>OX402067.1:1650000-2250000 GCA_947859365.1 Archips crataeganus
ACCAACCCACGATTATTACAACAACAGGAACACAAGTCAAACTAAAGCTATCATCTCATCAGTACTGTTTTCAGTTTTCGTTAAATACTTATTAACTCTGAGCATCATCTCTTTTAACAAATAGTTATGCTGAAACGGTAATGACGAAAAGAAAACGCACAAACGATGAATGCTCATCAACAACAAAGTTATAGAGTAAGTATCATGTGGCAGAAGTAGAGACTAAGCCATAGACAACATTTCAGTTATAAAAACCTCTTTGAATCTCCAAACTATTAAAACAATAACATCGAACTGGCCGGCACCACAAAAAAAAGCAAAGCTAAACCAACAACAAACGTCATTTAGCCGTCAAAAAATCAACACACAATTTTCCAGTAAAATTAAATAGGTATTATAATGCCCAAATTGCGGACAAAATGACTGATACACACGTAGAAGGTTCTTATAAATGCCTTCAAGACCAAATCGGGAAGCTCTCCGTAGACCAAACTAATATTGTAACTAAATTTGACGTTCTAACTAACGATGTAAAGGAATTAAAGAAGTTTGTTACCCAGTTCACTGAGAAGTTGCTTGCTTTGGAAGAGGTGGCGGTGGACAGAAGGAGGTTGAAAGCCGAAATCAAAGTGCTAAAAAACCGTATCGACGAGCTGTATGCTATCGTGAAGGATGGGAAAGAGGATGAGTCGGCGTCAGCTGACGATCCCAGGGAGGTGGAGTCGTGTCATTCTGGTTTCTCTTGCTCATCTAAGGTATAATTTGTCTTCTGTATATACAGGGTGTTCGGCACACATGGACCGTCAAAATTTTTTGGGATATTGTTGAGGTTATTTGCTATATTTTCTGCCTTGGAACTAGGGTCCTAAGGGTTACGGTTTTGGAGATATGATTTTTTAAATGTTTTTTCTAAAATTTCCCGAAATCCCACCTTTAAACGTTCGTAACTTTTTTATTAATGTTTGTAAAATTATTATTTTTTGTATTTAATACTTGGCAATACATGCTTGTTCAAATAGTAATAATTTGTATTCTAATAAAAGGGAACCGTTACTGACTGACTGATCTATGTTGATAGAGTGGCTGTAGGCAGTTGCGAAATTTTTGTTACGAAACGGGACTAACCCTTTTTAACCCCCGACATAAAAAGAGGGGTGTTATAAGTTTGACCGCTATGTGTATGTGTCTGTTTGTGGCATCATTGTCTTAAACGGCAGAAACGATGTGGAAGCGATTTTTTTTTATTTGAAAGCATGTTTCTTGATGATTCTTTGGCATGTTTCATCGACGTTGGTTCAGCCGTTTCAAAGTTATCAGCTCTTTTGTTAGGAAGGGATATTTAGACGGCATTTACTTTATTTACAAACATAAGTGTGCCCAAATTGCGTAGAGGGTTTTTAATTTTTTTAATTTATAGTTATTTTCGCTTTGATTCTAGACCGTTTGTCGCAGCGGAGATTATAATGCGCCTTCTGGTATATATTTTTAATTCTAAGAAGTGAATTTACTGACCACAATAGTGGGAAATAAAATGCGAATTACGGTCTTGATTGACACCCGCTTTCGAATCGCACTTGTTCGTAACTGTTATTTTTAATGTTGCAATCACACGGGTTTCACACCATGGCCAATGGACTTCGTACGATTTTGTTTACTCTAGCAAATTTTATTAAGGTACCTACTCTAAAAATTTTAAAAATGTAAACAACGGGATAAAAAAAAACCAAAACGTTTATTCTGCAAGTAGGCCGCAAAGGGCTTTTTTACATGTCTCTTTTTTAAAACTACCAGCGCTTTCGTAAGGACCATCATTGCCAAGAAGAATTCGCCGTAAGAAACTTGACACAAAGTTATCATTTCAAGAGAAAATAAAATAAATAATTACAAACAAATGATAAGATAAGGTATACTGCCAAGCTCAAATGGGATAGGGCCGGGCATGTGTGCCGGATGCATCCTCAAATGCGACGACAAAGTCGCGGCGAAATGCTCGATTTACATAAAAATCGAACAAAATCCTCAGTAATACGCTCCAGCTCGCTCTTAACCGGATTCTTGGAAGCTGTTAAAGCCGTGCACGATGATTAACGATTCTTAATTACAAAGAAATGCTTTCTAGATCCCACACAGTAATAATTCTTAACTTCAACCTCGAGTCAAGGGAATTGCCGTACGAAAGCGTCTCGAATTGAACGAGCTGAATGGGTTGTGAAATGAAGATATTTAAATTATGTTATTTAATTGTAATAGGTAATTACGATGGATTTTGAATCTTACTAGGTACTTAGTAATATTATAAATGTGAAAGTTCGTAATTATCTGCGTGTACGTGGGTGCTTGCGTGGAAGCGTGCGTGCGTGCGTGCTTGAATGCGAGCGAGCGTGCGTGCGTATGTTTTTTGACGGATTTGGATGGAATTTGGTAGGTATGTAAATAGCTAGAAGTCTAGAATAACACATAAGCTACTTTTTATCCCGATATTCCCACGGGAACGGGATAAAATCCTAAAATTTCAACATCAATGTTTAGAGATATGAAATTTGGCACGGGCGTTTTAATGAAACGTTAACGAAGAGCACGATGTAATTTTCGGAAAATCCCACGGGAATTTCGGGATTGGGATAAAAGAAATTTTAATTCGACTGCCATACCTAATTGTTTACTCGAGCGAAGCGCCGGGTAAAAGCTAGCCTAAAATAATTTACTGAATTTGGATTCTCAACTAAGCAGCAAGACGTGGAAGATTATTTCATCAGACAATGTAAAGACAGAACCAATTCCGGGATGAACCAATGGGAAAGCTGCACTGGCTGAAGCTAGGCATTTGAAATCCTTTTGGTGGATTATTTCCTAAAACACAGCTTAGCTTTTTTAAAAGGTTTAGTGTTTTTACCACGAATTAATTTTTAATCAACTGTCAAATTAGATTTTTATTGAATTACTTTGTATCAATAAATAGTTAGTCAATTGAGTTTGCAAATTAGTAATGTCACAATTATTAATCACTGTAAAATTTAATTTTTAGTTGCATTGAAATCAATAAGCATTTAGTCAATTCAGTTGACAAATAAGTGACGTCACAACGTGCTATTGCCGTAATGCACCGTAGATGTAGATAAGGATATCGCGTTTTGACAACTCATAAAAAGTAAATGTCAATTAACTGCGTGCCAACTACCTACCCAATAGGGATAATGTTGATGACACCACTAATCAACTGACGTACTTTTTATGACCTCTCAAGCGATTCTTCTTTAATTTTGTATGACAATATCTAGTTAGTTATGACGTTACTCCTTGGCCAAGCCAATTGACTATTTGTAGTATAGATTACAAATCTAATTTTGCGGTAGGCTAGTTCTACTAGCGTTGCAACCGCTGTCAGTTTCTTACCGCATATATTGAAGAAATGAGTTAGAGTTAGCATGAAATTTAAAGTAAATTTAAATTGTACCGCAATTAAAAATAAATAAATATCACGGGACAATTCACACCAATTGACCTAGTCCTAAAGTAAGCTAGGCAAGCTTGTGTTATGGGTACCAGGCAACGGATAAACATACTTATATAGATAGATACATACTTAAATACATATTAAACACCCAAGACCCGAGAACAATCATTCGTATTTTTCATACAAATATCTGCCCCGACATGGGAATCGAACCCGGGACCTCAAGCTTCATAGTCAGGTTCTCTAACCACTAGGCCATCTGGTCGTCTAAAAAATGGCAATTAGATCGTTTTATGAAAGGTCGCTAGGTGTGGCTAAAGAAATCTTCAATATGAGTCAGTACTTATAGCGGCTGAAACGCTAGTCGAGGGCAAAAAGTGTTTAGTGTTCTAAATTTGCGTCTTGTCTTGCGATTAATATTTCATTTGTCATCTACCTATCTTATTTTCTAAGGCTGTACTACCTAACCCTTTTAAGAATATGTTTTATTGTTATTTACTACAGAATAAATGTTTTTTGTTACTACTATACACTCACTAGCAAAAAATGACTCACTAGCAAACCAAATTAGAAAGTTGTTTTTTTTTTCTATTAGTAATAGTTTTCAATAGTCTTATGTTTAAGAGGTATGATAGCGTAGGATAAACATTAAATTATTAAGACTGATGTAATTTCAGAAGAAGGGTTTAAGAAAACAAAGAAAATGAAGGGAAAATAAAAATGTACCTAACTTTGTAATTTAAACCAATTTTTTTGACGGTGAGTGTATTATATCAGTATATTGTTACGTGCCATATACGAAAGTTTTTAAAGAAAGCATATACATATTTATGTACGTTATGTTCAACGGTTAATGCAGCACGTAATACCTAATTTTAGGGTCCGTGGGCCGTGCAGTTTCGTCATAAACATAAAACACGGCTGATTCATAGTTTTATTCTACACCGACGATGTTAACGGCTGTTTTAATGGAATTCCAGTTAGATTACTAGACCGTCTAGGTCATTTTATAGCTCAAATTAGGGAAATGCTATTTAGTAATAAACAGGGAAGGTAGGGGTGGCGAATCATTGACACTTATGCCAGTAAAATTATTTAGTGTTGACACTATTAATCAATTGACGTACTTTTTATGAATTGTCAAAACAAGAATCCCCCATAGATTTTGAATAGTACCTAAGAGCGAGCTGTGATGTCAGTTGTTTATCAGGTCAATTGACAAACTATTTATTGATGTCAAATCAATTAAAATGGATCTAATTACCCTGTAATATTTAAACTTAACAAATTTCGTATAAATCCGTCTAGCAGTTTTAACGTAAAAGATTACCAAACACGCGCACACACAAACAAACTTAAGCATTTATTGTTTTACTATACTAGCTGTTGCCCGTGACTCAGTCTGCGAAGAATCCGTTTATCGTTATCCCGCGGGAACTATGCAATTTTCTGGAATAAAAAGTATCCTATTTGTTAATCCAAGATATAAACTATCTGTGTGCCAAATTTCATCAGAATCTATCAAACTATTTTAGCTTGAAAGAGTAACAAACATCCACATATCCATCCATACAAACTTTCACGTTTTCAATATTATTGGGATTAGTAGGATCGAAAAATTGTTTCTAAAGACATTTTTATAGATAACATGTCACTAATCGAAGTAAGTAGGTAATAGGAATCAAACGCCAAACGTAGCTATTAACACCCCTAACAATAATAAGCGTTTTGACGACTTCAATATAAATTCTTGTAACTTTGACATTTATGTAAATTAGGTATGATGTAATATTATAAGTAGGTATTGAATGAAAAAATAAACTAAACTGCGGTGGCCTGTAGCCATAAACACATTTAATATAATTACCTAAATTTCTATTTTAAATTGATAAAGTTCGCCGAATTTGAAATGCTTTAATGATTATATCACTTGCGAGAATTAACGTGATATTGATAGTAAAAGCAGATTATAAAAATACAATACATTTTTATTAGTACATACTTTTATTCAGTCTACCCGTGAACTCGGTCGACAATGCAACTCGTTTGAAGCGAACTTATCCGTAAAATATCGGCTGTTTACTTATGTAAAGTACCTATTCTATTAAATTTAGTATCAGTCGACTAAGAGATTCCCTTACCATACTAAAGGTTCAATAACAATTCTACGGCTTAAACCATCAAAGGGTATTTTCACTTTCAAGTCAATGTGACAATCATATTGTTTTATTCTGATGGAAGAACTATCATTAAAAATATTACTCGTACCATTTGAAAAACGAGACAACCGGTTTTTGAAATCATGTCACTTGAAAATATCATTCGTAAGCGATGGAGGTGGCTCCGAAAAGTACTTGTTGTCGTAATACTTCCTCGTCCAGCGTCCTGTTCTAAAATTAAGCTCAAATTTGCGACATTCAACGAACGCTTAAAAATTTGTTTTGTGATGGAAGCCTTGTAAGTTCTGTCTTCACTTTTGCTGGGGACTCAAGGGCTTAGACTAAAAGCCTTTTTGTTACAGGTTGCCATGACGACGGGATTGGACAGGGACACGATCCGAGCCGCGTACGAGGATGTACGCAACGACACCTCGCCCACAGAATGGTGAGTACCTCAGGCTAGATGTTTAAAGAAAACTCTATAGCTCCAAACGCACAGATAGCGGAGGCGTGGTGGTGCAGTGGCGGTGACGGTTGTAATATTCTAACTTGTATGAACGGTTGTGAGGTACCGTACCGCGAATTCGTTCATATAAGTTAGAATATTACAACAGTCACGGCACCGCCACGCCTCCGCTGTCGGTTAGCGAGTTAGCGTTCCGTCGCCTGCAGCTTCTAAATGCTGTAGTAGTAATGTTCGGAACTGTACCTCTACCATGAGTTACACTAGTTTACAGTGACCGTACTCGCTAGCGACGGCGTAAATGATTTGTATGGAGAATTGTGTACAGCGCCTCTAGCGGTCACTTATGGAAGTACAATTCTCCATACAAATCATTTACGCCGTCGCTAGCGAGTACGGTCACTGTGAACTAGTGTAACTCATGGTAGAGGTACTGGTCGTTTTACCCGCCAGCGGATGGACAGCCAGCGCGGCATCTATCGCGCCCGCCGCGCTGGACCCTAAAGCTCCAAACGAACAGACAACCGTCACCGCCACCGCACCGCTACGTCTCCGCTGTCTGTGCGTTTCAAGCTTAAGGCCTTGGTCGTTCTAACCCGCCACCAGCGGCGGTTCAGAACGACCAAGGCCTTAGGGCACCTTTCCACCAGTTATATGCTATACAAATATGATGCGAGGATGTGAAAGCTACGCTACGAAACTATGTAACCGTTTCCAGTAATGCTAAGCTATGTAACCACTCGAGGAATATCAAAGAGCACGCATTCACGGCACGCATCCAGAGCACGCACTTTCCATGCAAAAAAACATAGCTTAGTTGAACCCATTTCCACTAGTGCTATGCTATGTGGACCAATGAATATGATTGGTGGATACCACACGCACCTATAGCTTGGTACAGCTTTTGTGCTGGCACGAATGGATTGAATAAGTATCTGTGTGTTAACTATTTGAATTACACTTTACACAAAATATGTAAATGGCATACACCTGCGAAGGAATTCAATGGTGTGTGTGAAGTTCCCAATCTGCACCGGGCCCGCGTGGGAACTAAGGCCCAAGCCCTCTCATTCTGCGAGGAGGTCTATGCCATGCAGTGGGACGTATATAGGCTGGGATGATGATATTACTTTCGTTCGATCCATTCGTGCCAGCTCTTCTGAATCGACCTGTACGTAGCATAGCACATTTTGGATGAAATTTGGATTTGGATTTTCGAATTCCCTTAAATCGATACCGGCAATATATTTGCCGTTAAGCAAAAATCAAAGCCGATTCAAATTAGCAACATTTAGGTACGGTCTAAAATTTAATGTCTTGACAGGGTTATCACCTTAACCATCTTTTGTCCACTAAAGTCTAAAAGGAAAAAAGACAAGTATAAAAATTACGACATCAAAAAATTACTAAGTTTTTTTCTAACTTTAATCGACACAGAAACAGTGTCGACGGAGCTCCGCTCGAGCTCCTTCTTCTGTGTGCTTTTGGCCCTTCGGGTCGATGCAAACTTAACATAACCTAAACCTACCTATGTTCCTGTGTTAAGAAAAACATTTTTTTTCATATAGTCTTTTTTATGCACCTACTTACTTCTTGATTTTTCAATAAAGACATTAGTCGCCCAACTCGGTTGTCAAGTGGTTTAAGGGTTAAACCAATCCCAAATTCTTACTTCGTGTTGTTCGCAGGGCTGTGTTTAAGTTCGAGGGGGCACGCATCGTTTGCTCGGCGCGGGGCAGCGACTTCACGGAGTTTCGCACGCACTTCTCCGACGAGGAACGCGCTTTTGGCTACCTCAGGTATGTGTCACCTATGACATAATCTTAACTTTGCGCTTTTTTGTGATCTTACATAAGAACTATCAAGACCCCCTCCCACTCTCACCCCCTTGTAAGAAAAAATAACATATGGTCGACCCCCCTCACCCCTCTAAATCGTCTTACGTAATAAATGAATGGCCCCCATAGAGTTTGAATGGCAATAGCATAACTTATGACGTTACTTGTTCGCATACTTACTCAATCTACTAACTAGCAATTGCAATACAAAATCTTAGGAAGAATCGTGTTTTGACAGCTCATAAAAAGTACGTCAAATTGATTGGTGATGTCATCATTCCTATAGTACCTAATCTGTGATGTCAGTTGATGGCGAACTCAGTTGACCAACTATTTATTTATAATATATGTCAAAGCAGCTAAAAATTAAATAGTTAGTGAAATAGTTAATGTTTTGGTTTTCCGTGAAAATAAAGTATTTTTAGAGCTGCGTGTAGAATTATTGCATTATCCTCGTAAGGCCCAGCGAGCTAAATTTAGTACATAGGCCAAAGCAAATGTCAACGTTTTTGAATGACGGTAAGTTTCAAATTACAACAGTCAATATTTGACGTGGCCTTTACGAGGGTATTGCTTTGTGGTGTCAACTACGTTATTAATGAGTTTCAACCTTTTAATTTACTCCTCTTCTACCACACGTGCCAAGCAGCTATATCTGTTAGACCAGGGGTTCCCAATTTTTTTGTGTCAAGGAACCCTAATTGATTACATTTTTCCTAGCGGAACCCTTCTTTGATAACACCTTAAAATAGGTATAAATGAAAAACAATTAAATTGCTCACCGCACATGAAAATATTTTTTACGGAACCCTTATTGCCCTTCCACGGAACCCCAGGGTTCCGCGGACCACCTTTCGGGAACCGCTGTGTTAGACAACTAAATACGTGTTTTCATGCAGAAACCCACCCTCCTCTTTCCACAAACTCAAATATCAACACAAACACCCCACAAAATGGCACCGGTTTCGAACATTCCAGTTCATATTCAAAGCTAAACTACCATGTTGTTGCAGGGTGCAGATGGGCGACGAGATGTCCAAGCGCAAGAAGTTCCTGTTCGTGACGTGGGTCGGCCCCAACGTGTCCGTGATCAACCGCGCCAAGATGTCCACCGACAAGGCCATCATCAAGGACATCATCTCGGTCAGTATTACTGTCCACGCCACAAAATGGAAGGGCCAGGGCTGGATTTAGGGGAAGGCATCCAAGGCTACATCGGAGCAGGGGCGTAGCTACCGCCGTATCAATGATACGGGGCCCCCGGGCTCGGGCTACAAAGGCCCTTCACGTGTGTAAGCAAACATAGTAAAATGTTATCCACAATGTCACTTAATCTCGTGCTTCCCGGGAAAGCCCAAGCTAATTTTGATACAGGACCCTTCCAAGGCACGCTACGCCACTGCATCAGAGCTAACCCAAGCGCAATTTTATTTTATATTATTGTAACGGAAAACTCGAATTCTCCTCAATTCAGAACTTAATAGTGCAATAATTTAACATAGATAAACATCCCTGAAGATTAGATTCCGAATCGATGTAGAACATCCTGTCGGTTTAATCAAGATGATAATCGGTATCATGCACCACTTGTGCATTAAGCAGGTTTATCTTTATGGTGGAGTTGACGGGTCCTTTAGTTATTTCGCGACTTGACGATGTTTATACTTCGGCCGACAACGGATTACGTGGACACGTACCTACCGTTACTAGAGGCCAAATAACTATTTTGGCTTGGCACGGCTCACGGCAACACGCCTGCCGTTTGATTCCGATAAGCTCATGATTATGAGTTCGGAGAATTATTTGGCGCTTCCGCTGCCGCTAATTGGTTCAGATTTATAATTAAACGTGTTCCGTTTATCAGGATTCGATCGTTGGCACAGATGACGCCCGCTGGAGATATTGTCCAACCCACAGGCTTCAAATAATTTCAAGTCTGTGGTCCAACCAAACATTCGGTTTCGCCGTTAAATTTAGGGTTGCCAGTTGCCAGTTCTTGATTTGAGGGTGACCAGTATTAAAAATACGGGTTTTAGATTTTTTTATGGGAGACGAACAAAAAATTATTAATTCTTAAATTTATATTTTTTATTATAGGTTTGTTGTGGCTACGTAGTTATCACACGGCAAATGCGCCAGTCATAAGACAAATTTCTGAGTTCCTCAGAAGAAAAAAACATGTTTACCCAGTGTTTCATTAATCTGCAATATTAACTTTTTTTTCAAACAAAATATGTAAATATTAATGATTTCGAAGTACAAGGTAGGATTTAGAACAAGCTGGCAACACATTCTAAATTGTTATGACATTATCTGTTATCATCTTGTAAAACTAGCATCCACTAATGTAATGAACATGAATTTTAATGAATAAATGAATCAACTAAAAAATAAAACAATAAGCAATAAAATAGAAAACTGTATAATTAAAAAAATAACTTAAAAGTTCATACAAAGTTGAGATTTACATAAAGTCGTACAAATACTTCCTAATGTTGAACCCTACAGTCTGAGCGATGGCCGAGATGAAGTCATAACTCACTATGCATTTGTATTTTGCTGTATCCAAATCAATTTCTTTACTGCCAGCAATTAACTTCAACTCAACTAGAGTGGCAATTTGAGCTAGTAAGTTACTAGTTAGACCAATTTTCTCTTCTAAAATAGCGTAGAAGATAGCTAGAAGTCTGTCAAGCGTGAACACTTTTGGTCCGAGTTGGGTGTTTAATTTCTCCGTAATTTTAGCTTTAGCTTTAACCTGCTGCAATCTCTTGCGTTGTTTTCCATGATTCTTCATAAAGAGACGTTTGTCTTCTTTTGGTGGATTGTAGCTGGCTAGATAAGCAGCTATTAGAAGGAACTTTGCATAGTATGGAAGTTCAAAGCTCTGAGCAAATGTTTTAGTGGACGTAAGCTCTTCTTTTAAAGTGTTCTCGAAATTATAGCTTTTCTGGTCCCAATCATTGTTCTCTTTGCCTGGAGATGGCACGCTGGGTGCAGACGTACTTATTCGAAGATATAAAAGTTCTAAACTAGTTTTTAGAATCGGAGAGATGTGACGCCACAGTTTGGCTAGGTCAGTCGCCTTTATTTCGTTTTTTATTATTGGCTCACAGTATTTCACAAAGTTTACTCTCGCCATGTGCTGCAATTCAATTAAGTCTCGACACGGTCGATAGAACACGCTCAGGAACGCGTTTAAATAGTTTGCAAACAACTCTGGTTTCTCCAATTCTATCTGAATATCTTCATCAACATCATAATTGGTCAATAAATGGTGTATGAACGATTTCTGATACAGAAATATTATTTTAAACAGCTCCTCTTTGTTATAATTGTTGAAATAAAGCGTGATAGGTTCCCGGGCACCCATTTTGAAGTAGAAATTCTCGTAAACTAAATGTGATATGAATACAGTGCAGATATTGAGGTTACATAGTTCTCGGAGCCTTAAAAACGCGCATATGATACTGTGGTCCATTGCTCGCAGCCTCTCTGCCTTATCGAACGTTATTACGATCGGCTGGTAACGACTTTGTTTACTTCCGATTCGATTAAGTCCGTTAACAAGTTCTTGCATTGTATCGCATTTAGTTTGCTCCTCGTCCTCGGCGAAGCCACATAGGATGCTCTCGTAAATTATTTTAGGGGCGTAACACTCGATACAGTTAATAACGACGTGTTTATAACCCAAATGCCGGAGGACGCTATTCAAACACAAGCTTTTCCCTGTGGCCATACTTCCGCTGATGAATAGCGCGCATGGCAACGGCTCGTCGTAATCTCCGAAGAGATTAAATAGCTCGTTTAACTGGTTTTCTCTGCACGGCACTTTTTTGTATATTTCTTCCATTTTGCAATCGTTTACAGTAAATAAAATAAAACAAGTCTGTTAGCGGATAGCGGACGCCCGCCATTGAGTTTGACATTGACAATGACATGAGATCGTGATGTGACGTTTGAAGCGTTTCGTTAGTTTTTATGCATTTACAACGGTGCGGACTAGCTGTGACGATTTTTTACCAGTGCGTGACAACGCACGCCCTGAAAAATGATGTGATTTTGGTACGCCATTACTAATATTATGAACACGAAAGTTTGTGTGGATGGATGTATGGTTATTTTTTGTTACTTTTTTTTACGCCAAAACGGTTTGGCACACACATCCATACTTAATATTATAAATGTGAAAGTGTGTTTGTTTGGACTTCTTTCACGTCCAAACTGAGCGTCGGGTCGTTGTGATTGACATATTGATCACAGGAAAATATCTCGTTCATACGGGAAAACACATTTTAATCTACTTCAGCGGGGGCGAATCCGTAGGCATCAGCTAGTAGTTTATAACCTGGATTAACATCTAACATACTTTTTATACCGGAAAATTACGTAGTTCGCCGGGATAGCGGATAAACGAATTCTTTGCGGCCAACAGCTACAAATAAGAGTGCTTTAAAAAAAATGTACACAATTAATTGTTTTATAATTGAAAGAAAATTTAATTGATTCCATTGTGTAACGAAAGTTAGTCATTTAGTTTGTAGTATGACTAGCTTTCGTTACTCAAAGGACGCGATCGTGATTTTGTTTTCATTAAATTAAACCTTTAATGTATGTATATATATTTTCGGCAAACGTAGCGTGGGACGTCCTCAGACTCGGTGGAGCGATGATCTTCGCAAGGCGGCTGGCAAGAGCTGGATGAGAGTGGCTGAGGATCGTGTTCAGTGGCGTGCCATGGGAGAGGCCTACGTCCAGCAGTGGACGAACACAGGCTGATAATGATGATGATGATATATTTTTTAAATCTACTCATATAAAAGCGCCCTCTTATGATCGATCATAATCATCATACTTATGTTTCCTTTTGTCGTTTTTCAGAACTTCGCAGTGGAACTACAATTGGAGAGCCAATCTGAAATAGACATTGATCAATTCAAGGACGCCCTGAACAGGGCGGGCGGCGCTAACTACGGCACCGGTATTAGGGACTTATGAGTCGCCTGAAAGAACATCGCCTAAGCAACACCGATTAAGAAAAAAACACCGCGTTTCGTTATCGCTTGGTATTTTTTCATAATCCCCAACAGGGATTTTTTTTTTCTATTTTAAATCAGGGCGTCATCGGCCCAAAATTTTATTTTCCTGAATTAGTCATGTGCTTTTGTTTTTTTTACACAATAATTAGTCATCTATAAACATTTATTTATTTCGCATGAACTACTTTTTAGGTGTAATTTTTTTAAATTAGAAAGCATATCGGACGCGTAAAGCGCGATATAATTTATTTAAACAAGTCATTGTGCAATTACTCGATACTTCGGTATTTATTATATAAGGTACTTGCCAAAAAAACTAGGAAATGTTGCCATGTAGAAGGCGCGTAAGTGCATTTATTTTTTGTCTACTTTGTATGTACTGAACATGTCTAAATTTTACATAGTATACAAAATTCGGATTTTATGGGCTTTTATACCTATACACTGATTAGTGTTATATCATTATTATTGGTAAACCAACTGAAGTAAATACAATTAACCAAAAATAAATCGTTTTTTTATTTGACCTTGACCTCTACTTTTAAGTTCCCAATCCGCACTGGGCCCGCGTGGGGTCTACGGCCCTAGCCCTCTCATTCTGAGAGAAGGCCTGTGCCCTACAGTGGGACCTATATAGGCTAGGAGAAACCTCTACTTTTAAAAGTAAAACAATCTTCTTTATTTTCCACCTTTATTTGTAAAATTGTAGCACAAGTACTTCGGACATTGCTTAACATAATATGTATGAAAACTACCCTCAACAATTGATATTTATTATTATTATTTAATGGCTTAGTGATTTGGCTCTATCGAACACATATTGCACTTAATACTAAATTATTGCATGGTATTATTGTGGTGACTTAAATTAAGTGAGACTGCCTTAAATTCTTTAAAAAGCGCATGATAGGCACTAATAACTTCGATCGTATAATGTGAAATTTAAAATTATCATAGGCTCTTGTCTACTGAAAAAAATAAAAATTGAGACTTTTCAAACAATTTCAAACATTAAGGCCGGCTTGCGCGGACCTGGGTTAGCTACTTAACTCCGAGTTAACTGCCAACCCAGGATTAACAAGTGTCAAAATGTAGGGAACTGTCATTCTTAACCCAGGGTTACCGATTTAATTTTTTAACCCTGGACTGTGCAAGTGGCCCTTAGTCAGCAAAGCTCATTAAGTTAGCAGAGCTCCAATTTCTCGGTGGTTTGGTATTTGAATCGGAAGACTTGGCCTAACAAGTATTTTTACAGGAAAAGTATATGAAAGGAATCTGGAATTTGTAAAAAAGTGTCCAGAATTAAAATTGAGTATTGCACGTTGTTCAAGACATTCTGAAAAAAAAAAATATATATATTGCAGCAACAACTAAAAATATAAGGCAGTCACTGATTAATTATTTTAATTACATCATTAATGGCAACGATTAATAACATCTATTTATATTCTTATGTGTAAGTGATGTAAAAATATGAATAGAAGAAAAAATTTACATATATTCACCCTGAACATAACTTAGGCTTAGGCATTTGAAATATGCGAGGAAAAAATCTACCAATAGGAAAGCCACCTTACTCGCTAATCCTGCCGCCAAGCGGCAACGATTGCGCTGCTGTTTCACAATGGAGACACAGCTGGTGAAATTTCAGGCGCATAAGGTACCTCAGCCCTTTAAGCTAACAACACATTGACAGTACTCTGACGTTGCGGGTGCCCCTTTGCTGCTCGATTTCATAAAAAAAGCAGCGCGAGAAAATAAAGTAAGTAACTCTATTGATGGATTTCCTCGTACATCTCTGGTGTCATCGTGTAGTACCTATTCTTTAATTAAAGTAGTTCGGACATTTGCATTGATACACAAGTTTTGTATAGTCGGGATAAAAAAAGGTTCGTCACTTTTCGACCTTAATTCGTTGACATAGAGTCGAAAAGTGACGAACCTTTTCTTACCCCGACTATACATAACTACATACATAAAAGTCCATATCTTAATAATATACACTAAAAATTTGGCCCAAATATGAAACTTGCATTTTTATCTATAATCAAATAGCTGGGTAGTTTTAAAAAATAATGTACATAATCACGCGCTTAATGAAAACAAAATCACGGTCGCGTCCTTTGTGTAACGAAAGTTAGTCATACAAATTATATGGGTTATTTACGTTACACAAAGGAATCAATTAAAAATTGTTTCAATTAAATCTCTTAATTGTGTATTTTTTTAAAACGATTCAGTTCTTGATAGTCTTATGTTTACGAGGTACAATTAGCGTCGGAAAAAAAAAGTTATTGAGAGTGAAATAATTGTTTTGCAACTTTTTAATTTGGGCCAAATTTACTGTCAGTGAGTATAGTTAAAATAAAAACTAAATTGGCTAAACAATTCAAAGTAAATAAATGTGTATGGTATACCATATAGGTACATAGAATATGTGCTTTGTGAACATTATGATATTATTATGCGTATTCCATTATCAGGGTATAGTCCATTATTTTAGGTTATCTGGTAATGGTTACCAAATTCACGTTATACAAGGAAGGCAAAAGGGGAAAAAGTCTTCCCAGAAGAGTAATAGTAGTTATACAGCCACAGTATGTCAACTATAGCACGGTCGCGAAGCGCGAAGAATGACGGTCAATAACCTGTCACTATGTGCCTCTGTCAATATTAAAAAAATATTTATCTATACTAATATTATAAAGCTGAAGTTTGTTTGGTTGAACGCACTAATCTCAGGAACTAATACTGAATACTCAATTTATCAAGGAAAGCTGTAAAGTAACATCACGCTGAGACAAAATAACCATAAACTATTAAGGCCACCACAAACCGGGAGCGCGGGGCGCCGACGGAGCGTGCCCAGCGCGTTCTATAACACTGAATCACATATACGGTGACGCACCGGCAGCGCGGCACGCCGTATTTGATTCAGTGTTATAGAGCGCGCTGGGCACGCTCCTTCGGCGCCCCGCGCTCCCGGTTTGTGGTGGCCTTAACTTACAAAAGGGGCATTCATTAGTCATCTAAATGAATAACAGGTGATACGCAGTAACCAGATTTTTTCTCCTCTCCTAAAATAACAGACTATACTATCGCCGGATGACAAGCAAAACTCACTAAAATTTCTGTCGCTGCTCTTCAAAAAGTCGTATCTAGTTAGTAATTTCGTACTGAGATACGAGTTTTGTTTTAAGTAGGTATTTGGTACAGTCAACAGCATAAATAAGTGATCATTTATGTACAGTCAAGTGTAAAAATATGGGTGCACACAACTTGCTCATAAATATGTCCCATAGCTCTTATGTCGTCCAATTAAGGTATAGGTATGTAACGATGGGAGGATTAAATCGATACTTATTTTTGCACTTGACCGTACCTTGTCACTTTAACGTCATGTTTGAAATGTCATACAAAATTGTCAAACAATTGAAAACGACAAGGTACAGAAATGACCACTTATTTATGCTGTTGACCCTACTTAGTGACTTTTGCTTGTCACCCAACGCTATAAAATCACCTCCTAGTCGGTCGTCAGTCGTCAGTCGGCCGTGTTCCTGATCAGGCGTCAGGCGGCGCGAGCGCTTGCAGAAGTTTGTTCTGGGTGCAGTTGCCGAACAGTACAGTCAGCAACGCCACTCCGTAGCCCGTCGCGCGCTCGCCCTGGCCGTACCAATAATGTTCAAATAATGTTTTTGTACTTAGTCATTAGGGTTCCGTACCCAAAGGGTAAAAACGGGACCTTATTACTGAGACTTCGCTGTCCGTCCGTCACCAGGCTGTATCTCATGAACCGTGATAGCTATACTTCATTTAATTTAGCATTGAAAAGCACAACAACATCATATTGCGGCTCGTGAACTGTAATCTCTTTGCAATTTGTACTAGAGTAACAATTGACGACACGCAAATAATGTGGCATTAAAACAATTTTATTTTGCGGCTCCCAGACTATTGTACTGTACTATTTGCTAGGTAAGAAATAGTTGACCAGACGCAATATAATGTTGTTGTGCTTTTCAATGCTCAATTAAATGAAGTATAGACAGTTGAAATTTTCACAGATGATGTATTTCGGTTGGCGCTATAGCAAAAAATACTAAAAACTAGAATAAAACAAATATTTAAGGGGGGCTCCCATACAAAAAAAAACCGGCTTTTATTGCCGTTTTCATAGATAATGGTACGGAGCCCTTCGTGCGCGAGTCCGACTCGCACTTAGCCGGTTTTTTCTCTTTGAGTTGTTGATGTTTATGGGCGGTGGTGATCATTTTCCATCAGATGACCCGCTTCCTTTGCCTCCCTCTCATAATAAAAAAGAAGTCAAAATGATATGTAAAACGTCGCAGCGTCAACGTCGCGACGTCGCAGCGCACCACGCCGTCGCTGTAAGGGCCCATCCATAAATTACGTCACACATTTAGGGGGGGGGGGGGAGGGGTCAAGCTATCTGTGACACTAGAACAAAATAATGACGATTTTCATAGTAATAAGTGTGACAAGGGGGGGGAGGGGTCCAAATTGATCGAAATTGGTGTGACGTAATATGTATATTGGTGTGTTTAGTGTATATGCGTAATATTTATGTAATTTTTATGTAGTTAGTCTATTTTTATGTTGATATGATATGTATTATTAGTCTTCTGTATTCATGATATATTATATTAGTGTGTACTGGCGTGTATTATTTGTATGTTTGTGTATTGATTATGTTAAGTTTATTGGTTTGGGTTTACTTTTGATTTCGACTCTTTTTACTCTGCATTGTATGCCTACTCTCGTCTCTGGTGTCCTGTCAATCGTTCAAAGGTTAACTGGAAGAGATCCCTTTAAGGGACCAGTTCGCCTTTGTATATCTGTTTCTCTTGTTAACTGTTAATTTTTCATGTTTTACGTACAATAAAGAGATACATACATACGTACGTAATTAATGGATGGCCCCTAACGTAGCGCCAGGTTTGGTTTTGGTATACGTACGCAGTGCGCAGGCGCGGCCATGTCGACGTGCAGCCACACGCCGGGGAACTCGAAGCCGAGGTGCGCCAGGACGAACAGCCCTGCGCACGATGGCTGCGCGTTGCTGCGATCCTGTATAAAGAGTTCACGCGTCATTTTGAAGGCACTGGGACTCTTGTTTTGTCTATTATATGCCTCGTTTCGTGGTTTGATTAATACTTTGACCGTGTACAATTTATCCTTGGGTGAATTAAAGTGTTAAGAAAAGGCACTACCGCTACGCCAAATCATCTAATTTATGGATGAGGTGATAGAAGCAATGGAGTAAGTGCGGAGGTGGGGTAATTACACAAAAGATCCCTATGAGTCGAAGTGTATCCGCTAGGACCCCTATTAGTAAGATAAGACAAGATAAGTGTTAAGAAACAGCTAGGCTGACCGCGACGCTGTACTGCATGTGGCACGTGTGTATACAGCCAGTGCTGGTGTCAGACCGCGCCGCTGTTCCGCATGTGGCACGTGTGTATATAGCCAGTGCTGGTGTCTGACCGCGCCGCTGTTCCGCATGTGGCACGTGTGTATACAGCCAGTGCTGGTGTCAGACCGCGCCGCTGTTCCGCATGTGGCACGTGTGTATACAGCCAGTGCTGGTGTCTGACCGCGCCGCTGTTCCGCACGTGGCACGTGTGTATACAGCCAGTGCTGGTGTCTGACCGCGCCGCTGTTCCGCACGTGGCACGTGTGTATACATCCGGTGCTGGTGTCTGACCGCGCCGCTGTTCCGCACGTGGCACGTGTGTATACAGCCGGTGCTGGTGACTGACCGCGACGCTGTTCCGCATGTCCGCGACACAGGAGCTGAACTCGGGGAAGTGCAGCTCGGGCGCGAAGGGCAGCGCGTGCGCCAGGTCGCCGGCGCGCAGCCCGGCCGTCACGCAGCGCCGCTCGGCCGCCGCGCGGTTCGAGACCACCGCCGCGTGGTACTTGCCCGTCGCCGTACCCTGCAAACGAAACAACCAATTATACAGGCTGTCCCGTAAGTACGACAAACTGAAATGGGAGATAGGTGGGCAGGTCGTCTACCAAATATCAAAAAAAGACCTCTCAAAGTCGCACCGTTTTCGAGAAATTTCGATTTTTCTGATTTTTTGAAAATGTACACCCGCGCTCAGATTTTGAGTTGTGATATTCGGAATTAAATGTTTTTTGCATTTATTTTTATCGGCAAATAATCTTGAATAGTTGTGTTGTCAGACGCAGAAAAAAATTTAAAAAAAAAACTATTGCAGTTTTTTATTTATTATTATTTAAATAAATAAATAAATTTAAATTTAAATTTGCCTCTTCTCCTAAACTTTGGTCAAGATTTCGATCTATCACAGTGAAAAAAAAATACATGACAACTGTTTAGCTTATTAGCTTAAAAACATGTCCATTTAATGGACATTCAAAAATAATAAAAAAAACTTACTATCAAAAAATATTTACAGGAAAAAACACAATTTGGCGCCAAAAATCCGCAATTTGATTTTTCAAGAATTTCATGTATCCAGTGTTACTCGCGTTATCAAGACGAATCCAATGACGTATCATTTATTAAAATCGGTTCAGCCGTTTTGTAGTTACGAGAGGACATAGGAATGGACATACATACATACAAACATACATGCATACATACGGGTCAAACACATAACCCTTCCTTCTTCGCAGTCGGGTAAAAAACGATGTGTGGCGTCCAAAAGGTTGAAAAATAATTCGAAGACACGACTCCAGTAAAAAAACGCTTTATTTTAGCCCCGAAAACAAGATTAATTTTCGATTTTACTGCAAAATTTGATTTTTAATTGCTTTAAAATAAATAAATTGTTAGTTGATCGAGTTGGCGAACAAGTGACGTCATATGCCATTCAAACTCTATGGGAGAAATGTGTTTTGACAGCTCACGAAAAGTATGTCAGTTGAGTGGTGGTGTCAACATCCCTATAGTAGGGGAGCCCAGAGGGGGAATTGGGGAGTCACTCGAGCGCGGCAGATTGATATATGGGGGGATACCTTATACCCTCTGGAGTATCTCCAGCGAATATGAGCACTTCGTGTAGGGGGGTTTGCCTGGGGCACCCCCGTCAGAATATTTAGTAACAAAAATAGATTCTTTGAAATACTCGAGCGCGTCAGATTTTGATAATTTGATACTCCAGCATGACATATAATAAAAGTTAGTCAGCCGCCATACTTCCGAGTGAGTGAGACGGATAACAGGTGCATTATATCATAATTTGCACCCTGTAACTATATTACAAAAGACTGATTTAAAGTTTGAATCGTATCTTCGGCTAGTTCGTTCGTGTCTGCGTGGTTGAAAATTCACGACACGCCATATAAAGTGTGTACCTACTACTGTACAAGCTTTGCTTAGTTTGGGACTAGGTCAATTGGTACCAATGGTCCCATGACTTATTTATTAAGTCTCGGCAAGCGTTTTAATGTAGTATTACAGTTAGTTACGAGCATATAAGACAAAAGACGAAAGTCGTTGACATAGCCCGAAGGATTAGCACGCTGAAGTGGCAATGGGCTGGTCACGTTTGCCGTACAACTGACGATCGTTGGAGCAGACGTGTCCTGGAGTGGAGACCACGTTTAGGAAAGCGTAGTGTGGGACGCCCTGCGACACGCTGGACTAATGACC
This sequence comes from Archips crataeganus, assembly GCA_947859365.1. Taxonomy (NCBI): domain Eukaryota; kingdom Metazoa; phylum Arthropoda; class Insecta; order Lepidoptera; family Tortricidae; genus Archips; species Archips crataeganus. The sequence continues at coordinate 1,670,602 of OX402067.1, forward strand.
TTAGGAGGACAGCTGGCAGTGGGTGGATGAGGGAAGCCCAGGATCGCGAATGTTGGCGCAATATGAGGGAGGCCTACGTCCAGCAGTGGACGGACAATATCTGTAGATAGATAGATTACAGTTACCTGTGCTCCAGTCAACGTCGCCACGTCGACTATGGTGTCCGCTTTAAGGTCCCTCTGGGCGTACACCACTCCGTCACTCAACACTAAGCGACCTAGGACCAATACCAATCACATATTATTAATAAAATCAAAAATATTAATCTAATATCGATACCTCAGTTCACATTCATACTAATTATAATGAACTGCACATACAAATTAGCACTGTATGCCTTAGTAATACAGTGCTAATTTGTATGTGTAGTTCATTATAATTAGTATGAGTGTGAATTAAGGTATTGATATATAAAAATCTCGTGTCGCAGTGTTTGTTACCGAACTCCTCCGAAATGGCTCGACCGATTCTCATGAAATTTTGCATATCGGGTAGGTCTGAGAATCGGCCAACCTCTATTTTTCATACCCCTAAATATTAAGCTGGTTCACCCCTTAATTGTTGACGTGACAACGTCTAATAAATCGATGAACGCCAGCTGCCTGCATACACGAAAAAGGATGACGCATTGTAAGTACATGAGCCGCGAGGGCCAGTTGCAAGAGAGCGGCGAACGCCAGGATGTACAATGCGGGGTGCGGAGGGGGGGGTACTCTAAGGCGAAACAAAGTTAGCCGGGTCAGCTAGTATACTCGGTTTTTACAAACAAATAGATTACCAGATTACCTTCAGCATCGGTGTTGTTTATTTCAACGGTGCGCCCCGAATACAGCTGGTGGATGTCGTCAGGCCTGTGAAGTAAGCTCAGAGGGTCATCCATCGTCTAAATATCGCATAATGCTGGGGCCACACTTATTATCGCGCTAATGGGCATTGACGTTAGCCGCCAGTGTGGCCCAGGGGTAATAGCTACAAAGTGACATGGATACTTTTTCTTCATCTGGTATAACTTAACCTCTCCTCTCGCCCAGTAAGGGTGAAGCCAGACGAGCGTAATTTTGTGAGTCGTGAGCGGCAAAATTTCGGTCGCGCCATACAATATTTATTTATTTATGTAGTATGTGTGTAATGTGCAGGTTATCACGTGACACAATGTATGGCGCAGCCGAAATTCTGCCGCTCACGACTCACAAAATTACGCTAGTCTGGCTTCACCCTAAGGGTTTATATCTCACCGGGACACCACGGCGGCACAACCAGTTTCAGCCACCAACAAAATGTAAACGGCTCTATGTCTATGGAGGGTATCTCACCTGGCGTCCACTTGGTTGCGCAACGGATTTGGCGGCGCAACCAGCGTAGACGCGTGCTTGCAACATTACTGGCCGCGCCGCCACCTTGGTTGCGCCACCACTAATTACTATGGCACTGTATGCTATCTCACTCACTCGGCTGCCAGTCGCACCACCAGCGACGCTCCCTCAGCATCAGCATAACTGTCTCATCGGCGTCCATTTTGAGGCTGCGGCGAATCTGGTGTCTCTATTGGTGGCTCGGTTTGGAAGCTAGTTTTGTAGCTAGACACGACGGCTGCGCGAGGCTGGTTAGATCAATTTACCAAAATCGTAATTTCCTTGTAGCAAAATTTCCGTTCGCAGATTTTCCTAAATGCTTTTTTTTCACCATAAATTTTTACTGAAGCTTATTTTCACAGTAGCGTTTTTTCCCAATTTGAATTGACAAAGAAACAATGTCGACGGAGCTCCGCTAACGCGGAGCTCCTTCTGTGCTTTTAGCCCTTCGGGCCGATGAAAACTTAACATAACCTAAACCTACCTATGTTTCTTTGTCAATTCAAATTGGGAAAAAACGCTACTGTGAACTTTGATCAATTATAACTGAAGATACACATTGCCGAACAAAATCCCCTTCAAAGAGTGTCCGAACTTTTTTATTTGTTCGCATAACAATTAAAATCATCACCTACACAGAAATTTGAACCTAGTCTTTACTTCATTACAGTCGAATTTCGGTTGACACTTGACAGCTAAACTTGACAATTTCACGCAACGTACTGAGAAAAAAGAAGGCCACTTTTATCAAAGTGGCGCTCATTTGGCTCGGACATTTTCGGGCGCGCGACTGTGGATCTACAGTTATAATTGATCAAAGACTGTGAAAATAAGCTTCAGTAACAAACTATGGTGAGAAAAAAAGCATTTAGGAAAATTTACTTACTTACTTACTTACTCCGTTGGCTCAGCGACCCGAAGTGGATCTTGGCCTCCAATACGAGTTGACGCCAGCGCGCCCTGTTCTCAACGATCTCCGCCCAGTCTTGTGCGTGTAGAGCGCGCAGATCCCTTTCCACTTCATCTTTTTAGGAAAATTTGCGAACGGAAATTTTGCTACAAGGAAATTACGATTTTGGTAAATTGCTCTAACCAGTCCTGCGCGACTGGTTGCGCCGCCGTGGTGTCCCGGCGAGATATTATTATAGCCCTTAAGGTTACCGTTGAGTATTGGCCGAGATGAGATCTCTAGAAGCATACCTGGTGGCGTCCGGGCCCACGGCATTCTCAGCCAAGCACAGTACCGCGTGCAGATTGACGGTGGGGCGCGCGCGCACGGCCGCCGCGAACGCGCCCAGCACCGCCGCTGCGCCCGCGCAGTCGCCCTTCATACCCACCATGGAGGACTGTGGACAACAAAGTTAAATAAATAAATATCAGGGGACAATTCACACCAACTGACCTAGTCCCAAAGTAAGCTAGGCAAAGCTTGTCTTGTGATTTATCTTCTTCTTGAGCTTATGGTATTAACGACCGCTTTAGCCTAGTTGGCAGTGACCCTGCCTACGAAGCAAGAGGTCCTGGGTTCGAATCCCGGTAAGGGCATTTATTTGTGTGATGAGCACGAATATTTGTTCCTGAGTTATGGATGTTTTCTATGTATTTAAGTATTTATTTATCTATATAAGTATGTTTATACCACGTAACACGTACCACGTATCGTATGTGTATAGACGACCAGATGGCCTAGTGGTTAGAGAACCTGACTACGAAGCTTGAGGTCCCGGGTTCGATTCCCGTGTCGGGGCAGATATTTGTATGAAAAATACGAATGTTTGTTCTCGGGTCTTGGGTGTTTAATATGTATTTAAGTATGTATTTATCTACATAAGTATGTTTATCCGTTGCTTAGTACCCATAACACAAGCTTTGTTAGCTTACTTTGGGACTAGGTCAATTGGTGTGAATTGTCCCCTGATATTTATTTATTTATTTATTTATTTTTATCCGTTGCTTAGTACCCATAACACAAGCTTTGCGTAGCTTACTTTGGGACTAGGTCAATTGGTGTGAATTGTCCCGTGATATTTATTTATTTATTTATTTATTTATTTATCTGAAAATTTTCGGAGAATTATTCAATGTAGTGTATTAATTTCTGCGTTTCTTATATTGAAGACTAACCTTCCGTCCGCAGCTTCGCCCGCGATAAATTAATTTTTACCGTAGTAATAGTACATTACCGCGGAGACCAGTAAGTAAGCCATCCTGGACGAGTAGAAGTTTGATGGCCGAACCGCTAGGTGAGGCCAGCAATGATACGAGGCCAGGATGGCGATTACTGGGCGAAGCTTGTATAGTGCTTTTCTCAAAAATGAAACAAGTTGATAAAAATAAAATAAAAGTACACATTGAAAACGACGACGATTGATTGATTTTAACGACCGCCTTAGCCTAGTTGGTAGTGACCCTGCCTACGAAGCAAGAGGTCCTGGGTTCGAATCCCGGTAAGGGCATTTATTTGTGTGATGAGCACGAATATTTTTTCCTGAGTTATGGATGTTTTCTATGTATTTAAGTATTTATTTATCTATATAAGTATGTTTATCGTCGTCTAGTACCCATAGTACAAGCTTTGCTTAGTTTGGGACTAGGTCGATTTGTGTAAGATTGTCCCCTAATATTTATTTATTTATTTATTTATTTTAAAAAATAAAGAAAATCTACGACCCGCCATTAGCTACTCACTCGCTAACCTATGTCTGTCTATGGTATGATTGTTTTTTTTAAATGTACCGGGCGGCGATGTTTAGATATCTTAGTGTTGCCGAATAATCGATTATTAATTAATCGATTATTTTTCCCCTAAATAATCTAGATGTCGATTATCCAATCAATGTATCGATTAAATCGATTATCTCGATATAATCGATACTAAGATACATACAATTATATCGATTATAATCGGTCAAGTACACGATATAATCGATTAAATCGATTTTTGCTACATAATCGATTTAATCGATTAAATTGTAAAATATTAACAATCGATATAATCGATTATCGATTATATCAATACAATACAATACAAATACTCTTTATTGATCACCAAAAACAGTACAGTGACATTACAAAAATAAAAATTCAGGTAGACAATAGGCGGTCTTATCGCTAAAAAGCGATCTCTTCCAGACAACCAATTACTCAGAAATTAATAAATATCAACAGACGAATGTAGGTGGCAGAAATAACAGACAAGAGAAACGCAGTATTACTTAATAGACAACAAACAATAAAAACAATACAAATATAATATAAATTATATCGTGGTCTTGACCCATTATAATCAATTATAATCGATTAATTGTATGAATCTTAGTATGGATTATATCGATATAAACGATTTGACGGGAACGTATCATAATATACAACATTTAAAACGAATAATGGACGAAATACATAATGGTCATAATATATACTAAAATTTTCTATGAAACTATTGATAAAACGAACTTTTTTAATCGTGTAATCTACAGATTGGTTTAGGTTAGGTTAGGTTTATTTTATGAAAATCCTGTAAAGTTGAGAATTTCCAAGAAAATTGCATTGTAGTATGTGACTACATTTAGTGTTTTACCGCAACATTAGAGTTTACCGCGACATAGACGCTTATTGCTTGACTCGGCACAATACGCACTGTTATAAAATAGGCTGTCTAACTAATAAAGTTCTCTTTCGACACGCAGCTCTAGTAGTACTCATTTCTCTCTAACCACCTACCACATACGTTATTGCATGGCGACCCTGCCATTCGAACCGAAAAAGGAACAATAATTATTTGTGCAAGAAAAAAAAAAACATCAAGAAAGCCTAAGATCAGCGACCAAGAAAGGAAGCATCAAGCAAAATTAAATCACGAACAGGGAAAACAGAACAACACAGCAGCCAGCCTAAATACCTACAACCCGGAACATCTCAGGAAATCTCAGAATCTTCAAAAATAAAAAATCTCGGACGTAAAAATCACGGTTGAGGGTAACAAAATGAAGCTCGTCGCGCTGAGAACAACGAAGACGATAGTGATACGGATAAACGCGTCAACGGGAGAGCGTAGGGCAGAACACGCAGCACAGGTGCAGTGCAAAATTCTATCGTCAGCACCACCACCACGACGCAGAACTGCCACAACGCGACACCAACCAACCACGCCACCAGGACAGTCAGCCCCGCGACAGCAGTCAGCACCGCAACAACCACCACGTCAGCCGCAACAACAACCTCCGTGGCACCCAGACACGCCACGACCACGCGCCAACCAGCCAGCCATGCCGAGGACGCCTGACAACCCAGGAGCACGCAGATGGCCATCACCAGCGCCAACACGCGTCAGAAGGGTAGTGTCTCTACCTAGGGCCCCCTAAATCAAAAATCCACCCCCCCTAATATTAATAGTTGAGTTTTTTTTCTCTCAAAATTAGAATTAATTTGAATTTTTTATTTTCAATTAATCTTAAATTCAATTCAATTAAGTTCAATTAATCTTAGCATACTCTTAAGTTTTAATCATACATAGATGATTGGTACAGTACGACAGTAGCATAATTCCATATTCCAGAAACTAGATTCGCATTAGTTTACTATTTTTTCCGCTTCCTAAGCATATTAAAGTAGGCCACGCGCATTCTTGCCCGCGCGCAGCGTAGTTTTAAAATCAGTGAATGAAATTTGATACCACCAAAACTTAATCGGAAAAAAAAATATTTTAATTATTTTTATATTACTTTCAGTTCTTAGTAATTTGATAAACATTATTTAGACTAGCTACTGGACTGATCACCCAGGAGCTAAGTAGATAATGTTGTTTAACATAAAATTTGAAATATAGTACAATACTTAATCACTAAGACTTAAATGGGAAATTTTAATTATATTTTTTTTAAAAGAATATACAGTATGGTACATAGGGAAAAAACGTGGAGATTTATCATAGAATAGAAGTTAGGGAAATAGAGGTGACAGTCGAGGGTACTAGTCCTTAGTGGTTGATCATAGTGCGAGCTACCGTATCCACCGTGAAACACTATTGGAGGCAAAAAGTAATGGAATTTCATACTTACGTCCTGGCAGCTCGAGATTACTTCCTGGTCGCTAGCAGCTAGTCTCCAGGATGCGTTACTTTCTACGACGTTTTTGATGACGTAATGGCAACATTTCATACCATTTTTGAGAAAAAGGTATTTTCCCGCGGTAAAAAGTAGCCTATGCCACTCAGTGATAATGTAGCTTTCTAACAGCAAAAGAATTTTTGGAATCGGTCCAGTAGTTTTAAGTTTATTTGTTACATACAAAAATACACATCTTTCCTCTTTATAATATCAGTATAGAAGAATCCATCAAATAATAGTTGTTTTTTGTTAATATCTGACATGCTCTGTCATCCATCTTTCAGCTACTCCACGCTAGGTGGTATTAAATTCTTATGTACACTTTTTAGGAAATTGTCCTCTGAACTCTTTTTTAAATTTGATCGTGCGTTAATCTTACTCTTAGGAGAAACAGACGACGGCAGCCAATTCCATTCCTTAGCGCTTTTCGAGAATGTTCTAGAATGAATGCTGTCACCCTGGCGTTAACGCGGCGCCCAGAGAAGTTTCTAGCCGCAAGCGACCACGTGCTAAGCTATGGCGTATGATCAAAAAGCCACGTTAATCAGTTATCTTACAGCGACCCACAGCAGTTGACGACACACGCAGCTTAGGCTTTCAGAAGGCAAATTGAGACGCGCGGCCAGACATTCTAGTATTTTCTAGTAGCCATTACAGGCGTTAACGAGGCGCCCAGAGAAGTCTCTAGAAGCAGGCGGTCCGCGCGTTACGCGAAGGCGTATGGCCAAAAAGTCATGTTTCTCAGTTGCGCGTCAGTCTTACAGCGACCTCATATCATAGTGATGCATTAAAATGCGACTTTACAATGTAAGAATCCTAGTATTTATTGGCAGCCGCTTACGGGTGGTAACGATGCGCCCAGAGAAGTTTCTAGACGCAGCCGATGGTGTATGGCTAAAAAGACACGTTCTTCAGATGGACGTCAGATACAAACCATGCCTAATTATGTGACTTTACAATGCGAGCAATGCAGTCGATGGAGGAATTTATCAAAGGGGATGTTGACACCACCAATCAACTGACGTTCTTTTTATGAGCTGTCAAAACACAATCTCCCATAGAGTTTGAATGACAATAGCGACATATGACGTCATTGTTCGCAATGCTCAATCAACTAACTATTTATTTGTTTTAAAGCAACAAAAAATCTAATTTTGCATTTAATCGAAAATTAATCTGACTTTCAGGGCTGAAATAAAGCGTTTTTTTACTGGAGTCGTGTCTTCAAATTCTTTTTTAATGGTGTCAACATCCCTAATGCTTTAAAGACATGTATTGTGCAATAGTATTTTTTTACCAACATTTTTGTCATTTTCCATTCTGCCACTCCTCACTAGACGATAGCACGTCATATTCAATCTGTACAATTCTCAACGCTATACCGTTGTCGTAAAGTTCTAATTGAGTTACTGGTATGTATTAGCCCGGGTGACTCACCCTGGCCTTGATGCTGAGTCCGCCGGTGTCGTAGACGATGCCCTTCCCGACCCAGGCCACGGTGGCGCCCAGGCCACCGGGCAGGTAGGACAGCGTCACCAGCGCGGGCGGGCAGTTAGCGGCGCGCCCCACCCCATACAACCCCCCCATGCCCCGGGCTTTCAACTCCTCGCCCCGGATTATGGTGGGTTCCGGGAGATCGAGCTCCTTTGCTACTTGACACGCTTCCTGGAAACGAAAGGTCTCAGTTAGACGGGGACTTTCGCAGATCGAGACAGAGGTATTATAGAATACTAGCCGATGCCAGCGGATTCGCCTCTGCTACAGTTATTTTTTCATAAAAACGTTGTCCTTACAATTAGGAAAAAAAAAATTAGTGCAGTGGTTCTCGAGTTTAACGCTTAGAAAAACATTTGGCGATTCATTTTTATTTATATAGAGTACTAACAAATTAGGTACAGTCAGCAACGAATGTCCATGAACACATCCAAATTTTCATAACACCTGCACGCTGTAAAGTTTCATATGTTACTGAACATGATGTAATACAAATATCGATTGGACACTTGCAAATAACAGAAAATGGTGTACACTATTTTTTCAAAAGTTGCTGAACATGTTTATTAGATTACGTACTTCTTAACTTCAGTTGAATTTTGACAATCATCGAGAAGAGTGCCAACCTGTCACGTCATTTCATCTCTTTCTTTCATTGTGGGTATGTATATGACATCGTCGTTGTCTTTTTTTACACCAGCCAGTGTTTCTTGTTTATTTTAGGTAAAATGTGTAGCAACCTCTTTGGTTTGAATTGGATGTGAAAATAATAAATCTGACCAAATACTTTGTGAATTATAATTTCCTTTGACATTTGTAATTATAATGTCCAACTACTTTTGAAAGTATACTGTTCAGCCACTTTTTAAATTATAATGTCTAGTCACTTTTTGATTTATACTGTCCAGTTACTTCTGAAAGTATACTGTTCAGCAACTTTTGAAATTATATTGTTTAGCTACTATTGGCATTTTAAGATGTAAATGTATTTTTGTTTGTACTTCTGTTCAGTAACTTAAGTACAATGAATGTGTCTAGTAACTTTTAAAATCTTATTTTGTCCGGCAACTTTCGTTGCTGACTGTACCAATATTTCTATGGCTTAATATACTCATCAAAACTTTCACTTTTATTGTAACAACTATTTAAAATTTAAAACAAATACATATTTTAAAAATTTTGCAAAACTACGCCCTAGAAAACATCTTGTTTTATTAACATTCAAAAAGTCATGACCTGCCGTGCAGTATTAGCGTCGTACTACGAATTTATTTTATTTTTTAGAGACGACTTTGGATTTTTTTCTATCAAGCGAACTATAAGTAATCGTGTTTCGATAAACATTTGTCATTAGAGTGACTCCTCAAATATCTTACACATGAGTTTCAAGACTATAGCTTTACTTGTAATGATACAGCACGAGATTAAATGAATGCAATAAATGCGCCAAAAACACGGTAGGCCCAATATAACTGAAGCGAGAGATTGACACTAATAGTTGTCAGTTTAGTCTTCTGGTTTAATAATGCCTCTAGATGGCGCTGGGGACGCCACAGCACACTGACCTCTATAAACTTGTCGACATTCATGACGTTGCAAGGCGTGTCTGCGATCCGTGCCGCGAGCCTCGTGGCGTCGGCGGCGGCCTGGACGGCGGCCAGGTCTTCGCTGGACAGCGTGTTGTCCAGCAGGGCCGGGTCGATCGGACCCACGCCTTCCTCCTCCAGCTCGCCTTCTGACGGATAATGACTATGTTTTTTTTTTTTTGAATGAGTCGCCAGAGGGGCCAATGACGCGAAGTCTTTGCTGTTTTTTACTTTAAGGATTGGAAGGGTGACTTGTGCTCGGGAAAAATCCCTTCGGACAAACTGGGAATGGAGGGCCCAGACAGTGTCCGACTTGCACGGACTAAAAAACCCGGTCACAAGTCCCCTTCTCTATTGGTTATCAAGACAATAAACGTATGCTTTAAATTTTGAGGAGGGGACTTAATCTACCCAGTGTCCTGCCTCAGCCATTTGCTGGAAGGCCGGGAGAGGAGCATGCATTAATGACTATGTTAGGGGATTGCTGGTTGAAAAAAAAAATTTAACAAAAATACTGAGAAAAGCGTTCACCGTTTCAGCCTATCGTTTACTTGGGTCGATCAACTTTTTTTTGTCACTCGTTGTTATAGTGACGGTCTCCTGGGTAACTCTTTAAACCGTAAGTTTATCTGATTAAAATTTGCCAAACATGCATTTTTGTGGTAGTTTTGAGCCCCTTCTACAATTGGTAATCTAATAAGCATGTCAGTTAATGTGACACAACATTTCTTCTAATTAAACTGTACTACTTTTGTCCCCTCGCTGACGGGACAGAATGTACTGCGGCAACGAGCGCGCTGTGGCCACGGCGCTGGTACACGTGCACCACACACACCTCTGTGCTCCTCCGGCACCAGCTGTATCTCGACGGCCAGGGCGCGGGGCGCGGGCGCGGCGGCGGCGGGCGCGAGCGGCCCGGGGCCCGAGCGCGCGTTGTACTGCGGCAACGAGCGCGCTATGGCCACGGCGCTTGCGTACACGTCGCGTTTACGGCAGACCAGCTGGGGACAAATGGGCGCCTGGTTCGTTTTTAATTTTTTTTATTATGCCGGTGTATGAAAATACAGTTTCTAAAATGTACAATGACTAGAGTCCAAAACCTAGTCAATGGAAAGAAAGAAAGAAAAATATTTGTTTGAGACATTTTTATAAAAACAAAGAAATGTAAACTGAGACAAATATTGTCACAAAATGGTCCCAACTCAGCGTGATGTCAACCTTCTTCCGTCATGTTAACTTTGCTATGGCTAGCCCACCACTCCCGTCGTTCTCTGAAAAGCTGTATCACACCACACATACCACGATGACTTCGTTAGGCTGATGGGCGCGATGCCAGCCGCGAACGATCTTGGCTAGCGCGTGGCATCGCGACGGCGCCGCGTGGCGCGAGCGGCGAGCCGGCAGCGACGCCAGCGCCGCGGCGCGGGGCCACAGCTCAACTGTTTCTCCCGGAGAAGCTGTGACGCAGGAGAGGCCGCGACGCCATGCCTGACATGACAGATTCATATTAATACTAACACAGATAACACAAAAAAGCGTAGCTCGATGAGGATGAGGGCTCGACGTTTGATGTGACCTCCGATGAGGTCTAAATGGTGCCGTGCAACTGAGCCCTCACGCTCGGGGGCCCTAATCTACAAATTATGTATAAAAAAACCGGCCAAGTGCGAGTCGGATTCGCGCACGAAGGGTTCCGTACCATTATCTATAAAAACGGCAAAAAAATCACGTTTGTTGTATGGGAGCCCCCTTAACTGTTTATTCTATTCTATTTTTTAGTATTTGTTGTTATAGCGGCAACCAAAATACATCATCTGTGAAAACCTGGTGACAGACGGACAGCAGTCTCAGTAATAGGGTCCCGTTGGCACCCTTTGGGTATGGAACCTTAAAAAAAAACTCAGTGATGCCTTCAGCGCAAACAACGCCAAGAAGCAGTAAAGAAAACAAAAATTTGAGGCCCCGAGTTATCTAGCCATGGTACTGATTACATAATAGTGCAAAGTGACCAAAATTCAGCATATTTACAGCGTAAACCAACCATCACCACTTTGAGATGAATACCAGAAGTATGAAGACTTGACCCAAATAGCTGTCTTGCAGATGGTTGCAGAGCAGTAAAGTTCAAGGTTGTTATAGTGAAAATAATGTGCCCGTTTGGCAGCCGCCGTGACGTGCAATTCCAGAGGAAGAGCTACGGATTAGCCCAAAATATGTTGAGTTAAACTCGTTTTAAGAAGTGAGTGATCCGTTTATTTTCACTATGAGTGAGTCTCACGGTAGTTTCATGTCCAAGGATGTTGTTTAATTTTTTGTATTATATCACAGCCACATTCTCACCTCCTCAGTAACTCGAGGTTCCAGCTTGCACCGAACATCATGCCAGGTCAACGCATTGAGATGAGCCACCTGCCCCACAATGAGTGCCGGCTGCTCCTCAGGGTCAGCCGCCGAGAGCCCCCAGCGGAACTTGAGACTCACTCCCAAGTTTGACATCATGCGTGCTGAAATGTATGAAAAAGCTTAATATTACAGTTTATAAATACAGTAAAACTAAGTTTTAGTCTTTTCCTTATAAGATTATATGATCTCATTTTGATTTTGATTGTGATGTCATAATTGGTTCACCATTACCTATCATATTTTATTTCCTAGATTTTTTTACTGAATGAATATGAGCAAAATGTTGTTATGCATGCCAATTTATGTGTTTGTGTTACACTAACATTAATATTTTGTAGCATAGCGTACGGTTGTGGTACCAAGATGAGCTCTGGTTGAGTTTGAAATGCGTCAGTGTAGTTTTGTGGTGGTGATAGTTGGGTTTGTGTGATTTGTGTGTGTTTCTACAGTGTGGAGGTGCAGGAACTGCATGAACAGACATTTCTTACATAAACAAGCAAAGTTATTGTTTCAGATATTACTTACAATTTTATCAAATCAAATCACGCAAGTAAATTTCACCAACTTCTAGTGATTGGATTGAATTCAAATTTGATATGTATGTGTAGGTTAGATTATAATGCCAGTACAGTCACCAAAAAGCCTTGTATTAAAAATTAAATTTTTACAAAGTTTATTAACCGCAAAGTACAGTTGTATTATCTAAAACATGCCACTAGAATGGAAAGTTCATTTTTCTCCACAAATATTATAAAGAATGATAGCCACAGTTAACTTTATGCAAATAACTTCTTAGCAATCACCACTAAGTTATAACCTCACTCAACTAATTCATTTAACTTATATAAATCTCACTGCAGCTGTGCTAACATTGATTTGTTGAACAGCTATACCAATTGACACGGCATACTGCCGCATAGTAACTAATCTCATTTAAATAAGCGAAAGTAAACAACAATGCAAAGATATCAAGCACATAACGGCTACATCTAAAAATAGGCACTCAATTTATAATAGAGTCCATTCACCTGAAATGAGGACCGGGCATTGTTGGAATGCAGTTCCACATAAACCTATTGTTCTTAAGATTAACATGATTACTTATATAACACTAAAACATGTCATTAATCAAAACAAACACATTAAAAATAGTTACAAAGGAAGGAATTGACGCGCGCTAACTTTAAACCAATCATAAACTACTTACCGTAACAAGACCAACGCCTAGGTACTACTCAAGATGGCTCTGCATTAATATTGTTTTTGTTAAATAGATACGTGTGTCACGATCGATACTTAGATTAGATTGGAAATTAGGAAGACATTTAGATAGCAAAAAACAAACCCTTTCTTCCAACAAATCTACAACTTGCCAAATCACTGCATTGAAAGCAATTGCGTTCGGAAACTTCAAATTATGACTTTCATACTTTCATGACAATGTCACAATTACTACTAGTCGTTTGATTTCCTAACTTATTTAAAATATAAGGTAATTGTAAACAAATATTTATTTTATATTTATGTTGAGTGTAATTAAAATTTTATAATAATGAAGCAAATAAAAACTTCAGAAAAAGTTTCCGACCAAATGTTTTGAGCGTTTCATTACACGCATTTTTAGCGAGCCAGTAAAGCCAACTGGATAAAATGAAAGATTCGCTGAACCCGCCCAATTTAATTTCAAGGGTCAGTTAGACTAAATATTTCTCAATGACTCTTAACTACCGTAGTGTGGTTTGATAAAATTTTGCGATTCTACAGGTTGAGGTATATAGGAATAAATAAACAACAAAAATAATCGATTTTCCTTTAATAATTCATCGATAATAGCTATACTTAGAACAAAATCACATAACAAATTTTAACTGTAGCACAATAACTTTGCTGTCGCATTAGCTTATAGTTATAGAAGATTTTTACATTTTTAATAGGTTAGAATTAAAACTGCGGTGCCCTGCTGTTTAGTACAAAAGGAAGCGAAATTTCCCAGACGATAGGGTTATTTTTACTGTCTGGCTGTATGGTTTTAAAACTTTCGTCTGTAAATATTTGCGTAAGAAAACTAAACGTCTTACCCGATTCCCGCGCTTATTTATTTTAACTATTTTCCCTTTTGGAGATAATTTAAAAAACAGCTTATTTTTTTTTGGTACTTATTAGAAGAAATATTTATGTACTTAAATTAGTTATAAACATCGAGGCACCGCAGCGATGGAACAGGTAAAATATTGATTTTATGAACATTTATCTACTAACGACAGTTATTTTTTCAGAGTAGCATTTTCGCATCCGTGAATTAGGTATCAAAAACAATATGTGAAAAGCTTTAATATAACATAACCAAGCACCTTAAAATACAGTTTTGTCTTATTTAACGCTGTCAATGAATATAAAACATTTTTCCATATTCACTATTGCCGCTAAGTTATTACTATTTAAATTTTCGGACAATTCTATTTACATGTTAAGACGTTAACCACCATATGTGCTGTCAAATAACCTACACATCGAGAGTGAAACCTTTAGACATTACAATTTATATTTTAATAGGTTTCTGATACATACAATGTCATAATCTTTACTACACCTATCAAACACTGGGAATAATGAAAATGGAAGAATCATAATTACATCTAGTTACTTCAATACGTTCGCGCGTTTTTTATTTAACTTGACGGACAAAAAAATTGTTTGACCTATTATTTTACTAAAAATCGGAAGTACATCAATGCCAACGGCAGTACAAGTAAAAAATTGCAGCATTGTATGTATCACATTTATATTTAAAACAAAACAACGGCAAAGGCACTTTAACAGCAATAATACATTGTCTTTATTAAACTAATTAAACAATAAACAGACAGATAAATCATCACAAATTAATCACACTTTTGTAAATAACAGCTTTTGGCGAAGGTGAGACATGGAAACCAATACTTATGGTATAGAGGTATATCAATTGGCAAAAACAGGACAAACAAGTTCTAAAGGGACAAAACACAGCTATATCTGTATCAGAAGGATTTGATTCCAAACTATGCGATTGAGAGAAAATATTGTACCTTGTTTTTCTTTCTCTTTTTAACTGTTACATTTCCAAATTAATTGTTCATCGCTTCCGACATCCATGGCCGTTCAATGACGTGACGTGTGGACGTTCAATAATATTTCCGTGGCATGTTACACGCTTCGAACGAAATACAAAAGCGACGTTGATTTTCCTGAATTTTATTTAATATACGATTGGAATTGTAAAAGGTACAATTAAGTACAAAACAAAATACTGTCGAAAGGTCAACTAACGAAAAACGTCTCAAGAGTTACTACTAACTCAATCAATATAATAATAAAATAATACATCACTACAAAAAAACATTTAATTATTGTACTATTAAATTTATACTACATGTCAATTGCAATCCTAACTTCTTCGAGCTCCTTTTAAATAAAAAAAAAGTTTTAAA
Organism: Archips crataeganus; assembly: GCA_947859365.1. NCBI lineage: Eukaryota > Metazoa > Arthropoda > Insecta > Lepidoptera > Tortricidae > Archips > Archips crataeganus. The sequence continues at coordinate 1,686,009 of OX402067.1, forward strand.
ATAATAAAAGAAAAATACTTAATGTAGTCAAATACTATAATGTCTTGTAATTTAATAATCGATTCTTGTACAATAATTATAGATTCAATCGATACTTTTGCGGAAAAACTAAAAAAATATAACCCTCTACTTTTGCTTTATTGCTGTAGTCAGGTAACAAACAGGCAAAATTACTTAACTGTTCTACAGGTTTTGGTCGCAGAGTACGACTTTTTTCTAGTTTTTGAGGGCCAGGCATCTAATGATTAGACAAACTGACACTTTTAAAGACAGGCGTTAGAAAACAAAAATAATCAATCACCCTAACACATAATTCCAATAAAGTGCATGTGAAGTAGTTCGATAAAGGTCTAAATTATAACGATCACAAAATTGAACACTTACCAAATGTAATTGATCTTAATTATTATCTTTTAATCTAGTTCGGTCACCGTATACGGCGTTTTTAAAGACAAGTCAAGGTCGAGTCGATTGTAAGTAGATACAAGTAAGTGAACAGATGCCGAACTAGAACAGTAGAAACATCAGTTCAATATTTTCAATAATTTACGTAAATCACATTATCATACAAGGATTAATGCTACGAAACGTTTATTGTCAATTTTGTTATGACATGCTAACAGAGTTGTACGAAAATTGCAGACGACATGGCAATCTACATATAAATATATGTACGTTTAAATAGCACAGGGACTGTAATCAAAATAACCTTTTAGATTCAGGTAAAATAGCCTATTGCTTACCATTGTAACTTACTCTCTGTGTACCTGTTTTCTGTATCGCTTACTATTTCTGGTGTACAATAAAGAGTCATAGTATTGTATTGTACTTTGTACTGTAAAACTTTCAGTTTTTTAACTTTTAAAACAATCATCCCATATAGTGATGAGCCTTTTACCTTATTAATTTTCGATACATAGATAAATTCTATATATGTTTTATAAGGGATTGATTAGGTAGCAATTACAAACTATTAAATATGTCAAGCAAAACGTCATGTGTCATAAATCAGCCGTATCCGCGGATATACATTTTTAGATCCGGAAAATCGGGTATGTATTACAATACCGAAGTACGAAAGACCGAATGTATTAAAACATCGAATGGGTCAAAAGACCGACACGATTTTTTTCTGAAACCGTAAACTTCTCAGAATTTATTAAAACGGCATCATACAGAACCCATTAGGTTAGGTTAGGTTTTTTTTATAACAATCTTAAAAAGATAACGGTTTCAGAAAAAAACCGTGTCGGTCTTTTGACCCATTCGATGTTTTAATACATTCGGTCTTTCGTACTTCGGTATTGTAATACATACCCGGAAAATCACTAGTCCCATATTTTTTTGTGGTGCTTGTTATTTTGCTACCAATTTTAATACATCTCCATTAGATTGTGACCGGTAAAAACACTGTACAAAACCCGAAATAGCACTTTAATAACAAAAAGCAAACCAAATTGTGTGTTATTCACTAAATTATAATAGTTCATTATGTACCCTAGGTCCGACTTCTAAAACCTACGACGATCTAGCAACAACACCTATAGTATAAATTACACTCCAAATCCAAAAAATAAGTCATTATTTAGGAACTCAGAATAATTTCATTATTCGTAAGTGAGGGTCCTATAAGAACGGCCGGACATCCGCTGTACAGAAACACGAAAGCATTTTTGTCCAAGCTGAAACGGAGACGCTTCGCTCGCGCTATGCGCTCACTCGGCCAATGACGTAGACATAGACATAACTTTATTCGACATCAAAAATGATGATTAAGACTTAAATGGACAAATGATGTTTAAGAACTTCTCAATACAACAAATATTAAATCTCATAGTAATACTTTGCCAGGCAGATTGTCATAAGTTACTTATTTTGGATTTAGAGTGCACACGAAGATACAAACGAGGTAAGCTTTAGATTAAAAAAAAAAGAACCATAGATTTCACAATTCTCTTTAGCCTATGGTACAGCCAACAGCGAGTTTATTATAGGTTGATAATCAACAAGGCATTTTTTTAATTTCATTAGTGTCACTCGATTATTGCTGTAAAATAATGATAAATCGCGACATCTTTGGATAAAATCAGACTAAGCCTCGGTACCGCCACACATTTATATAAAAAGTTGACTCTGATCGATCATCATCCCCCTCTGCAATATTTACGTCGACACTAATGAAAAAAAATGCGGCGGTCAAAACGCTCTGAAATCGAACCCTATACAAAATGACTGACTGGAAAGTTCCGCTGTAACCATACAATTGTATGGGTAATTTTCGTATCGCAAAAATTTTAACTACTGGCGTTGGCCGCGGCGGCCGGTGTCCAACTCTTTGAATTTCACCAGTATACGTTTATACGGATTGTAAGGGAAAGAAAATCAATAAATCAGTGAATTTTGATAAATATTGAAACCCTTGGGCAACAAAATTCAGTATACAGCTTTGAAAAAAAAAATGTAGATAGGCATTTTTTTTAAATCAAAATTAACCGATTTCTTAGAGTATTATTTCTTTCCATACAATGTATCTTGATAAATATATCTGTACAAAGTTTAAAAATATACATATATGTAGGTGAGCTTCGTAAGAGCAGTAATAAGGTTTGATGCCTTGTGGTATTACATCGGTGATTTTGACTCTATATCGCTGCTGACTGTACACTTCGTATAACACCAGTAAAATTTTAGACATCGTGCAATATCCGATTTGAAAGTGCCATTTCTAATAAACCTTAACATTATCATTTATCATGTGATAATTGACGAGATTTATTTAAATACAAAAAATACAGGGTGCATTTGTCAACAAGTTACTGAAGTACGTAAAGTCGCGTCTAGTAGGCGCTGTCTTATGACCGCGTTAACTATGGAAGTTAGCACCTCTGGTTAAGTCGAAATAAGTCAGTTGACAGTAGTCAGTCCCACAGGCAATAGATGTCCCAGAACTTATCAATATTATTTTGGCAAATTTATTACTCAGTAGCTTTCACCCACGGCTTATTTCGCGTAATCCGGACCGTAAGGTTTGATAGTTGAATGGAAATTCCGGGATTCCCCAAAAAAATCCCGTGGGAATTTCTAAGAAATACATAATACTCTTCATTGACGTTGCATGATAAACATCTGTGCCAAATTTTACGGCTCTAGACCTAGCGGTTAAAAAGTAGTATGTAGTAATATTATAGGGATAAGTTCGCCTTTGTACATGCATTTCAACGGTTGTCAATAATGTTTTTCTTTTTTTTTTGCTTATTTTGTACAATAAAGAGTTTACATACATACATACATTATTGTACTGTTTTTGGTGTTCAATAAAGTTAGTTTAGTATAGTAATTGTGAATTTCGTATTGTAGCCTATATGTTATTACAGACGTTTAGGCAGCTGCGCAGTGTAGTTTGCACCATACAACTTACATATAAAATTGTGTCTAGTGGCGGTTCAGAAGCGGTTACCCGCGGCGGGAGAACCGCCCGTGGAGTATGGGCCTTAAATTGCGTGGAATTTGGACGTTTTCAAATCTAGGGTGAATGAGCATTTACAAGGCAAGCGTGCTTCATCGTAGGCCTCATCTTCGCTTTCTATCAGGCGTGATTGTGGTCAAACGCAAGCTTATACAGGGTTATTTGTAATTCACTGACATCCTCTTAACCCTGAATTCCTATCACTCAATCAAATGTTTTTTTGTTTTACGACTTTTTAAAATGAAGCACTTTTTTTCCCATACAAATACACAGAGTATCGTAAAAATAAGAGGTAATCTCAAATTTTCAAAACGTTATTACACCAAAAATATTAAGTTATGACAAAAGCCGTAAAACAAAAAACATTTGTTTAAGTGGTAGGAGTTTAGGGTTAAAAGGATGCTAGTGAATTACAAATAACCCTGTATTGTATAAAAAGAAATCGCTCACGTAGTCTGTATTTCCAGATAAATACAACCTAGGTCTCTTCAAGGCTAGAGTGATTAGGCTGTTACTGAACCAGTGAGGTACCCTAATCTGCACTTTCATCAGGTGAGATAGTGGTCAATCACGTGCCAGTTTTATGTAAAAAAAAGTTATGTATGTATATACAAAATTTTAACCAAATCCGTCCAACTGTTTTAGAGTGAAGGAGTAACAGACACACGTACGCACATACAAACTTTCGTTTTTATAATATTAGTAAGAATGCTTTTAGTGTAGATATTGTTCTTGGGACACCTGTACAAGCACGCACATGTGCATAATCGTTTGCACTCGACTGTACCAACGATTTACCAATATTTTATTAAATATCTTGAACGATATAAAATCATTAACGATTATATAATCGATAAAATTTTACCAGACACAAAATATACGGCGAATGTCGCTTACTATTTAATTCTTCTGATTTCAAATAAGGCAATTCCCCGTATATTTTTTATCAGGTTATATTTACTTATTATTAATAATAACACCAATTTTGTTTACAAAACAATTACTGACAAAAAAATCTAGATATCCTCTTAATACTGGGTACTTTGTTGAGAATAGGATTTAAGTATTCATATTGAACGGTAATAAACAGTTTGGGTAGCAGAATAAACAGACATATTCACGGCTAGTAAATCTTATCATTTTCTACATGCATTTTTCAAAAAAATCAAGTACTTACGATTTATTAGACTGGTAGAATCGACTGAAAAACACTTTAATACGTACGAAATTGTAGTTGTTTTTTACGTATCTATAAAAGTGACTATTCCAATTTCCTTGAAGAATTCATCCATTCCAACACTATGTTAGTTGAACTACATAAATAAATATACAATAATTACATTTTCATTATCATTAAAATGGAAACTTTTTCACAGCCTCGATACTCTAAAACAATTATTTCATAACGTGAAAAAAAATAGTACGATTTGTATGACCTTGTCAGTTAGTAACATAGTAAATTGAATGGTTAGTAAAATAACGATTGTAAAACAAACATTAAAAAATATTAGATTTTAAGAATAACTGTTCTTTTTTTCGTCTTTTAGAAACTAAATGTCTTGATTGAAGATAAGTAGTTATGTACGATGTTCCGAAATAGAGGATCTACTAGAATATTCACACTTGAAAACTAGCTTACTTAACAAAAATTAAGAAAATAAATGTGTACTCACTAATACACTTCGCAAGTAATTTCATAAAAATGTATCATACAATGCACGTTCTTATAAATCTCATAACAAATTTATTTAATTTCGATTATATCGAAGTAAAATCGAAAGTGTTGGAATTATAACGAGGAGTATTCGATTAGTAGATCCTCAGTACAAATTAAATTAATTTGAAACATCTTCACCGCCATCCCAGCACCTCCACCGCCTTACAGTAGAGTAGAATGATTATTGACATAAAGGCTAGGTGTAAAGCTCTAATTGAACGATAAGCAAAAGCGACACAACCTAGCACAGCACCTCGCACTGCGGTATACGCTGAAACAGAAAGATTACATCTTACAAAAATTTAGAAAAATTAACATGAGACAATTGACGCCAATTTACCTAGTCCCAAACTCAGGGCCGGATTTAGGGGAGGGCATCCGGGGCCACTGCCCCGGGGCCTCCACAATAGAGGGCCCCCCACAATAAAGACTTCAAAAAATCATTTAATGAAATCTCTACTGAAAAAAAATGGCCATTTTATTTGGAAAATAATTTGTGGCCCGGGGCCTCCACTCTTTTTATGCCCCGAGGCCTCCAGACCTCTAAATCCGGCCCTGCCCAAACTAAGTAAATGTTCTTCTATGAGTACTAATTTTTTCAAACAGGTCTACATTAATGTTTTTTTAATTGCATACACCCAAAGTATTAAAACACAACTATTTTTTTAAACACAGTAGATACGCTATTTGAAACTAGGGATCGCCAATGCGGATCGGAATTATTCCCAAACATCCCTGTCCGGTCCGCGGACGCCCCTCGAAAAACTTATGGCCCCGTCGGCCGTCAATTCTTTAGATTTTAATGTATCTGTTTGATCGGTTATCTTTCAAAACAAACGCTATCGTTATAGTATTAAGGTTCAAATTTAATGTAATGGTTCGAAGCGAAAAATTCACCTGGGAAGATTTATACTATAAACTCACGTGTATATGCAAGCGCGGTCACCAGAGCCGCGGGCCCTCTCCGAAGCCAGCCTCGCGCGCCTTCCAATACTCTCCCGTGAACACCCACGTCTCCTCGCCTTCTTCCACAGATTTACTGCAAAAAGCGGTACTCGTTTACAGTGAGCAAGCAAGTAGTGAGCTGTAATGTAACTCATACATACTCGAGACATATTTTTTAAGAGAGATACAGTAGCACCTGCGCAGAAGACGCGTTTTAGAAGCGCAGGCAATGCAATTAACCAATCGGCATACTCCACGCACGACGAATCTTTTGTCTGTGCCGCTATTGGTGGGTTGCTGCCATGTTAGCGCGCGTCGCCTGGCATGTAAGTCAGCCGCCATACATCCGAGTGAGTTTGTGTGAGTGAGACGGATAACAAGTGCACTGTAATTTGTACCTTGTAACTATATGACATAAGACTGATTTAAAGTTTGAATCGTACCGTCGGTTAACATCGGAATGCTTTATTCTTGTCTGCGCGGCCGAAAATGCACGACATGCCATATGAAGTGTGTACTACTGTACAACACTTGAAAGGAAATATACAAATAAAATTATGAAATAGTAAAGCCGTGGTGGCCTAGCGGTTTGACTTATGGCCTCATAAGCAGAGGGTCGTGGGTTCAAATCCCGGCTCGCACCTCTGAGTTTTTCGAAATCTATGTGCGAAATTACATTTTAAATTTACCGTGAGCTAATACGGTGAAGGAAAACATCGTGAGGAAAATTGCATACACTCACCTGCGAAGACATTCAATTGTGTGTGTGAAGTTCCCAATCCGCACTGGGCCCGCGTTTGAAATTGGAGATTTTAGTTTAATAGTTTAAGTTATTTGTATCTTTATAATATGGGTATCACACCTGCAAAATAAAACTTTATTTATTTTATATTAACAGAAGTACGTACCGGAACCAGGAGGCGCGGTGCTCCACGCCGTCCCGGCGGCGCTCGCGCTGCGCCTGCTCCAGTTCCAACTTGAACTGCTCGGCCGCGTCCACGTCTCCCTCCTCCAGGGCGCGTTGATCAGGTCTGGACGACACATAGTTACAGTTAGGGTTGCAAAATTACGTAGTTTTACCAAAAAAGCTGGTAAAATACGGGTATTTTACGGTAATTTATATAAATTGGGATGCACCAAAAAAAATAACCTTTAGTTTTTATATTTTTTTTGGAAAGAATAGGATATTTTAAGATACCATTTTCATCGATTTTGAATTTGGTTGAGTACTTAATTTTTTATATTTTTTTTAAGAAGTACGTTGGATGACGTCACAGTGAGAGAGCCACGTTCCATTGTCTAGAAAAATTCAAGTCGCACATAACATAATCTGTGGCACTACTGATTTGTCTTGTCACTGTCAATAATACAAGCACGGCTGAGGGTCCTAAACAAGTCCTAAATGAACCATGACAAATATTTTTATTTATTTCTCTTCTTTTAGCGTCGATTATTCCTGTTTGTTTAATGGTGTGACAGATATTTATTATAGATATAGATATTTTTTATTAAAATCTGATATTTAAATTCTTTTATATTTACTTGTAACGTAGTAATTTAATAATTAAATTTGTAAAAATACATTGGGAATACTCGTATACATTTTGGACTTTACGATAAATGACAACTGTTTGAATCCAGGTGCGCATCATGTGATTAAAGTTCTGTCCTTGTCACTCTTTGCTAAGCAGGAAAGCAACATTTCAAACTGTCAATTTGCTTTAGAGTGTAGACCTGCTTTATATCTGTCTTAGCGACGATTCACTGCAGGGATCAAATGAAGGTCATTACTTAAATTTTCTTTATTTAATTCAGTTTATCATATTTTTGGAATCTGATTTTTGAAAACGCTTCGCAAAGCCTATTTCTCCAAACGGTTTTCGATTTATTATACGTTGTCAAAAATTGGGACATCCCAATTACGGTAAAATTACCGGCTATTTATGTATGGTGAATGGTGGTATTGGTGGTATGACGGCGCGTGCACGCGAGCGTATAGTTATAGTTGCGTGCGTGCTGCGTGCGCGCGACGTTGCCGATTAGTGCAGTCTGCCATAATATTTTGCGCTGTTGCCGTACTCGCAATGAGTGACTGGCTCCATCTGTTGCAGTTTAATTCTTTTTTACCCAATCTTACCGTATTTTACCGTAAAATATAATATTTTACGTAAAATATCGTATTTTACCGAATTTTACGAAAGTAATTTTACCGCTTTACATCCCTAGTCACAATTACTTTTTGAGTTAGCCACGTAACGTCACGTTTACATGATTCTACTAGCATGACAATTAAGAGCCATATCAGTATCACACTGGCGATTTGAACAAAACTGTTCTCACCTGAGCCGAGTGTCGGTGTTAGGCAGTATTTCGCGCATGCCCGGCTCCAACTCGTTCAGTTCCATGGCGAACCGCGTGAACCCGTAGTATAGCTCGTAGTCCGCTGGCATAGCACCTGCCAAGGAACACGAGTGGTTAGTGATTTATACTGTATTAGTTTTGGGCCGCGACTTGCGCACAAATAAAATAAAATAAATGCTCAACTTCCGATTTCCAAAATTCCGGAAATTCCAAAATTTCCATTTTACTGCACCTCTATGATCCCAAATGAATTGGTTACGAAGATAGGGTCCGCACAATGAATTAAATATATTGTAAATCCCATTTATGCCCTATCCCGTGGGAATTTCGAAAAATCCCTTCTGAACAATACAATACAATACAATACAAATATTCTTTATTGATCACCAAAAACAGTACAGTGACATTACAAAAATAAAAATTCAGGTAGACAAAAGGCGGTCTTATCGCTAAAAAGCGATCTCTTCCAGACAACCAATTACTCAGAAATTAATAAATATCAACAGACTAGAGAAACGTAGTAACGCACTTCTATGACACTTAAACAAGTATAATGTGTTCCAAATTTCAAGTCTTTAGCTTCAGTGGTCTGGGTTGTGCGTTGGTATTATCAGTTAGTCAGGACTTTGAATTTTATATACACGGTGATTCTTAATCGGTGATTAGGAGTTGAAAATATTAATCCCTAGCCAAAATAGAATTTTATGTAGATTCGATCTTAAGCAATTAAGTCTCTGTTTGATTAAAAAAAAGTTGTTTAAATTTCCGCCATCCACCGAATGCATGGTCATCCTAAATTTTTTGGAGTTGAGTAGTTGCGTCAAGTGTCATCGCTTTGGCGGGGAATTTCACAGATTTCATATAAGCTTGTTTTAGAAACTGTTGTTAAAGAGCACGAGTCCATCTATTGCACTTTTGGCCGAGACTAAACATTGTGCTTTTCACGACTAATGCGAGGAAATCATTATCATCATCATCATCATCATAATCATCCATCCATCCATCCATCCCGTCCATCCGTCCATCCCGTCCATCCCGTCCATTCCGTCCATCCCGTCCATCCGTCCATCCCGTCCATCCCGTCCATCCCGTCCATCCGTCCATTCCGTCCATCCGTCTATCCGTCCCGTCCATCCCGTCCAACCCGTCCATCTCATCCATCCCGTCCATCCCGTCCATCCCGTCCAACCCGTCCATCCCGTCCGTCCGTCCGTTCATCCGTCCATCCTGTCCATCTGTCCATCCGTCCATCCGTCCATTCCGACCATCCCGTCCATCCCGTCCATTCCATCCCGTCCATCCCGTCCATTCCGTCCATCCCGTCTATCCCGTCCATCCGTCCATCCGTCCATCCAGTCCGTCCGTCCATCCATCCATCCATCACATGCAGCAAACGATTACTGTTGATTGGTCCAATAATGTCGTTTCAGCACGCCAGGAATGAAATTCAGAAATTATCTTTCAAAAAGTCGTATCGTATGATGAAATACATATACTGATACGTCCTGTTTTCGATTAGTGTAACATTGTTGTAGTGTTTGCGCGCCATAAATGAGTCAGCTGTTAAATGTACCAACGAAGCGTTACTATTGGTTTGCGGTCATTTTCGACTTTCGTTTTTCACAATTGGATTTTTGACTCTAGTCAAAATAGTAATTATAAATCGATTGTACAATCGATACTAAATCACCTCGTTTCGGGAAAACAACCACTAAAATTTCACGGTGTATAGGCAGTTTTGAGTACTGGATTTAGATTATCTATGGCCACATTTTTGAGCAGTGTCGTGAAAAATTTGTTCCTGATCACCGATTAAAAATTATCATGCATATAATGTAGATGATGGTGTACGTTACCAGGGCGCCAAAGGGTCCGATCTTGGCCGTGCAGTCCCTCCGACCAGCGGCCATGCAGCCGCGCGCGGGAGGACCCGCCGGACAGCACCGCGCCGCGCACCTCGTGTCGGCTGCCCGACCACGAACTCGCCTGAAGAACAGACAAACACACACTTATCATTACTATCAAAATCAAAAGTTTATTTATGTAAGTATACCGTAGTAAGTAGTCCTCAAAAGGAAAAAAAACGGAACCTCATAGGATCACTTTGGTGTCCGTCTGTCTGTCTGTCAAGACCTTTTTTCTCAGGAACGCGTGGAGGTATCAAGCAGAACTTCATATCAAATACTTAGGTCTACTGTCCCTTGGAGCTGTGAAAAAATCAAACTTCTAAGCCAACGCAAACAAAAGATACAGCTAGTCACCCAAACCCGGTTTGTGACACCCACAGTGGCCAAAAAGTATGCAGTGCCGAAAGACGTCCACTGCTGAACATAGGCCTCCCCCAAGGCTCGCCAAACAGATCGGTATCGTGCCATCCGCATCCAACGAGATCCCGCAACCTTGTTGGAGGCCTACCTACACTGCGTCTTCCGGTCCGCGGACGCCACTCGAGAACCATTCGGCCCCATCGGCTGTCAGTTCTACGAGCGATGTGCCCTGTCCACTGCCACTTAAGTCTAGCGATTCTTCGAGCTATGTCCGTGACTTTGAATAATGATGATGAATATCTTATTTTGTCAAATTCACGGGTCTTTGTGAATGACATTAGCTATACCTTAGTATGTCAGATTGTGTTCTCTTACTGCGATTGCAATTAAAATTAGTCAGTTAGTTTCGTACCTTGACAAAGTTGAGTTTGCAGGTGATGTCGGTTCCGTGGCACACGATATGCATGTCCCCGTACTGGTCCACCCACCGCTGACCCCCGAACAAGTTGTGCACGCACGTAGTCACCTGGGAATCAGGCATTTGAGTACAAATTAAATTAAAAAAAAAAACCATGGGATCATTGACACCAATTGACCTATACTTGAAATGTTTAGGTACTTAACTAAATATAAACAAACAAGAACAACAAACAGTTATGGCGTCGGGTTAACCAGTGAAATGGAATATTTGCAATTGGGGATGTCTATTTTTTTGCAATGTATAGTAAATCGAAAACCATTTCGAGATAAATGGTTTTTAACTCGTATTCTGTAGTTATTTAATTTTAATATTATATAATGAATTTATTACATAACAAATAAGCAATGACCTTCATTTGACTTTGGTGTAAATTGCGTGACCGGTCCAAGTCGTACTTTATTCTGTGTGGTTAGAATTCTTCACAAATTTACGCGTGGATTATAACTACGGAGTTTGATTTGGACCCACTGCCTGACATCTAGCACATTGACAGCGCCAGTAAAGTGACACTAGTTACAGTGTACCACTACGCAAAAAATAATTAAAAGGGGTCGCCTTATCGTACGCATTTAGATAGATTTAGAAATTTGGCAGTGTGGGAGCCCTCAATTATAATCTGACGTCATCAACCAAAATAGTTTCAATAATTAATTTTGAAAAAAGTAGTGAACTAAATGACAAAATATTTAAATTAGTTTCTTATAATTGACTTTTCTATACAAAAAAAATATAAAAACCACTGTTAATTTTTTTTAGACATTCCCAATTGACTTTCACGCGTCGCATTATCGACGTACTCTTTAGTTAAGTCCCATAATAATTTATCATGCGACTAAATTAAAGAGTACGTCGATAATGCGAGGCGTGAAAGTCAATTACAAATATTGCATTTGGCTGGTTAACCTTACGCCGTGTCCGCCGGGTTACGTTCGTTCATGTTTGTTTACATATAGTTAAGTACCTAAACATTTCTAGTATAGTTCTAAACTATCAACAGATAAACATACTTATATAGAGAAATACAATAATGATAGTCGGTAGCCGATTTTATAAACGGCTCTGAAGTAATTGAGACGAGACTAAAAATTGACTAAAAAACCGGCTGTCTGTGAAGTCGGTTTACGGACGATAGTTTAACGTGACAACGTCATAACAAAACATTGATGAAATGATTGCATACTTTTGCCGATTGTGCCTTTCGCTCGCTCGTGCCGCGCTCTCGCTCCGATCGTTCATCGGCTGGAGCGTAAGGGCCGGCGCCCACTGACGGCATGGCACGGCATGGCATTTTATTACTATCAAGTTATTTTGAATCTTATTTCAATGAGTTTAGAATTCATGTTACTTTATTGGTTATGCGTGGCATCGGCCCTCAGGACGTAGCGGCATCGTGGTATCGAAATAAAGTAACATGAATTCTAAACTCATTGAAATAAGATTCAAAATAACTTGATAGTAATAAAATGTCACGCCGTGCCATGCAGTCAGTGGGCGCCGGCCATAACGGGACAATGCGTTACACCGAGTCATAATTTTCGTGCGTGCAGCCGGCGTCCATCGATTTATTAGACGTTGTCACGTCAAAAATGACGCGTCTTGTAAGAGGCCTGAGTCCAGCAGTGGACTACGACAAGCTGATGATTAGATCCCGGATTTTTGTGGCAATGACGTCACAATAGGGTAGTTTGGAGAGTAAATGGAACGGTGTTAATTAATACGAAAAACTAACTGTTTTTAACCGAGTACATTTTATTAATTCAGGATAAAAGTTACCTAGTAAATTAAATAAATTGATCAATATTATTTTTTGGTGTATTACTGCAAACCATACATTTGTACGTTGAACTGGCTTTTGATGAGTGACTGAAGTGAAAATGTTATTATAAGATTATTTAAAAGCGAAAAAGTTTTTCGGGTGCGCCGGTGGGATTCGAACCCACGTCTCCTGGGTATGCGCCCCAACGGGTGTTCTACCAATTGAACCACGTCGCATCCAACCGACTCCCCCGAAATTCTTAATCGCTTACATACGCCAACAGTGGCGTGTGGTAACATCCATCGCAACTATTAGAAGCTACGACTCCTACGTTCCAAATTACATTGGAAATGCGTAAGAAATGATGTACCACATCTTTTTATTCAAACTTTTTCGCTTTTAAATAATCTTAGATTCGGTGAGCAGCCGTACTGCTAATAAAATAAAAATAATATTAAAATGTTATTTATTATGTTCCACTGTTCCATTTCCTGAATGGAACTTTGCTTTTTACGGCCGCTTACTTTTTATTCGTCAAAAGCCAATTCACCCTACAAATGTGTGGTTTACAGTTAAGTACCTAATATATCAAATGATAATATTGATCAATTTATTCAATTTACTAGGTAACTTTTATCGTGAATTACTTATTAAAATGTATTCGGTTAAAGCCCGTTAGTTTTTCGTATTAATTAAGATCCGGGGTCTACTCACATGAATAAATACGGAGCAGAATAAAAAGTTCAAACAACGTCGCGCACGCATTACACTACTACACGCACAACATTATGTGTGCGTGACCTGTCACAGACAGGACGGGAGGGGGGGGGGGGCGTGCACCGGCACCCGCTCGGAGACAAACCGGTTTGAACTAGCTCAGTGAGTAGACAAAGTTCAGGTGTGCCGCCAGCGACGACGCGACCGTTTAGCGTTTAGCTACATAGTTCGGGTGTTCGGTTGTTTTTAAAGATGCCTACCTGTTGTAGTGTTTGTAGATATACAGATATTAGATACTCAGGTACTTGTTTGAATAAAATAATATGAATTTTAATTTTTTTTTTACCGAGCGACAACCCTATGATAATAGGTAAGAATTCCGAGCTCTGTTCGGAAGCTTTTATTCTGCTCCGTATTTATTCATGTGGTCTACTGATGATAGCGGCGAAAGGGCTACCTTGCAGTGTTGCCATATCCATTTTATGTAAATCCGTAGGTTCAGGCGAAAAAATCCGTAGAATTCCGTAAATCACCCGAAGAAAAATCCGTAGATCTACGGATTTTTTTAAGTTAAGTATATTCGACTGCACCTAAACCTTTAAATGCTATTCAAAATTAGATAAGAGTCTGGCTAAAGTAAGTTGGCAATAGAAAATCGGCAAAATTTTCAAAAAAAAAAATTGGCTATCTATTCTGACAAGGAAGTAATTTTCTATTCATACGCTTCGGTTTCCCGTTCATTCCGATCCGTTTTGTTCATTTTTGCTAGTTATCAGCGAAACTAGTAGGTAAATTTAAAAAAATGAGGCTAGTCTGAAATTCCGTAGATTAGCCAAGCGTTTCCGTAGGTCTGGGCACAAAGCCTAAAATCCGTAGATCTACGGATTTTTCCGTAGATCTGGCATCGCTGCTACCTTGTTCCAGCTGTAGTGGTCCCCGGTGGGAGCCAGCCGCACGTGGACGCGCCCAGTGGGCTGGAACTCCATGGACTTGCCCCAGAACTTGGTCTTGATGCGGGCCTCCTGCCAGAACAACCAGCGCGGCGACTCCGCGTGGCACGCCGAGATCGGCGGGTGGTGGGACACCTGTTGACGCGAAATAAAGTTAGTTTGAAGTTAATCACCGCCTGGGATTAAAAGCTGCTGATCTGCTGAGCTGGGATTCTTATACTGTCCAGGCTATTCGGTTGTGGAATGCCTTGCAGATTGACTTACGACGGGCAAAATCTCTGTCAATCTTGAAATCAATGCTTAAGGTGTACTATCTGTCTTCTTGTAATAATTAGCTTTGTTATAGTTTATTTATTTATATGTGGCTGTTTATCCCAATGCTTATATTTGTTTTAGACGTGTACTTATTATATGTACGATATATGTATGAGTAGATGTACTATTTTTTGTTGCGTTTTAATTTTCTGATCCACTGTTGATGCACCCACCACTTGCTGTAAACTAGTCCTTCCTTCTTTCTGGTAAAGGGTTGCCTGGAAAAGATCGCTCTTAAGCGATAAGGCCGCCTATTGCTTACCTTGTAACTTACTCTCTGTGTACCTGTTTTCTGTATTGCTTACTATTCCTGGTGTACAATAAAGAGTCATTGTATTGTATTGTATTGTAAAAGGTTAGTCGTATATTGGATGTTTGTATGAAAAATACGAATGTTTGTTCTCGGGTCTTGGGTGTTTAATATGTATTTAAGTATGTATCTATCTATATAAGTATGTTTATTCGTTGCCTAGTACCCATAATACAAGCTTTGCTTAGCTTACTTTGGGACTGGGTCAATTGGTGTGAATTGTCCCGTGATATTTATTTTATTTATATCTCCAAGAGGTAGTTATCTATCAAGGGTAGAGCTTGTCTAAGCTGAAATGACGCGCGACTCTCTACTGAATCAGTTAATTTTCATGTGTTCGTGCAAATATTAATAACGAATCTCATCTATTTGGGAGCGTCGACTATTCCGTGAACTATGATCAGTGTGAAACATCACGATCGACAACCCCCATGAAAAATCCTGTGCGTAAATGCGGTGGTAGGACGCGTCATTTTAAATTAGACAAGCTATAACTATGTAGATGAAAATTTATGACACCTATAGAAAGATTATATCAAAAAGTGGCATGCTTTCCAAGGACATGAATATTATATTTCCACTAGGTATCTCAAAATATGCCTTTCAATTGCATTTTTTGCAAAATTTCTGTTAACATCGTAGCGCAGAAGGGAGGGTTCCCCATGAAATATTTTGCATCCGAATGACCAGAGGCCTTACTGTCTAACGCACTCTGTATCACAACCGTTTGCACCACTCCTTTCTGTCACACAGTATACGAAGGTTAGAAAGAGATGATGAACGCGATCGCGTCGCCCGCGCGTCGGACGATACGGCCTCTGGCTTAACGAACGTGACTTAAGAGGGTTTATACCTGCTGAGCTGGCAACGTTGCATTTTTGTTAGTTTTTCTCGATTATTCCATAAAAATTGAATGAAAATTAAAAATTATTGTGTACGAATTGTTCTAATATATAAGTTAATGTGTCTACTGCAATAATAATTCGTGATAAAACTTTTATTTTCTTTAAATACCGTTAGGTAATAATTTGTTCGTTTTTAAAGAAAATAAAGGTCTATCACGAATAATTATTGCAGTAGACACATTAATTTATATATTAGAACAATTCGTATACAGCACATTTTTAATTTTCATTAAATTTTTATGGAATAATCGAGAAAAACTAACAAGAATGCAACGTTGCCAGCTAAGCAGGTATAAACGCTCTTAAGGTAGTGACTTAACCAACCTGTTCGGCGATGAACCGGAAGTCCCTGTCAGGCCTGACGCACTCGTAGGTTTCCCCGAGCAGCGGGTTGAACGGTTTGGAGGCGGCGCGGTGTGCGGACGCGGCGTACGCGCTCACGGCGAACGCGGCTATGATCGACATGCGGTCGACCTCGTTACTGCACTCCGCTGCCGCGTCGAGGAGCTCCGAGTATTCTAGCTCTTCGCAAAGACGCTGAAAAGCAATTTATGATTGAGGAAAACACTGGTAACCAAGACATGTACACTACCGTCAACAAGTTTAAGACCAAAACCAAAAAGTATTCAATTTATCGGCTAAATATCGCCCTGTCTTGCGTTCCTCCAAGTAGAATGATAACACAACGTTGTGCCACAGATGTTCGAGGCTTAAGCCCATTATTCCGAAGATTTTCACTTGGTACCCTAGGAAGCCGAGTCGATTTAGATTTTTATCACTCATTATCATTTTAGCACCTGGTTCTATTTATATGAACTAAGTGACGTATGCATATGAGGAACTGAGCAAAGAAAGAAAGAAAGAAAGAAAAATATTTTTATTTAAGGATACAAGAGTACCACCACCAAACAGTAGAAAACAACACACACACACAACACCTAATAAACAAGTCGAGCAGTCGTTTGATTTCAATTTTGAAGTTCTTAGAACAAATAATAACATTTACCTAAATATCTAATTTAAAAAATAATTATTTTTAGTAGTTATATTTAAATTCTCAGTTAAATCATTTTATCTCAAAAATGTATTGAAAAGAGTATATTGATTACAAATTTAATTTGACGTTTATTAGAAGAATTCACGATACTAAAACTAAAAATTGTTTTTCACGACACTGCTCGAAAATGTGGCCATAGATAACCTAAATCCAGTACTCAAAACTGCCTATATATGTACATTTAACAGCTGACTCATTTATGGCGCACAAACACGACAACAAAGTTACACTAATCGAAAACAGGACGTATCAGTATATGTATTTCATTATACGATACGACTTTTTGAAAGATAATTTCTGAATTTCATTCCTGGCGTGCTGAAACGACATTATTGGACCAATCAACAGTAATCGTCTGCTGCATGCGATGGATGGATGGATGAATGGATGGATGGACGGACGGACGGACGGACGGACGGACGGACGGACGGATGGACGGACGGACGGACGGACGGACGGACGGACGGACGGACAGACGGACTGGATGGACGGATGGACGGGATGGACGGGATGGACGGGATGGACGGGATGGACGGGATGGACAGAATGGACGGATGGACAGATGGACGGGATGGTCAGGATGGACGGATGGACGGATGGACGGGATGGACGGAATGGACGGATGGACGGATGGACGGAATGGACGGGATGGACGGGTTGGACGGGATAGACGGGTTGGACGGGATGGACGGGATGGACGGAATGGACGGGATGGCCGGAATGGACGGGATGGATGGGATGGACGGGTTGGACGGGATAGACAGAATGGACGGATGGGCAGGATGGACTGGATGGACGGGATGGACGGAATGGACGGATGGACGGAATGGACGGGATGGACGGGATGGACGGGATGGACAGAATGGACGGATGGGCAGATGGACGGGATGGACAGGATGGACAGATGGACGGATGGACGGGATGGACGGAATGGACGGATGGACGGATGGACGGAATGGACGGGATGGACGGGTTGGACGGGATAGACGGACGGGACGGATGGACGGGATGTACGGAATGGACGGGATGGCCGGAATGGACGGGATGGATGGGATGGACGGGTTGGACGGGATAGACAGAATGGACGGATGGGCAGGATGGACGGGATGGACGGGATGGACGGAATGGACGGATGGACGGAATGGACGGGATGGACGGGATGGACAGAATGGACGGATGGACGGGATGGACAGGATGGACAGATGGACGGGATGGTCAGGATGGACGGATGGACGGATGGACGGGATGGACGGAATGGACGGATGGATGGACGGATGGACGGATGGACGGAATGGACGGGATGGACGGGTTGGACGGGATAGACGGGTTGGACGGGATGGACGGGATGGACGGGTTGGACGGGATAGACAGGATGGACGGGATGGACGGGACGGACGGGACGGATGGACGGGATTGACGGAATGGACGGGATGGCCGGAATGGACGGGATGGATGGGATGGACGGGTTGGACGGGATAGACAGAATGAACGGATGGGCAGGATGGACGGGATGGACGGGATGGACGGAATGGACGGATGGACGGAATGGACGGGATGGACGGGATGGACAGAATGGACGGATGGGCAGATGGACGGGATGGACAGGATGGACGGGATGGACGGGATGGACGGGACGGATGGACGGGATGGACGGGATGGACGGGATGGACGGGATGGATGGATGGATGATTATGATGATGATGATGATAATGATTTCCTCGCATTAGTCGTGAAAAGCACAATGTTTAGTCTCGGCCAAAAGTGCAATAGATGGACTCGTACTTTCGAGGGCCTCCGCTACGCGTCGGCCCTCAAACAAACTCGTCCATCTATTGCTTACTTTCCAGCCTCTACAACAATGTACTATTGGTCTTAAACTTTATGTCGGTAGTGTAAAAGAAAAGGTCGATTTAAAGGAGCGAATGTAGTTTATCGTTTCACCTATCTCCTTCCTTCCTCGTTGGATCCATCTTGCGGTGGGTTATGGGAGGCAATCATTAATACTGCAATAGTTATTTGTTATACAAGGGGGGAAAGTTGTATTTTAACTGCGAGTGTTCATTTTGAAACACGAGCTATCGAAAGGATTCTATGATTGACCACGAGCGAAGCGAGTGGTTCAAAAATAGAATTCTTTCGATAGCGAGTGCTTCAACACACGAGACGTAAAATAACTTTTCACCCGTGTATAACACAAAACTTTTCACCTCACTACAGCGAGGAAAATAAGAAAAAGGGTTTGTACTATCAATTATTATTTATTTACCTCTTTGTCAATACAATAATTTTGAAGTACTTATAGAAATATTGGTAAAATCAAAAATAATGCAAAATAGCCTAAGCAAATCCAGTCTTTATGGAACTATTCCAATACCGACATATCGTCACTACTTTGAAAAAACTCGTATCTCCAATCAATGAATAAACCAAACTGAACTTTATTGCACATCGAGTAAAGTTCAATTAGCCAGATTATCGATTATCGATTTTGACATACGAGCAAACTGTATTACTGTTAAATTGTATATTTTTTTTTATTATTTCGGATGCGTTTTGATCGCACATCGACTTACTTGGACTGTCAGAACATTTTATCCGTTTTTACAACAAGAATGAAGGTTAATGTTGAATGCTGATATTTACGAATTAAAATAAAGTTGTAAGACTGTATTTAGTGTTTTTTACTCGATGCAATTCATTATTGTGATGTTAAAAATTCAGCACTTTTAACGTTTTACGTTTTGTTAGCTGTCAAATATCCCTTAAGCTGCCTTCAAATGTCAAAACTCTTTCTTCACTTGTGGATAAAAAGCGATTTTCTCAATAGATGTCAAACAAACAAAAGGGCTTTTCGAGCTAGTGAGGTGAAAAGGTATATTTCTGGAAGCGGACCAACCTGCAGCATGTTAAGTGGTTCGTTGATAGTAACAGGCATCGAGATCTGGCTGAGGTCTTTCCCTATGTTCTTATACAGCAGGTTCCACAGACTGGGCGAGGCAGGGGTGGGTCGCGGGCAGGGGAGGCGCACTCGCCGCGGAGTTATCACCGCGGAACCGTTCTGAAGGGGACGCGACGCCGGGATCACTGCTGATGCTGTAATGAGACATTAAACATTATTGTATATTTATTACCTATTATAAAATACACCACAGTACGGCATAGGGTGCATAAATTGTCGGTTTACAATACAATACAATACAAATATTCTTTATTGATCAGCAAAAAAAATACAGAAAAAATATTCATAACAATAAAAAAACAGGCAGACAATAGGCGGTCTTATCGCTCAAAAGCGATCTCTTCCAGACAACCAATACTGGATACATGTACAAATATGAACAGGTTTATGTAGGTGGCGGAAACAACAGACAGGAGAAATTAAGAGATATTAATCGAAATATTAAAAACAATACAAATATACAATATTTATATACATAAATAAACTCCTACATTAAATATAATACTTATACACTGCATGTAGTGTATAAGTATTATATTTAATGTATGTGTATGCATACACTACATATACAGAATATCAATGAGAAAATGTCAAAAGGCCGCACGTGCGAAAAGTAACTCGGATTTAAAGACATAATGTAAACAAATGAACATAACAACATGTTTAACATGTTCCAGCGGTTTCATTGCAAAAAATCCAGTTAATCATCTAAATTATTTAATGAGCGGCAGAATAACCGCGATAATGTTCATTTAAAGGTTCGGCCACGGCAATACGAAAACGTTACGGAATCGCAGTGACGTGCCGTAATCTTCAGAATTTACCGCATGCTCTCCACTGTAAAGTCGTGACGTTTACGGTGCGTCACTGCGATTCCGTACCGTCACCGTATTTTAAGCGGCGGTTTGGTTGCACCCTAATAAGGACATTGCAGCGACGGACATTTGAAGCTTGCATGCAAAGGAATAAGTATAAACAGAAGGATATAACAACAGGAAGACACCAGACCGGAGATATTCCATAAATTATTACCACCATCTCAACTTAGTTTTCTTTCCACCTAGTAACTACAGTTTCCCCTTACCTGTTACCACTCTAACGGCAAAGAATAACAATATCCTACTAAACTACTGCTAATTTATATTAATGGTAACGCGCAACACAAAAGGGAATTTTATTTATTTTAATTTCATGATAATTGTGCTCCTAATAATAATATAGCGAACTAAAACAATTACTTTGCTCACCCGCGACCTTACAATAGTTACGTTTATGCAAGAAATGTGCGTTCATGCAGTTCCTCCACCTCCACACTGTACGAACACACACAAATCACATAAACCCAACCATCACCACCACCAAGCTACACTGAAGCGTTTCGAACTCAACCAGAGCTCATCTTCAGAGTTACCACAACCGTATGCTATGCTACCAAATGTTAAACTAACACACATAACATTTTAACACTTGGTAGTTAGTGGTGGGTAGTGGTTGGTTGGTGGTGGTTGGTGGTTGGTGGTTTAACATTTGGTAGCATAGCATACGGTTGTGGTAACTCTGAAGATGATCTCTGGTTGAGTTCGAAACGCGTCAGTGTAGCTTGGTGGTGGTGACGGTTGGGTTTATGTGATTTGTGTGTGTTCGTACAGTGTGGAGGTGGAGGAACTGCATGAACGCACATTTCTTGCATAAACGTAACTATTGTAAGGTCGCGGGTGAGCAAAGTAATTGTTTTAGTTCATTAATATGGACCTCCGCAAAGTAACGCCTGATTCAATAAATAATATAGCATTTTTTTCACCGATAGACCCGCGTTACACTTCGAATTATGGATGTTAAAATCGAATAATTATTATACAATATAGTCAGAAAAAGACTACGTTCTATGGGCTATACTTTAAGTGTCACAGAGTAATAAACGGAAAATTTTACGAAGAATCTTTGAAGGAGAAAAGGACGAAGAAAGCTAAAAACTACACAGCTAAAACACATATAACAGACTCACTCGCACCATCTGAGTTGTCGGAACTAGCGGAACCCTCCTCGCTGCTCAGAGACCCTGCCTCTGATGACGAGTCCCCATCAAGTTCTATCACGCCGGCCTGCAATACAATACAACAAAAATAGTCAAGATGCGATTGAAGGATGAAATTAATAAAGTTGTACAAAAAGTACGTGAAATTGTATATTTATCTGAACAAATAATACTACATCAAAAATATTTTGGATCGTTGACATTATTAGCCAATGATTCCAAAACACAAATCTATGACTGAAAAAAAAACAGACTATTTTTGAATTTGCTAAATATTTTTTATAAGAAACAAAAGTTGTTTCTCCCGTGGACATAAAGTTAGCGCCTCCCGCTGATGTAGACTTGACTTAAAAATATTGGCCATAGACACTTAACTTTTGCCATGTCCACAGGACAGAAACGAACAAAAAAAGTGTATGACCCAAATAAATCTTCTCTTAGTCAATCGAGTTTAAAAAAAAGTGACGTCACAGCTTGCAATAGGGAATTGCGTTTTGACAGCTCGCAAGAAGCATTTCAATTTTTTGTTGGCTAACCATCCAAGTTTAACGACCGCCTTAGCCTAGTTGCTAGTGACCCTGCCTACGAAGCAAGAGGTCCTGGGTTCGAATCCCGGTAAGGGCATTTATTTGTGTGATGAGCACGAATATTTGTTCCTGAGTTATGGATGTTTTCTAAGTGTTTAAGTATTTATTTATCTATATAAGTATGTTTATCGTCGTCTAGTACCCATAGTACAAGCTTTGCATAGTTTGGGACTAGGTCGATTTGTGTAAGATTGTCCCCTTAATATTTATTTATATTTAAGTACATCCAAGTACTCGCTCATTAAAATATTGGATTAGAAAATTTCATCTATATGCGCATTATGCGCCAAGCCAGCGCCAAAGAAAAATGGTAAACATTTTACAAAAATAATGAAAGTAACCTCATCAGTAGCGATGATCTCGGCAGGTTTTAGTTCGTCGTCATGCTCCTCCGCGTCGAAGAACTCTGAGGCTGATACGCAGGAGCTGCTGTAGCTGAGTGACTGGGGGAATTGCCGGGCTGCCTGCTGTACAGAAGAGTATCTTAATAAATGATAACTTAAAAAAAATATTAAACTTTGATAGGATTTTTGATGAATAGTCCTATCCGATTATTATTGAATAGGGCTAATCCAATAAAAAATAATCATCAACATCAGGTTACTCTGTAAACAGACGTAAAAAAATATAGAAAAAAAGGGACGCTAATTTTCGATGTTGGATTTGTGCGGTACATACGTGACTGCAAAAGAACAGAATTTACACGGGAACATATTTTTTTTCGCACCAGAATCGGTAAAACGTCCACTCTTTGGCTATAGAAAACTGTTTTTTTTTTTCAAATATTGCACAGACTCTCTCTTAATGATATAGACAAGGAATAAGGGTGTTTCTTTTTTATTTTGTCACGGTAAAGATTTCGGTCTATTCCCACTAGTTCTATTGGTAGAACTAGTGATTAGATTATTTATTTAAAGGACTTCAGATAATAGAGCTGGTGGGAATTAATTATTAATTTAGTCTCACTTAAACTGTTTATGAACAATACAAACACAGCAGAAACGATTTTACATTTATTAATAACACATTGCTCATGAACAGTTTAGTGAGACTAAATTATTTTTTAATAAAATAGAACTACTGGGAATAACAATTCCCACTAGTTCTATCAATAGTAATACGAGGGGCGTTCAATATAAAGTGAGAATGAGATGGAAACTCTTTTAATATTACGAAATTAAATACTGGCCGGTAAAGCTAATCTATCTAGCTGATTGCTATGAAAAAAAAAACTAACTGTCTTTTGTTTAAAAAAATATACGGTAATTTCTTTGCAATGCTATTGAGTACGTTAGCGAAAATGGAGAAAATTGAACTGCGCGCCGTTATCAAATACTTGTATTTGAAAAAATTTTCTACGGACCAAGTCAATTTGGATTTGCGGCACACTTTAGGGTCTAAATGCTCCTCCGTATTCGACAGTCGCACGTTGGTGCGCCGAATTTAGACGTGGAAGAACATCGACAATGGACGACCCCCGCTCCGGACGCCCTACTACAGCAGTAACTGAAGAAATTGTGAAAAAAGTCGAAAACTCAGTTTTGGCGGATCGTCATGTCACGGTTCGTTTTATTGCTGAAAATGTAAAGATTTCAACGGGGAGCGTGCATAATATTTTACATGAACGCTTGGGTATGAAAAAGGTATCTGCGCGTTGGGTACCAAGAATGCTTACTGACACGCAAAAACAAACTAGACTAGAGATTTGTCAAGAAGCTTTGAACCTGATGCAGCAAGACCGGGAACTTTTTTTGGCACGATTTATAACAATGGACGAAACATGGCCCCATCATTACGACCCAGAAACGAAACTGCAGTCTATGACATGGAAAAGGCCATCATCTCCAACTCCGAAGAAATTCAAGGTGAGCCCATCTGCCGGTAAGGTCATGGCAGGCCTCATGCATGCCATGTACTTACGCGCGATGTTTACCTACCGCGGGGACCATCTGCTACGATCGAAATTTCAGTAGGTTGTCACAAGCGCGCGCCGACGCACGTTCATTCGTGTTCCACGGAAAAAATATGCCGCCTGGACTTTTATAAGTGAAAATGGTGAAACAGGGGCAAACTTTAATATGACTATGCTAGAATTAATAGCTAATATAACAATTTGGAAGTTCGTATCGTGCTGTCCCTCTTACTCTTCTATAAAAAGCTATAAGCGTGAGCGGGATGGCACGATGCGAAGTTCAAAAGTTGACCGTCGTATCTAGTATATTAGTTAGGGTACTGTGAGCATGGCAATGTGTTCTGCTCATTACAATAAATATCCTTTTTTGTTAGGATTCCAGAGCTAAAATGGCAAAAACGGAACCTTTATAGTTTCGCCATGACCGTCTGTCCCTTTGTCCGTCCGTGGCTTAGCTTAGGGAATATTAGTGCTAGAAAGTTTGCATGGATATAATATATAGCAATTATCCCGACAAAATGGTAAAACAACATGTAGAGAAAAAAAAATTAATCCAAACTGCCAGCCCTTGTCACTGTCGGCACGCACACATTCATAAGGAGACGGAGTAGTATAATCTGTGGCTACAATCGCGGTAAGTACCAAGATTTTGTACGGGATGCAGTATCTGTTACGAAGTAACTATTAAGTAATCTGTGATCATGGGCTCTGTTTTTTGGGATGGTAAAGGGGTATTAATGATTGAGTATCTCGAGCATGGAGCCACTATTACGGGCACATTATACGCCAAACAAATAGCAACATTGCGCAATGAGATCCGCGAAAAACGGCGAGGTAAACTCTCGAAAGTTGTGCTGTTCCACCATGACAATGCCCCGGCACACAAGTCCGCCGTTGCAATGGCTGCAATTCGTGATGCTGGGTTCGATATCCTTAAGCATCCTCCGTATTCACCAGATCTCGCTCCCAGTGATTTCTACCTATTTCCGAGATTGAAACAATACCTGAGAGGCCAGAAATTTGAAGACGACGACGCGGTAGTCGCTGCAGTACAAGATTTTTTAAGTACTCAAGATGAGACCTTTTTTAAAAATGGAATTTTAAGTTTAGAAAAAAGATATACTAAGTGTATTATGCTAAAAGGTGACTATGTCGAAAAATAAAATGACATTTAGTAAAAGTTGTTTATAACATACTCACTCTCACTTTTTATTGAACGCCCCTAGTAGTACTGTCAATGAAACTAGGGGAAATATACCAATGTTTCCTCTACAGCTGGCTAATTGTCTAACTCCCTCGCAATCGCCATCGCGTTCATTTTGACAGTTCTTGTATGGGCTGGCAATTGGTATCGGAAACAGCCAGCTGTCATAGCCATACAAAAGCTGTCATTTCAATCCGATGCCGAATGTCAAAAAGTTACACAATTACCCTGCAGGGGCAAAGGTAAGCAAGGTTACTTCGATGTCAGTAATGTACGTTATTGCAATATTACCACAGCTGCACTCACCGGATCCGAGTTGTTCCCGACGGAAGACAGTTCGGCGAGGTCGGACGCGTCGTGGATGCGTGACAGGCGCGAGCGGAGTTCTACATTCAACACTTAACCCGTCATTATTTTACGCTTTCGCTGAGCACGGTTAGCACAACTTGCCGGGACTTGGCTTGAAAATATACGTACAGTGAAACAATTTGATTCCTAGGCAACCACAGAACCTTGTTTTTGTGACATTTTTAGTCATTCGATAAGCGTTTTTTTTTATATAGTCAGTGTCTTCTCTTAACCTCCGCAACTCCCGGTCTGGCGCAATGTCAGGCCAGTTTTTTGCGTACACGTTCACAATTCATCATCATCATCATTTTAGGCGAAAGACTTCCACTGCTTAACATAGGCCTCCCCCAAGGCTCGCCAAACAGTTCGGTCCCGTGCCATCCGCAACCAACGCGATCCCGCAACCTTACCTGGTCGTCGCTCCGTTCGTCGCTTGTTGGAGGCCTACCTACACTGCGTCTTCCGGTCCGTGGACGGCACTCGAAGATCCTTTTGCCCCATCGGCCATCAGTTCTTGTCCCGCCATTAAGCATTGTTATAGAAAAATTAAATTATTTACTTTGATTATTGAATTGATTTCAAAATAACATCCAACTATAAAAATTTAATTAAATATATTCACAATTAATGCATGTTCAAGTTATTTTGTATTCTATTTGTTTTATTTTTAGTGTATACTAATATTGTGACATCTCTAGAGGTAACGGTAACATGTATGCCACATTTCAAATGCACCTACTAAGTACATATTGACTACATAGGTATGAATATGGTTCTATGGTCTAGCCTAGGAAGCAATTTGGTTGACCGCACAGTATAAAATACCGGCTGGCAAAGGCTTCAATTAGAGTAATTAAATGGTGCGAGAAACATCATGCTGGTTTCGTATCATTGTGGAGCCGCGTAGTTATGAAACTAGCACGATATCTCGCGATGTCAAATTTCATATGTCAAAATGACAAAAGTGTCATTATTACAATAAATATGTATTTTTAATTGGAAAAAGGTAAGCAATCTTGGATTTCAAACTTCGAAAAATAAAAAGTATTAAATTAAACAAGTAAGAAGCATGCCCTCCGTAAGAATGTTATGTTGTTTTTCGATAGAGTGTCAATGACCTATTTAATAGGCCTACTTTAGTTATGCTCATAAACTGCGTATCGACTTCGGCGCGGCAAACCATCGAACATTGACTCGCGCGGCAGCCGCGCACTATGTATAGTCGACCAAGTAAGTGCTTTACCATTTTTTATGACAGTTCCTACATCACAATAAAAACAATAAGGCTGATTGTCACATTGACTTGTAAGTGAAAATAGCCTTTGATGTCTTAAGTCATACAACTGACATTGAACTTTAGGGTGGTAAAGGAGTTTCTTGGTCGACTATACCTATACCGTGCCGCCGCGCGAAGCAACTCGAATTTTGACGAGCTGGAACTGGCCAAAACACAGGTTTGCCGCAGTCGAACAATGCGCGAAGTCGATACGCAGCTTAAGGGTGAAGTCACATTTATCAGCATCGAATCGCAATATTGTATGAAGATGCGTGGACGCATCAATTCACCCTTCCGCATCGATTTAGCTTCAGCATTAAATGCGTATAAGTGTAGCTATCCATTTAAAACCGTTAGGTAATAATTTGTTCGATTTTAAAGAAAATAAAAGTCTATCACGAATTATTATTGCAGTAGACACATTAACTTATATATTAGAACAATTTGTATACAAAACATTTTTAATTTTCATTAAATTTTTATGGAATAATCGAGAAAAACTAGCAAAAATGCAACGTTGCCAGCTCAGCAGGTATAAACCCTCTTAACATACTGAAGAATGCTTATTCAAGATAAAGCATAAGAACGGCTGCTTAAGACGTGAGACTAGATGCTTGCGAATGAGAAAGGCTACTTACTATATTTCTTTAAATCTGCCACAAGTGTTACATAACTTCCATTGATAACCCTAGCTTTCCATAGTGGATAAATCCACGTCCTTCGTCTTTTGCGTTTTTTCCTTTTAATTGCTTCTAGAATACACGCTAGCACAATAACGTTTATAGTTGACCTATCCATAACGGTTTTCAACGTCAACTACGGCGTAACGTATAAGTGTACTAAGGCATGTGTTGGCATCCTTTAGCAGCTGAAAACATGTAACAGCATACTTTAACTTGCGATGCGTATAGTGTGTCCAAAATCATCCAGCTAGGTATATGCGATTCGATGCTGACAGATGTGACTTCACCCAAGGCTACTAAGATGCGGTTAGGGTCTGGCTCACCGGAATTCTGCTGCAGTGCAGAGTTGAGGTTGGTACGGAGAGCAGCCACGACGGAGCCGCCGGGCGTCACGGTCGTGTCCGCGGCGTCCATCGCCGCGCGCAAACGCCCGCGCTCGCATACCTAATATAAAGTGATATGATAAATAATATGCGCAAAAAAAATTTCTGAGGTATGTCGGTGACTTTAGCTCTTGCGCGGATTGTATTATTTCTGATGTGAGCCCGCAAAGAAACTCCGTATAGCCCTCTGCGTCACCTTGAGCTTGCGTTGAAAAAGAAATGCATATTTTTGACTTAAAATTTTAAGGAGAACGTCATATCATGAGAAAAGGAGAAGTGTTCATTATTCCACCGATTAGTTTTAACTCAAAAATATCTTCTTTTAATCTCGGTTGTGTGAAATTTTGTTTTCTTAATAACAAGATTCAATTACTTGCACTTAAACATAATTTAAAAGGGGTCTTATGACATGGTTATGTAGGGTCAACGTCATAAATAAGTGGTCACTTTTGTACCTTCTCACTTTATAGTGAAGTTTTAAAAACCAAACGAAATTATGTAACGACTGAAAGCGACAAGGTACAAAAGTGATCACTTATTTATGACGTTGACTGTACCTACTGTAAATAGGAGATAAATTTATGTGGATATTAATGAACTTCATATTTATTTTATATTTTTCTTGGTACGGTCAAATGCTATGTATCGATTTAATCAGCTCATAATAATGTATCGATACCTTAATTTTAATTCAACGACATAAGAGCTACGGGACATATTTATGACCAAGTTCTATGCACTCATATTTTAAAACTTGACTGTGCCTAGTTCAAAAAGTCTACAGGGTATGAAAAATACAATAATCACAACACAATCTCACCAAAGTAGACACGATAGTCTTCAAACTGGTCACCAAGTCCTTGGCGAGCACAGTGAAGTCCTCTCTCAGTTGATGGTCGGGCGTCAAGCTGGTCAGCGACGCCGGCCCGCCCGTGGCCAGGGCTTCAGCGCCGGGCAGGGACTGCGGTCTCGCCGCCGCACATGCTGGAAGTAGAAGGCATCTTAGTACACGTAAAGGTCGATTCATATCTACAGACACCGAGCGCGCCAGACACGTGCCGTAGCAGACAAAACGAGTGTGGCTCATATTTTCCGAAAATCATTTTTTCTTCGTGACAATTATTCCATTCCCATATTTTCCCAGTGGCATTTTTTCCCACTTACTATTATTTATCACTTTTTAATTTTACTATTCTCTGTTTTTCTATTCTCTTAATCACCCAGGAAGTATATTTTTTCGATTAACATAGTGTTTTCGATTAAAGCTGATAATCGACGGAGGTCAGCGCGTTGATCTCCTATTTCTTGGCGATTTGCCCTTCGGGCACAAGAAACTACCCAACTAACCTAACCTACCTAGTATTCTAGGACAGGTATCCATTGAGATTAAAATAAATTGAGAAAGTATGCCAGTAGAAAAAAACAATTTTGAGAAATAATGCCCACAGAAAACAAAATATTGGGGAAAAAATGCCACTGGGAAAATATGGGAATGGAATAATTGCCACGAAGAAAAAATGTTTTTTTTTCTAACTTGATACCGAGTTTTTTAAGTTTAAGCTAAATGAGAAATATGCAATAACTTTGTATGATGGCATCATAAATCGTGTGAATGGCATTAAGGAAGTCATACCTACTTAAAGCAACCTATTTTAAATCTGATATTACATGATAATGATAAACGGACTTACCGTCTGGGAAATCACGTCTCAATCTAATCTAGCAAGATTGCACAAAGCATCAAAATAAAAACATGCAGGATATAATGTTGCTCGAATGACTAATGAAATGAATGCTCATTATACTAAGTGGATTTTGAGCAAATCGTAACGAAGATCAGCATTAAGTATCGTGCCAGTTTAAGCTTTTCTATAAGCATTGTGTATTTACAACCTCGATAGTGAAAAATATACGGATCACTCACGTCTTAAAACGAGTTTAAAACGACATGTTTCGGGCTAATCCGTAGCCCTTCTCCCCGGAGCCACACGTGTCTTCACGGAGTGTCATCGAGCAGCCGCGCGAGCAGAGCGGTAGCGCGTAGTGCACGTTTGGCAGCCGCCGTGACGTGTGGCTCCGGGAAAAAGGGCTACGGATTAGCCCGAAACATGTGGAGTTAAACTCGTTTTAAGACGTGAGCGACCCGTATATTTTCAGTATGAGTGAGCCTAACGGTAGTTTCATGTTTAAAGTACAATCTCGATGTACATTAAAACACAAGCTGCATAAATTTTGCAAAGTTTAGGCTAAATCATTATCAAATAACGTAAGTTGATGTTAGTATTTGATCAATGGGAATTAACTATTATATTTTCGCGACTAAATGACTGTATTTGACTATATCTACAACCCTTGACTCATCTCTAAATAATGATGTCATAGATTTATGCTCAAAAAGTCTAGGAATTTCGGCCTAGATTGGTCACAGTATAAGCGGATAAAATACTTAATTTTCAATAATATTCTATTGTTTACCTGCTCTACAGTCTAGAGGCGGTGCTTTGCTCTAATCACCTACATTCGATCTACGGCTAATTACATAATGTGTTATACCTTGCACGCAATGACGAGATGCTACCGAGTTGGCTGCAATGGAAGACCGGAGACCTAAATGTTAGCAATGTTTCTAGTATCTTGTGTAAATAACTTTTATTATAGCCACAGATAAATAAACTAAAAATATACACGTATTTAAGGCTTAAAAGTCACAGCCCTTGTACTTCTTCATAGTTATTATTTTAAATTAATTTTCGCAGAATATCAATAGCCATAATGCTCATATATCATCAGCATAAGTAAATGAGTAGTTGGGCTGTTCAAAATTATTTATACACTTTCCAATCACTTTGGCAGTTGTGTCGAGATAATTTTGAACTCCGCAATCGCTCACCCAGTTCTGCTACTGAATCATTCAGAAAAAAAATGCATTCAGCCTGAACCGAAGTAAATCTTTAGCATCTATACATTTTTAAATGTTGTGCACAATAATGAACATCATCAATTAAATGGTTTCTGAGGCCATTTAAGAGCGAAAATTCGTCGAACAGATCGAACTAAGTCTATAAATACCATACAGATTTCCATTTCAGAAGCCAGCAGCTTTAGGCCGATTTACATACAATGAATTCCCTAAACATTGGACAAGGACTTTAATTATTATTAAAGCTACTCACATATAGTCTGTTCTTCACATTCCCTTAAAACTCTAAAGATATAATCACAAAGTAGTCGCGCAAAGGGCACTATGAAGCCAGAATCACCACCACTGTCACTTGACATTATAACTGTTTACAAATCCACCCATATTTTAAACAATACAATTTCTCCACTATAGCGTACAGCTGCTAATCACTGATGCAAAACAATGACTAAAACATAACGTGTAACGCTAGCCGCTATAAATCATAACTAGTCCGATGCGAATAACGACTTTAGCTTGACTATGTAGAATTCAAGTTAGGTTGAGGACTAGAAGCAAGATTGGCAGACTAAACTAGAGATGCACCGCGGTCAAATGGCACAGAAATTCGGAAGATAAGATCTTTTTAGAGCCAACGACGAAACAATACGTCAGTAACATTCTCTTAAATACCTATTTTGTAATTCAGACTTTTAAATTGAAACGCTGTTAATGCCATAGATTTTGATTGATGATGCAAGAGACAAAGAGGTAGGTATTTATTTGTTTCATTCAAAAGTAATTTTTCATTAATCCTACGATGGTAGTGAAAAATACCAATGTATTATTACACTTATTTGTTTTTTTTTCAAGTTTTAAATGTAGTAGACACAATTTTTAGTAACACCTTAATTTTATTAAAAATACTAGCTTTTGCCTGCCACTTAAACTAACAACCGGTAATGTTTTCTGATTTCGCCTTTTTACTTCAGAGTTCATATAATCTAACGGTAATGTAACCTAAATCTACGGTTAATACACCACAGCGTTTAAACGGAGAAGTCTAAAACATTTGTTACTTAATCGATTTACATGGACGAAAAAAATATAACAAAACTTGGCAATTAATATTCGCCATGCTCTATTTTGTAAAAGCAAAGAAAAGTGCGTACAGACCTAAAATTCACTGGTGTATTGTGTCGTGTTAAGGTTTAAAATCGTTTGCGTCTCTAAGATACTAGATTGAGTGATAAGTTATCTATATCGTTGATAAGAGGTAGCTAAATATAACACGATCAAGGTCTTGTCTAGTGACTTTATCTCCTCATTCAATATAATCATGACGTGGTTTCAGTGGCGTAGCGTGCCTTGGGGCCCTGTATCAAAATTAGTTGGGGGCCCCAAATGAGGGTTATAGATTTCTCACAAAAGTTAGTTACACTACACACGTTAGGGGCCTCTGTAGCCCGGGGACCCGGTTCATTGATACGGCTGATACTGTGGAAGCTACGCCCCTGCGTGGTTTAATAATATAAGGAACGGTATCATAAGTGACCGTACGTTCTTGATAAATGCGTGCGATTTTTTATTAAAACCTAATAGTTTTTAGTAAAAAAAGTGAACGTCAATTTTCAAATTGTGGAAATGGACATCCCAAACATATACACTATGTAACAGTACGAAGAGCAAAGCCGGTAGGTACCTGGTTGACGGCCAAGAGGAGTATGACAGAACGATAACACATTTTATTAACTTTTAGTGCTTTTTTTTCGTTCGGTCAATATGAAATTAGATTAAATATTAAGTAACTTTGTACGGACCAAACGAAAAAAACCGGCCAAGAGCGTGTCGGACACGCCCAAGGTAGGCTTCCGTAGCCATTACGAAAAAATCAAGTAATATTTTTCTAAGGATTTCGTATGTGTACGGAATCATCCAAGTTTAGGTATGTTTTATACCTTAGGCTACTATTTACTCTTAAACTACAAATAATTTCCAAGCAATCTTAGCCGCTATAATTTTCCTAGTAAATTTGATATATTTACTACCATTCTGAATTTTTTAAAATTTTTCCACCCAACAGTTTAGATTTTAGAGGGGGGGGGACGGCCGATTTTAATGAAAATTTTCACTTTAAAGTTGAATATTTCGCAAACAGATCACTGAATAGAAAAATCATGTTAGCAACCCCGCAATGATTTTAAAAGACCTATCCAACGATACCCCACACTATAGGGTTAGCCGAGAAAAAAAAAAATCACCCCCACTTTACGTCTATGGGAGGTACCCTAAAAAAATTTTTTTTATTTTTTTTATTCAATCACTTTGTCGGCGTGACTAATATATATATTGATGCCAAATTACAGCTTTCTAGTACTAACAGTCTCTGAGCTTAGCCGCGGACAGACAGACAGACAGACAGACAGACGGACAGACATGGCGAAACTATAAGGGTTCCTAGTTGACTACGGAACCCTAAAAAGTACTAAAAAGTTAATGAATAGTATGACATTCAATCATTAACAGGCCAGTACTTGGCCATTAACCAGGTATCAGCCTTGCTTTTCGTTCTGTTACATACTATATTTTTAGTTTACAAAAGCGATTTTTTTTTATAATTGGTAGGTATAATCCAAACCGTGCACTCAATGTCAAGCCACCAATGAGCATTTATGAGCAAGGCCTTAGAAAAGATGCCCACTAGAGTAAACGTTGCACGCAGCGAATTAAACTCTATTGCCCTCTGACGCACACGCTGATATAATAATAAGAGAGAGACAGAACACTGTACAAGTTATGTAACTTATGTACTTAGGTTATCACGGGTATGTATTACAATACCGAAGTACGAAAGACCATTCGATGTTTTAATACATTCGTATTAAAACATCGAATGGGTCAAAAGACCGACACGATTTTTTTCTGAAACCGTAAACTTCTCAGAATTATTAAAACGGCATCATACAGAACCCATTAGGTTAGGTTAGGTTTGTTTTATAACAATCTTAAAAAGATAACGGTTTCAGAAAAAAATCGTGTCGGTCTTTTGGCCCATTCGATGTTTTAATACATTCGGTCTTTCGTACTTCGGTATTGTAATACATACCCGTTGTCACCAAACTCAACGATGACCGGGAGAGAGATCAAGTTACATTATCTCTGGAAAAAAAAACCGGAAAAATAGCTCGGTACCAGGTTTTGGGACATCCTGTATACATTACGCGTCAATGTGGCATAGAA
Organism: Archips crataeganus; assembly: GCA_947859365.1. NCBI lineage: Eukaryota > Metazoa > Arthropoda > Insecta > Lepidoptera > Tortricidae > Archips > Archips crataeganus. The sequence goes on from OX402067.1 coordinate 1,720,782, forward strand.
TTCCGCCCACACCGTTTAACGTTCACGCTTGTGGTTATTTTCTCTACTGGCACAGTTTATGAGCAGTTTCGGATAATGCGTTATTCAGAACTCCTGATTTATTTATAAGTTCTATGTTGTGCATATAATATTTTGTGTGAAGTGCCACAAATGATACAGAAAACTTAACTTGTTCAATGAAAGAAATATTTGACCGTTAAAGGTTGAACTCTGCTTTTACTGTATGCATAACTTAAAAGCTAGGTACCATCTGACGTGGCGGTGCGGTATCAGAACAGAACACTCGCTACAGAACGCGCGGTAAAAATTATACAGATAGAAATAGCTGATGCCAGCTATTCAGGAATGGTCCATTGAAATATAGGTTAGGTACGCAATAAAGAATCAGTATTTTTATATATACCGCATCGCTAAGTCAGGTAAATCTATAATGGTCAGTAAAGTTTTGAACTACATAAAACCAATGGAAATTTGTGGCACCGTCGTTCACACACAGTATTACATACTCGATATTGTACAATTTACAATGGTGAATGCTGTCGTTGTGTTGAATTGAGGATAAAAGAGGGGTAAAAATAAAAAAATAAAAGGTCTTACGAACTAAAGTAGAGGCCAGAAATGTCGAAAGAAACGCTGGAATTGCAAAACAGAAAAGTAGGTTAGATTTTGTAACACTGAGCATTTGCTCAACTGACTACTGGCGATAAGATAGTTGAAAAGTAGTCAGTAAATTTCAAGAATCAATGCTCAGTTCATACTCGATGAAAATACCAATTGGAGCGAGAATGCTCACTCTACTATAGTTAATTAGCGAATTTTTAGAATAGCAAGTAATTTCGAGCAAAAAATGCTCATTTTACTATTATTTTAATACATGTTATAGCCAAGCCATTCATGACATCAGCTTAACATGCTAGTATTAGTGCACCAAGCATAACGATTTAATAATATACCGGTACGTCTGTGAATACCATGCAAGGAGACTTACCAATTTCGTAGAATCCTTGCCAAGACATATTATAAAATGCTTAGTTTACTAAATAATTATTGAAAAACAAATAAAAACTCGACTGCAAATGTTGGAATAAAAATAAGTAACCAATTCAATGACACTTGAACTCCGAAGACGAATTCCGTACATCTTCTAGAATTGTCTTAACCGTTGACGGAGGAAAATGGAACTCGACGTACACTGTACAGTCGCGTAATGAAAAGGTTCGTCGTTTTAAAGTCGACTTTTGCTTGTAGACGAGTTGTTGACGTCAAGGAATCACACGAAATTGCAATGATATTGACAGAAGCATTAAGTTTTAATCGTCGTAAGCCAATAGGTTTTATCACTTCGTTTATCAGAGTATAGTGGCTGGTAAAACGAATAAAAAGGTTTTAGATCAAGGGTCTTCAACCGGCGGCCCGCGGTTGCATCCATGGCGGCCCGACATTGTATTGACAAATTAAATTCACATGTCTACAAATTATACCTATTTACAGATTAAAAATAATATAAATTAAAACGATATAGAATAGAGTTTAGAATGGAATGTTTTTATTGTGTTGCGGCCCACCGAACCAATATCAGAGTATACTAGGCCCTTGACTTCAAAAAGGTTGAAGACCCTTGTTTTATATCAACTATTCATAGTCAAGGAACATCGGTTCGACTAAATAACCCTGTTTTTATGAAAGTCTGGTGTGTTATTTAGTTCATGTACAGTCAACAGCATAAATAAGTGATCATTTATGTACCTTGTCACTTTAACGTCATGTTTGAAATGTCATACAAAATTGTCAAACGATTGAAAACGACAAGGTACAGAAATTACCACTTATTTATATGTATGTATCTGTGTTACATTTTTTTTAATTATTTCATTTCATTTCAGAAAGGTAACATGTACTAGTAAAGTGTTGAATTAAAGTATTAGAAACCTGCCGAACCTTTCCGTTCCGCGACTGTACGATACATTAACTGCGAAAAATAACTCCTTTTGGCTTCGCCGCAGTCGGATGAAAAAACATCGGGTAGGACGCAATTTTTTTTATTAAATAAACAAACGTACACGATCACAAATAATATAAGAGACACACTTGTTTGGTTAGTGTTCGGACGGGAGGCGGGATACGGGATGTGGGATTGTCTGTGTTCTCTAGAAACAAACACAATGTTAGGGGTTAAAATATGCACATATCTAAATAATAAGTTTTTGTCAAAAATTTCATTTTGAATACAAGCTTTTTCGCTGACTGTACTTTGTGTTGACTGTACTTTGTGTTGACTGTACTTGCATTGTCATCCAACCTACATAAGTATACCAAATTTCAAGTAAATCCGACAACTGGAAGTGGGTCAAATTCGACTTCTAAGATTTGATCCAAGAATACCTACCTAATAAATAATAAAACAAACGGGGTGAGCTAAATAAAAGCTTGTAAAATCGTATAGAATGGCTAAATTTATTGAGTAAGGCTTATTCCACCTAATTTGCATAGTGCCCAATTGGGGATGTCTATTTTTTTGCAATGTATAGTAAATCGAAAACCATTTCGAGATAAATGGTTTTTAACTCGTTTTCTGTAGTTATTTAATTTTAATATTATATAATGAATTTATTACATAACAAATAAGCAATGACCTTCATTTAACTTTGGTGTAAATTGCGTGACCGGTCCAAGTCGTACTTTATTCTGTGTGGTTAGAATTCTTCACAAATTTACGCGTGGATTATAACTACGGAGTTTGATTTGGACCCACTGCCTGACATCTAGCACTTTGACAGCGCCAGTAAAGTGACACTAGTTACAGTGTACCACCACGCAAAAAATAATTAAAGGGGTTGCCTTATCGTACGCATTTAGATAGATTTAGAAATTTGGCGGTGTGGGAGCCCTCAATTACAATCTGACGTCATCAACCAAAATAGTTTCAATAATTAATTTTGAAAAAAGTAGTGAACTAAGTGACAAAATATTGAAATTAGTTTCTTATAATTGACTTTTCTATACAAAAAAAAATATAAAAACCACTGGTAATTTTTTTTAGACATTCCCAATTCACTAAATTAAATAAATTTCAAATTGCCATGGGCTCATACTATCAAAATAACAAAATTGCCTCATTCCTAAAATTAAAATTAAAAATGTCATAATAACTTTGACTTTTACTGATAACTGCACAAAGGCAAAGAAAAAATGATATGCATTCTGGAATTTAGGTATTTTGACACAAAGTCCTTTTGAAATCTGGGAGTATTGGTAAAATTAAATTAAGACGTAATGAGCCCCACTCCAACTATTTGACTAATCCTGTTTTTAATGTTGCTGTAACGACAAGGTATGCATGAAAGAACATGTTAAAAAACCGGCCAAGAGCGTGTCGGACACGCCCAAGATAGGGTTCCGTAGCAAGTACGAAAAAATCTTTGCATACTTTATTAATGTGTTTGTTTTGGTCCCAACGTCGGCGGTACAGCACCATCTATCGGTGAATTGAGTAACTAAGAACTAGTATGTATGTATGTTGATTGTTTTTCAGACGTAATATATTTTTTTTATTTGTAAGAAGATACTGTTAGCGTGATCTTATAGGTACTTAAAGAATAAAAAATGCATGCAATGGCGGTTAAATTACAATCTTAGTTAAGAAATATTTTTTTTACAAAAACTTATAAACTGCTCAACTGATTAAGATGAAAATAATTTTCCTAGAAAGTTTTTATTAAGGTTAACTTTCGTGATTTTTTTCATATTTTTTAGACGTGCGGTTCAAAAGTTAGAGGGGACACATTATTTTGAACTTTCGGAGTGAATATCTCGTAAAATATTCACTTTACCAAAAAATAGTTTTAGAAAACCCCTATTTATTTTCAAATACCTATCCAATGATACCCCACATTATAGAGTTAGTCGAGGAAAAAAAATCACCCCCACTTTACGTGTATGGGAGGTACCCTAAAAAAAATTGTTTTTTTTTTATGTAATCACTTTGTCGGCGTGACTGATATATATATTCATGCCAAATTACAGCTTTCTAGTACTAACAGTCTCTGAGCTTAGCCGCGGACAGACAGACAGACAGACAGACGGACAGACATGGCGAAACTATAAGGGTTCCTAGTTGACTACGGAACCCTAAAAATAGTACCTACCGACACCCGCGTGAAGCCGGGGCGGGCAGATAGTTATTAATATTATCATCATTTAGGTGTAAATTACTTTTTGTGTTCCCTTGCATTTTTAGATTATCAGAACTTAATTAAGAGGGTACGATGGCTGAGAGACTTTTGAGAAATAGGTATTTTAATGAAATGTCGCTGTCTCGCCCGAACCCCTCCGTGTCAGTACAGCGAGAGCGGGACAACTGCAGCTCAGACCGTTATTAGGCGCGTAAAATTGATCAAAACAGCATTTCGTAGTCCCCTGTTTTCTTCTCGAAAACTGGACGAATAAAATTATTTTTTTCAAAAATAATTAGAGGACAGATTTAGCTATGCCCCTATGTTTTCCTTTTTTTGTTTATATCAGGAATTCTTTTCTGATGAGCGTCTGAAAATTACGTTGAAATTGGGCAATTATTTCAGTTTTTGAAAGCTCATATTTCTTATGTTAATTGAAATATGGAAAAAAACGAAACATAGGGGCATAGCTGTGGTAGATACAGATTACACAGTAAAAAAAAATGGCTTTAAAGCCATTATCCAGGGAGGAAACACGAGATTACGTTTGTATGGAGAAATGGTGCGCATCGTACCCTCTTAAAATACAAGCCAATAAAATATATGCCGTGGACCTGATGAATAACCAAGCACGATGGTATTCAATCGGCCAGGCTCAAATTGTGGTACATTGCACTGTGTTTATGTTTTTTAATAAGACACTTCTATGTGGTTTTCATAATGGATTCCATTGGGTCAAAGTACCCCGATTTTTCGGTGTACAATTCAAAGTTCACAGATGTATAGTTTAGACGACCAGATGGCCTAGTGGTTAGAGACCCTGACTATGAAGCTTGAGGTCCCGGGTTCGATTCCCGTGTCGGGGCAGATATTTGTATGAAAAATACGAATGTTTGTTCTCGAGTCTTGGGTGTTTAATATGTATTTAAGTATGTATCTATCTATATAAGTATGTTTATCCGTTGCCTAGTACCCATAACACAAGCTTTGCCTAGCTTACTTTGGGACTAGGTCAATTGGTGTGAATTGTCCCGTGATATTTATTCATTTATTTATTTATTTAAATAACTCACTATACTACGAAGTTCAAAATTCGATCTTCTCGTCGTATTATCCCGCTCATGCTGATAATATTTAATACGAGTGTGAAATAGATGATATGATACGAATTTAGGAGTAACCCCCCCTGCAAGAACATGAAACCCAGTAGTTTTAAAAACGAAAAAAACAGGTTTAGATCATTACTGTATGGAAATTTTGCCGTTTTAAATTAAATAATATAAAAATCTATTCCAATTAATTTTTGTTTGTGCATATTTCAACCCCAAAAAGAAGCGTTACGAAGCATCTACCACCATCACTTCTAACATTTATATAGTATAAATCTTCCCAGGTGAATTTTTCGCTTCGAGCCATTACATTAAATTTGAACCTCAATACTATGACGATACCGTTTGTTTTGAAAGATAAGGGCTCGAAGCGAAAAATTCACCTGGGATGATTTATACTATAATTAGAAAATAATTTTAATTCAATCATAAGCCCGTCTTTCATAACAGCAATACGATAGCGACGCACTCATTCTTCTCTCTGATTGGCCTCTCGGATTGAACTCGACCAATGAGAGAAAAGAAAAATTTAAGGGCCATACACACAGCGATTTTTTACAGCGATACGCCAATTTGGACATACATATTATCTCAATGTTATAATGTCCCTTTCCTTGCGAAGATACGTAGGTTCTCTTTGTGTGCTCTACAGGCTCTACTACGGGGAGTGCTCCGAGGAGCTATTCAATTTATTACCAGCTACGGGCTTTCACTATCGCACGTCGCGCCGTAAGTCTGCGTTCCACCGTCACCACCTTGATGAATATACATCTACAACTGTGCGTTTCCGTCGGCATTTTCTGCCACGCACAGTTAAATTGTGGAATCAACTCCCGTCTACGGTGTTTCCAACTAACTATGACATCGGGTCCTTCAAGAAAAGAGTGTATTGTTCCCTTAAAGGCCGGCAACGGACTAGTGACCCTTCTGGGGTTTCTGGTTCTCATGGGTGGTGGTGATCGCTTACCAACAGGTGACCCACTTGCTCGTTAGCCTCCCTCTATCAATAAAAAAAAAAATGTTACGTCTGTTCAAAATTTTAGAAGGGCCAACGGTTTGTGGTGCAACGGTGGGAACAGGACACCAAGAACCTAGGTGTGATAAGTTGGAGAAGGGAGGCCGCAAATAGATCGGACTGGAGAGATTTGCTGAACCAGGCTAAGGCCCACCCGCGGCTGTAACGCCTTAGATGATGATGAACGGTTTGGGTTGGGCGTCAATGAGCCGTTTAAACAGTCAGGATTTTTCTTTTTGCTGTAACAGTTTTAGGTTTCATTGAAAATTAATTTGAAAATACTATTTTTGCAGAGCTATCAGCTGATTTTACCCTTGTGTCACTTTACAATCTTTCATCACGAAAACACTTGTCTTATTTTAATTTGTATCTTACAACTTTTTATGCGTATAGATACGAGTAGTTAGTTCTAGTGAATGTGTAGCGCGCAAAGTCGCCGTGTGCCAAGTCTTTAACAGTCGCGCTGGTATCGCACAGCTATAATGGACGACGGGCCGCTTTAGAGGCAGGCTTACCTATAGGCAGAGAGGCAGCCGAGTTAGGCATGGATGAGGCGCCTCCGCCGGGCGAAGGCGGCGCCGTCAAAGCTGAAAGTGCCTGAAAAGATGCAATGAATAAACTGAAGATTGGAACATTACACTGTACTGTTTTTGGTGATCAATAAAGAATATTTGTATTGTATTGTATTGTGCCTGTAAAGCTACAAAATTCAAGTTAATAGCCATCGCCATCAATCAAATACATAAATATTGTTAACAGTCTATTTAGAAAACCGGCCAAGTGCGAGTCGGACTCGCGTAAAAACGGTTCCGTACCTATCTATAAAATTATCTATAAAAACGGCAAAAAAAATCACGTTTGTTGTATGGGAGCCCCCCTTAAATGTTTGTTTTATTTTATTTTAATAATTTATTTTTAAAGTAAATACATAACTAAATATTCTGTGAATATTTCAAGCCTCCACCTGTTGCCGTTATCAATATCGAGCAAAAAAATCACGTTTAAATATTTATTTTATTCTATTTTTTAGTATTTGTTGTTATAGCGGCAACAGAAACACATCATCTGTGAAATTTTTAACTGTCTAGCTATCACGATTCCTGAGATACAGCCTGATGACAGACGGACTCGGGCATTTCTATTTTTCGTTGTACCGAAAATTAAGAATTTGTTATCAGGGAATTAAAATTAGTCCGTTTGGTTACGCACTTTTTCAAGCCTTTACAATAAAAAAAAACGTAAGAAATCGAACAAGTTTAACAATGTTTAACATGAAGTGAAGAATTGTCCAGTTTGTTACGTTTTTTTTACTGTAAAGACTTGAAAAAGTGCGTAACCAAACGGACAAATTTTAACTCCCTGTTAATAATTTCTTAATTTTGGGTACAACGAAAAATAGAAATGCCCACTGACGGATGGACGGACAGCGAAGTCTCAGTAATAGGGTCCCGTTTTTACCCTTTGGGTATGGAACCCTAAGTGTATGTATTACAACAATACCGAAGTACGAAAGACCGAATGTATTAAAACATCGAATGTGTCAAAAGACCGACACGATTTTTTTCTGAAACCGTTAACTTTTTAAGATTGTTATAAAACTAACCTAACCTAACCTAATGGGTTCTGTCTGTATGATGCCGTTTTAATAAATTCTGAGAAGTTTACGGTTTCAGAAAAAAATCGTGTCGGTATTTTGACCAATTCGATGTTTTAATACATTCGGTCTTTCGTATTTCGGTATTGTAATACATACCCAACCCTAAATATCAGTATCCGCAATATCCCAGATATGATGCATACCAACTGCGAGCTGGAGGGGTCGAGGTGCGCCGGCGCGAGGTCCACGGAGCCGCACTTGTTGTTGGACTTCTTCTTGCGCAGACCGAACTTGCGCCGATCCTTCTTCACGTTCGGAGACGCGCCCTCCAGCGACACCTGGCGTAGAACAGGGGACAACTGCAGTTACACTACAGTATAAGTAATAAATAAATATCACGGGACAGTTGGGTATGTTTTATATTTTTTTATTATTTTTTAAATTTTTTTTGTTTAGAAAAGTCAATTACAAGAAACTAATTTCAATATTTTTTCATTTAGTTCACTACTTTTTTCAAAATTAATTATTGAAACTATTTTGGTTGATGACGTCAAATTATAATTGAGGGTTTCCACACAGCCAAATTTCTAAATCTATCTAAATGCGTACGATAAGGCAACCCCTTTAATTATTTTTTGCGTAGTGGTACACTGTAACTAGTGTCACTTTACTGGCGCTGCCAAAGTGCTAGATATCAGACAGGGGGTCCAAATCAAACTTTGTAGTTTAATCTACGCGTAAATTGTAAAGAATTTTAAATAATGCTATTCCACACCGATTAAAGTACAACTTGGACCGTCTACGATAGTAGCTTTGGTATAAACAAAAATTCTTATTTGCTAAAAGTAAAGTATTATGTTTTTTCTTAAACTTTGGCTATTAAGACTAGTTGAGCTACTATTACTAGTTGAGCAAATAGCGAAATCTTCTGATGGTTATGCTCGAGAGCTAAAGGAAACTGAACTCTCGGCTCACCGCGTCTGGTATCTTCCACATTTTGGGGTTCAGAAACCGAATAAAACGGAAAAATTGCGCCTTGTGTTCGACGCGGCTTCTAAGGTGGACGGAACATGTCTGAATGATTACTTGCACACGGGTCCTGATTTGTATAACTCACTAATGGGTATAATGTTTCGATTTCGCGAGAACAAAGTAGTTATTATCGGCGACACGTTTTTGAGAATTAAAATTCGACCGAGCGACCAACATGTTTTTAGGTTTTTGTGGCAAGAATCGCCGCGCACTTCCGTTAAAACTTGCGTAATGCAAAGTTTACTTACCGGGCCCGGTGGGTGCCTCAAAGGGCACCGGGCCCAGTTCGCAATCTCTAGTGCTTGCCAGTCCGTGGCCTCCGTTCGAGAACTTTTGGGCCCCAAGTTGATTCACCCATGTGCAAATAAATCCCTCACTCCCTCACTCACGTCCGTGTCGTGGTGCATTTGCTGCTGCAACTCCAACGCATCCAGCAGCCGCTGCAACTGCTGCACCGACAACTGCGCCTGGCCGAGCTCGCGGGATGCACTCTCCAGCGGCCCGCCAGACTCTGCAAGACACCATTGACGTTAGGGCGCGTGGACATAGCGATCCGTTTTCATCATCATCGAGCAGAGCCCGGATTTTTCATGGCAAAACAAAACACTATCGTAATCTGGCTAGCGATAGAAACATCATTTTGTCGATATCGAGTATTATTTATGAAAGTTATTTATTCAATAATAAAATAAATTTTCCTTTCAGCTTTGCCATACTCAAACTGAAAATTATACCAATTACAATGAATTTTATAAATTTGCTCCCTTGACGTCAAGTGAAGTTGGACGTACATTTAGTATACATAAATGGCTTTATAGTGATAAACGAAACTGTTTGCTCCCAGAGAATGTTGAAAAACTAATGATTATCTACTCCTATCACCATTACACGAATAAAACGCCATGTGCTGCTGTGTGTACTAACGTGGATTACGACGAAGAAATTGAATATGTTTCTATATAACTTCATACAAACTATGTATGTTTTTTTATGTTGTATAGGTATGTTATTTTAATAGCTCACGTTTTTTATTCTATTACACAATTATCGATATCGATAAAATGATGTATCTATCACTAGCCAGATTACGATAGTGTTTTGTTTTGCTATGAAAAATCCGGGCTCTGCATCAGACAGGAATTTAGGGGGCAAAATTTAATGACAGGTAGGAAGTTCCTCTATCGATAAACTCAACTATCGACGCTTTTCCTATATACAAGTAATCGCCCCCAGCTTTGTTTGTAAGTTTATATTATTTTGTAAGTCTTATTTCGAAGACAAATATGATAGTTTACACAAAGCGTATTTTAAACGATAGCTGCTGGGTAATAAGTACTATTGCACTATAGGTTAAGTATTACCTCGTAAGGCCCAACATGCTAAATTTAATACGTATGTCAAAGCAAACGTCAACTTTTCTTGATTGACTATAAGTTTCAAATTATGACTGTCAAAATTTGACGTGGGCTTTACGAGGATAAAGAAGCATAGAATTGATTTATTATTTTGTTTCATTTTTATACTTTTTATACTTTCTATAAAATTTTATTTTTATGACAAAAACTTGGGAGTGATCACTAGTATATAGAAAAAGCGTCGATAGTTGAGTTTGTCGATAAAGGAACAGGAACTCCCTACTTGTCATTAAATTTTGCCCCCTAAATTCCTATGTCTGATCATCATCATCCCAACCTATATACGTCCCAGCGGGGCAAAGGCCACCTCTCAGGATGAGAGGGCTTGGAATGTAGTTCCCACGGCGGATTGGGAACTTCACACACACCATTGAATACGATGAGGCAACCCCTTTAATTATTTTTTGTGTAGTGGCACATTGTAACTAGTGTCACTTTACTGGCGCTGTCAGAGTGCTAGATGTCAGACAGCGGGTACAAATCAAATTCCGTAGTTTAATCCACGCGTAAATTGTGAAGAATCCTGAAGAATGCTATTCCACACCGATTAAAGTACAACTTGGACCGTCTACGAAATTTACTTCAATGTCAAATAAAGGTCCTTGCTTATTTGATATGTAATAAACGCATTACATTATATTTAAATTAAATAACTACAGAGAACAGTGTAAAAAGCATTTACCTCGATATGGTTTTCGATTTACTATACGTTACAAAAAGAACCGGTTGCCTGTAAAGTCGGTTTACTGGCGATAGTTTAACGTGACAACGTCATAACAAAACATTCAAAAACCGGCCAAGAGCGTGTCGGACACGCCCAAGGTAGGGTTCCGTAGCCATTACGACAAAATCAAGTAATATTTTTCTAAGGATTTCGTATGTGTACGGAATCATCCAAGTTTAGGTATGCTTTATACCTTAGGCTACTATTTATTCTTAAACTACAAATAATTTGCAAGCAATCTTAGCCGCTATAATTTTCCTAGTAAATTTGATATATTTACTACCATTCTGAATTTTTTCAAATTTTTCCACCCAACAGTTTAGATTTTAGAGGGGGGGGGGACGGTCCATTTTAATGAAAATTGTCACTTTAAAGTTGAATATTTCGCAAACAGATCACTGAATAGAAAAATCATGTTAGCAACCCCGCAATGGTTTTAAAAGACCTATCCAACGATACCCCACACTATAGGGTTAGCCGAGAAAAAAAAAATCACTCCCACTTTACGTCTATGGGAGGTACCCTAAAAAAATTTTTTTTACTTTTTTTTATTCAAGCACTTTGTCGGCGTGACTGATATGTATATTCATGCCAAATTACGGCTTTCTAGTATTAACAGTCTCTGAGCTTAGCCGCGGACAGACAGACAGACGGACAGACATGGCGAAACTATAAGGGTTCCTAGTTGACTACGGAACCCTAAAAAACAAAAATGAAACCAGGCGGTCACCCATCCAAGTACTGACCGCGCCCGACGTTGCTTAACCTCGGTGATCGGACGAGAACCTGTGTTTTGTCAAATATCTTGAAAACGGTGCATCCTACGGCAAAATCGACGACTTTACGAAGGGCCGGGCTGCGTTCCCGCCTAACCTTAAGTCATTAGAATGTTTTGTTGTTTTTAAGTTTGTTTTATCGAAGGTTGAGTGAATGCGTCACAATATCAAAATTAGTGAAATTGCTGATAATTCACTACAGTAGCCGGAATAATCCTTGGCGTAATTTGTTGCGGTTTAATGGTTCAGATACGACTAAACTGATCAAGTGTTGCCATACATACTTCCGGTTTGTACCTATCTAGGTTTTGTTGCGAACTTCACTTTGCGCTGGCATTCGTGTCATCACAATGTGCTGTTTGTTTTTTTGTGTTTAATTTTTAAATGGTTCCCACTGAAAAACAGCGTTGTGGTTTGCCGCAACATTATGCTGAGTGGGGCCCAATTTATACTATTCGATGATTTTTTTTTCTATCTTTTCCTGTCAACTGTATTTCCTGTGTATCGAATATGTGTAAATAAAATAAACATCTCTCTCTCTCTCTCTCTCTCTCTCTCAAATCAATGAAATTTTCATCCCCGCTTTGGCCTCTTTGAAATTTAGTGGTTTTAAGGCCAAAGCCTACTGCAGGGCACAGGCCTCCTCTCAGAATGAGAGGGCTTGGGCCGTAGTTCCCACGCGGGCCCAGTGCGGATTGGGAACTTCAAACACACCATTGAATTTCTTCGCAGGTATATGCAAGTTTCCTCACGATGTTTTCACATAAATCTCGAAAAACTCAAAGGTGCCAGCCGGGATGCTGAACCCACGACAAGTTTAAAACATTGCATGTAGTGTAGATACGCATTATTTACGTATGGTAGATAAGCAGACAGTATCTCCGACGATACGCCTGCCGTTTAAGCCGAGGGTGGTAAAGTGGTTCCTTGGTCGACGCACCACACTTCCAGTCAGAGCTCGTTCCCACTTGTCAGATGTCGGGCCCGGATTTTAACCGATTGTCGGCGCCTCTGTTCACGCCCCGACATCTGACCAATGTGAACTGCCTCATACTTGCCCTTAGGCGACCGAGACCCGACTCGATTTTTTTCCGGACGTCAACTGGCAAAACACGCGAAATTTTTTGTCGGCACCTACACAAAATCTGTGTCGGTCAACCGATTAAAATCCGGACCGACATACAATACGTTTACTTTTAGTTTACCACTGACAGATGGCTTGCCTTCATTTCATTTCCCACTTTAACACCATACAAATAAAGTAGCTATTACAAAATCTGCAAACGTGGGTAACAGTATTCTAAAATTGGCTTTATTTGTAGGTAGTTAAAGTTGAATATGAAATGAAGGCAAACCATCTGTCAGTGGTAAACTTTATGTAATTTTACTGTACGACATAGTGGGAACGAGCTCTCACTGTCCCTTGTACTCACCTATGATCCAGCTAGCCAACCGGCCCCCGGGCGTGCCTGACACGAAGCCGGCCTGCGGGCCGCGAATGGGCGGCGCTGTAGGGCTAATGAGCCCTACGGACCAAACAGACAGTCGGTGGGGGGAGTGCTATGGACTAGTGCGGCCAGATAGCCAGAAGCCTAAGTTTTATGAGCTTTTTGATCAAAAATACGCAAATTAAAAAGTTGCTGTCACGAAGTGTTTGATTCAATAGTGAACTGAGGGATCTAGTGAATCTAGTCACCTCCTTTAGCTGTTATTTCTCCATAAATTACCAGCTCTTTAAAAATGGATACATGGGGTTTTTATTAATTTTCCTTTACCACATTAGTCACATTACACAAATTGTGAGTATTTAGGTATAAGGTTTTATTTATTCCTGAATTTGGTCAACAGATGCTATGAAATAAATCCTGAAACAATGTGACATGGCACAACTATGAAGCTTATGAAAATTGACAATGTCAACCATATGAAAATAAATGCTATACACACTTGTTGCGTGTGAATGAATAGTAAGTATAGCAACTACTTATGCTACTGTACTTCCGTTTGGCAAATAATTTTTCGCAAACTGATTCATTTGGCAAATGTTTCATTTCCCAAATGTTTATTTTTTCTGAAACTGTAAACTATTCAGGATATATTTCAGGACTATTCTGTAGGTTAGATTAGGTTTGTTTTAAAACAATCCTGAAAAGTTTACAGTTTCAGAAAAAATAAAATCAGTTGTGTCAGTTGGCCACATTGTCAATATCAAGGATGATATAGACTGGATTGGCAGTCGCCATAGTACGGATCGGCCGCGGTTTTCGTAGTTCGATTATTAAATCTAGATGGCGCTGAAATATAGCCAGAGGCTTTGAAGGCAAAACAATAAGACTACAGATATTTCATATCACTGCAAATGTATTATTTTTCAAAAATATTGCATAACAATACATTTGCAGTGATATGAAATATCTGTAGTCTTATTGTTTTGCCTTCAAAGCCTCTGGCTATATTTCAGCGCCATCTGGATTTAATAATCGAACTACAAAAACCGCGGCCGATCCGTACTATGGTGACTGCCAATCCAGTCTATATCATCCTTGTCAATATTCATAAACTTCATAGTTGTGCAATGTGTTAGGATCTTCATAACGGCTGTTGACTGTTGAGGTTCATAAACATTGTCCACAAATTTTACCACAACTTTTCTGACCACTATGAAGTTAATATATCTTATTCCTTCGGCCACACGTAATTTCTCTCAGTTTCGAATTCAATGGTCTGATTTTTTTGCGAGACCAAGTATTTCTCTGATTTCTAATACGCAAAAAAACCCACAAGAGTGGTAGGTATACTTGTGCAGAAAATCATTATCTGATGACAGTATGACAGTCAATCAAGTTGATTTGGTCACGTGTATTTAAATTTTAAATGTAGTCCATAACACTCGTAAAGGAATTGTGCAGGAGGGGAAGAGATAGCTACAGAATCAGCTTAAAACTAGTATTACAAGAAACGTAAGAGAATCATTTAATAAAATAAAAATTATTAAAACTTTACACCAATTTAATCATCTTTCCAAAATAACTTAGTTAATAGTAGTGATTTCAAATTCATACGTTTTCGATCCTCTTATATTTCTGAAAAGAATGCAAGACAGCAAAAGACGAAATTGCATGTTTGTTGAGTTTTACATAGAAAACTTGCGAAAAAGATACATACAGATACAAGATACACGGATAAAAACTAAGAGAGAAACCATTATAATACATAAATCCACTGATGAAATTGAGTTTTCTAAATGCAAATATCGTCGATTGCCACTAAAGGTAGTAAAAAGATGAATCTTGCCTGGGTACATGCTAACTACAAGGTAGACGAAGACTATAGGAGAAGACACTCAAGAGGCAAGAAACAATGACGTTCTACGGGTCCTGCTCTAATGTACCTCGTGTGTTCATAAGTTTTGAGACAAACTTCGAGATTAAAAATAAAACAAAATAATACTGGCAGCTGTTTTATTTATTTTTCTAATTTTGAATTTGGAATGTTCGTGTTCTATTTGTGCATTTTAAAATTCATTTCAACTATTTTTTTCGTGATGGAGGGAACAAAAGAATTACGTGCGACTGTTATTTCGCTTCATATGGCTGGAAAAAAACCAATGGAGATTTTCCGTGACATAAAATGTTTTGGGATAAGCCGCAACTTTGTGTATTACACCATAAAACGTTACAAGGAGACTAATTCTCTGAAAGATCGCCAAAGGAGTGGCCGCCCGAGGTCTGTAAGAACGACTGCGAATATCAAAAAAATTAGAGAGCGTCTTCGTCGAAATCCGTGTCGCACTCAGAAGAAACTCGCTCTGCAGACTAACATTTCGCGTATTTCAGTAAACAGAATATTGAAATACGATCTCAAGGTGAAGGCTTACAGTCGTAGAAAAGTTCACTTCCTAAATGATCGCCTCCGTAAATTACGACGCGAACGTTGTCCAGTGCTGCTTAAGAGACACGATGCAAAAAAGATACTCTTCACCGATGAAAAAATTTTCACGGTCGAAGAAAAGTTCCACCGACAAAACAATAAAGTTTATGCCAAAAGCAGCAAAGATGTTCCAGCTTCAGCACGAAATGTCTGGCGTACCCATCATCCGGCGAGTGTGATGGTATGGTGGGGGGTTTCTTACGAAGGTGTCACTCCACTCCATTTTTGCCAACAAGGCGTGAAGGTGAAAGCAAAAAACTATCAAAGTGACATTTTAGAGACTGTGGTGAAACCCCTGTCTAATACTTTATTTCATGGCAAAGAATGGATTTTCCAGCAAGACTCAGCACCGGCCCACAAGGCTAAAACGACTCAGGCTTGGTTAAGAGAAAATTTGCCAGACTTCATCGCGGTGGAAGAATGGCCACCCTCCAGTCCTGATCTCAACCCACTGGACTACTCTTTGTGGACTGAATTGGAACTCAGGGCCTGCCAAAAGTCCCATCCAAACTTGGATTCTCTAAAGCGGGCCCTTATCAGAGAAGCGAAGCAAATCCCACTGGAGAAGATTCGTGCTGCGATTGAAGACTGGCCCGAACGTCTAAGAGCTTGTATAAAAAATCGAGGCGGACATTTCGAGTAGAAATTGCATGTAATTGTTGGTTAGTGTCAACTTATCATTAGCCGAAAATTTTATAAATATAACTTAATTTTTGAATTTTTTATGTAACTTTTATTTCGTCTCAAAACTTATGAACACACGAGGTAATACCTACTTAAGAAAGAAACAGGGAGCGGATTAATTCTGAGAGATATGCGAACTAAACATGTTACATGATACTTAATTTTTACGTACTAGAATTAATTTGCGCATGACAATGAAGCTAAATAACTCGAGTTCCAAACTAGCTGAGGCTAAATTCGATTCTATATAAATCAAGTTTTTTAAAGCAAAAGTTTTTCTAAATAAATAACATGTATCAAACAGACCTACTTGATCAAAGATATGAATATTGTCTACTTGAAATAGGTACTAATTCTGGATTTCGAACACTATTTGGAGGAAGGACTGACCGGAGGAAAGGGAGGGAACACTAGAACATCTGTAGATTGTTTTCAAATCGTCGCTTTCTGTCAATACGCTGGAGTCCGTGGCCGAACCCGACCTTGCCAACTTACATCTGGTCTTCGGAAACAACTGATACACTTTAAAGTCCTTCTCGAAACAATGCACGTGCCTGTTAAACTTCTTTTCAGTCTGACACTGCGTTGACACTTTAAAAGAAGACGACAGCAATTTTATCTGCTTTATAAGATCCTGCCTGATTTTAGCGGAACCTTTTTTCTTAAATTTAATCGGAACGACGATCTCGTTATCCGGCTTCTTTACTTCTTCAGGAACTGTTTTTGCGAAATTCAGAAATTCATTGTTGCAAAAGCACTTTATTACAGTACTGATTGCACATTCTTGGGTTGGTTTCATGCACCATTCTTGGGCCGAAATACTCTGGTCCTTACGCACTGCCGTGTTTTCGATGCTCATAGCCAGACATGTCGTGTAAGATGTTTGCGTTTCTATAGATTTTTCTTTGGACATGTCTGGATTCGATGGGCTGCGCTCGATCTGTTCATTTTCCTTCCTTTGGTGAACCGGCAGTTCATTGGCGCTGACTGATTTGTCTATAACGTTATCAGCTGCTGCTAAGATACTGGTGTTCACTGCAATTTGAACAGCTTTTACCAAACAATGAGGACTACTTTCAGGGAAAACAGAGGAGTCGTATTGCGTCACACCATCAAACATCAGTTTCTTTTCGTTTAGACTTGGTTCCTTACAAATTTTCCCCAAAAGACTAAGATTAGCCGAGTCAGAATTGGCATTTGTTTCGTCATAACGTTTCTTCAACTTTAAATAAATACTGCTTAACTCTTTATAAATGTCTGGTAGATTCTTAGAGAGAAGTGTCAAATTATCTAGGAGGAGAAGAATAAACCTCTCATTTATGATGCCTGGTCGTTCCTTTTCGAATACGGTCAAGCCATTGGGTGGTTTAGGACAACTAGCATGAGGCGAGTTAGCATTTGACTTCCTCAGTTGCCTGTTGCTTTTCTCTTGCAATTTTATTTTCTTCTTCAGCGATGATAATAGGAAGCACTGGGCATTGTCGTTACTATCAATAGATATTTTTGAAGGAGATAAATTTGGGTAAATGTCGCTGCTCTGAGCTGAAAAATTAAAGGAGCCGCTTCCATGCAAAATATCCTGATTCCCTTTGGACGTAGCATCGCTAGTGCTTATATAAGGTTTCAATTCTATCTGGTCTTTTGGATCGAGCCTAATGAAAGGAGCCTGCATATTAATGAAATGCATCTCAGCTTGTTTAGAGGAACCGGTTACTTGCCGGGGCCAAGGTGTCGAAGCTTTAATTTGAGCCTGCTTTGGATGATCATTCGAAAACTTCAAGCTCAAATGTTTGTGTTTCCACTCGCCATAATCAGCTGGTTTTTCTTTTAATTTAATTTTCACTGTTATCATTCTTGCAGACGCGGCGTCGTTGACCATTGAAATGCGATGGAGGTCGTACTTCGAAAGATCTATTACAACTGAATTATCTTCTTTTACTTCGTAAATATGATTCTTATTAGTAGAATAATTTAAAGACTGTTTTAAATCAGGTACTACAGTTTCCTTGCCACCCTCACGCGTAGCATCTCTTTTTTGCGACCTGGAATCATGAACTCTGCTTTCAGTAAATACTGTTGTGATTTCGTCCAGCATCTCTTGTAAAAACAACTGACCTGGGTCGATACTGTCACGTTTATTTTGATCGTCTTCAGCAAACGAAGGTTTAGAGATATCCACGTTGGGGCCGGCGGTAACACTTTTAGATATTTTCTTTATTACTGATTCGGTCTGGACGCCGTCGCTAGGCAAGGCGTCACCAATGGTCTTGTACGATTTAGAAGTATCACTGGACCGTGAACTGCTCGAATTATGTTTACTGCTTGCATTACAAAGTACATCTAGATACATGTGTAAAAACTCTTTGGCCATTTCCGGTGGCATCTCTGTCTCGCTAATGAGGCGGTTGATAGTATCTTGTATTGCAGGTAACTCAGTCGATTCATCGGATCTCTCAGGCTTCTCCTCACTTACTTTGTGCACTCCAGATTTCTTCGACATTTTACTTAGATTATTAATTAAAGTTTTCGTTATATTTATATCGTTTTCTTTGCTTTGCATACTTTGCACAGTTTCACATAAATAGACTGTGTTTTTCATTAATCTCTCTAGTTCTTGTATACGACGTTCTTTTTCGAAGCTGTCTGTGTCACCTTTGGGGCTTTTAGGATCCGGGCTTGTTTCTTTCTCACACAAACATTTCCTCTCCTTCAGTTTACTTTTCGTACTCAGAGTTGTATTCTCACATTTCCTTACCTCAATGCGTTTTTCGAACACCTGGGTTTCTTTAGTGGCGCTGTTTATGAATTCGCTTGATATCATTGCATCTTTAGTGAAATGCTTATTGGACTGTTTTGGAACTGATTTTGTTTTCTGCAAAGCCTGTTTTATTCTTTCACTTCCAGTGTTCTTTAAGTAATAATCCAATAGTGATCTGAATAAGAAAGTGACAGGGTGGCAACCTGATTGGCATTGCCTAACACTGTACAATTCCTTCACAACCTGACTGACGTAACCCTTAAATTTGTTACTTGCAGATTCATTTTTCAGCCGATTTGTAATTTCGCCATCCATATGATTGTCGAATATGGTGAGTATAAGTTTTTCAGTGATACCGTCATATTCGGAAGGGGACATAACGTCCTGTATGGACTTGTTCTGCGTAGGGCAAGTGAGGTCACAGAGGACACCTCTATTCGTACTGCCTTGCTTATCGCTCTCGTCTTCCGTCAGCTTGTACTTAGCAAGCAGCATACACTTGCTGATAGGTCTTTTTAAAAGAGGTTCAGGAGTTGAGTTCCTATACTTCACAACATTAGTTGACTTCTTGCTTTTTTTCATGACCCATTCTTCCTCGTCTGCGGATTCGCGGATGCGATTTTTGCGCGAAAAGAAGAACAAAGTTGTCTGACTCTGGTCACCGAACGTTAGGTGTTTCCGAACTGATTGCACGGAGACTTGCGGTGTTTTTGAGGAACTAGCGCTAGACGGGCTTTGAGATACTTTGGCGGAAGGGTTTAAGTTACACTCGCCTATGAACGTTGACATGAAATTGGACACCGTTCGTTTGAAGATGTCTTGTGCAGATGACCTCTTGGGTTCCATGCTCTTCAAAGCCCGTATGTCTAAATTAGTGCTATGCATTTGTTTTTCGTCGTTATTTAACGAAGAGTTCCGAGAAGGTGAGGTGCTCTCTTTGTATTGTACTCTTTTTTCAATGCAGCACATGGAGCATAGGCTGCCATTTTGGATGGTCGTGGGTGTTTTCAGTTTTCCGTCGATTTTTTCGACGTCGATCGTTTCGAGGTTTACGTCGAGTCCGCTTTGCTCGGATTTTTCTTTTATAACATTATGTGATTTGTTTTCGTTGGTTGATGATTGGATACGACTGGTTGGGAGGTAGAAGGTTGGGGATTCTTTGATTTTTGTGACGGGGCTACATTGAGACGTATTTGTCAGGGTCGAGAAGGTTTCTGCGCTGGAGTGGGATACATCTACAGGGAGGATGAGAAAAAAAGGAAATTACAAAAAGACATTAATCTATCTAGCTCGGGGAGGATTTAAAGCGGTTCCAAACTTGGTAGAAACCTCACCTTCTGTCTGTAGCAATATGCGCAGTACTTTGAAATTGATTTTACTTGATTGATTTGATTATGTATAACAAACACTTCTAATTTACAAGAAACTCTTGAAACTCCGAAAATGGACAAACACACGAAACCCTGTCAAAATTACAAAGTCACACGTTTAAAACAGTATATGTACCCAACTCACAAGACCATACAAAACTTACGTTATCAAACTTAACACCGTCTTTTTCTACCAAGGGGTATAAAAAGATGGTCAGAATGCGTGATGATATGCTTAAGCTTGAGGTCTTGAGAATGGGACCAGGACTAGAAGTGTACTCACGTGATGATGTATCAGTGGGTGGAAGTTCATCCAATGGTGCATGGATCTTGGGTACAGATTCACGAGCGCCGAAAGTCAGAAGATGCTGGCGATACAAACTGAAAGAGAAAACAATCAACTTTTTTTGCTGCGTATGTAAATCCGCACCTCAGTGCCACAAAACAAAAGACTTTAATCAGTGTGTGTTGTTAGTGATGACATATGGATCCGAGATGTGGTGCTTGACTATGAGTCTGATGAATAGGCTCAGAGTCGCTCAACGAGCTACAGAGAGGGCTATGCTCGGAGTTTATCTACGGGGTCGAATCAGAAACGAGGAGATCCGTAGAAGAACCGGGGTCACCGACATAGCCAAACGGATTTGCTCGTTGAAATGGCAATGGGGAGGCCATATATAGCACGCAGAACAGATGGCCGTTGAGGGCCAAAAGTTCTGGAATGGAGACCACGGACTGGCAAGCGCAGCGTGGGGCGTCCACCAACGAGATGGACGGACGATTTGGTGAAGGCCGCAGGTTTAGGGTGGATGCAAGTCGCTTCCAACCGTAACGATTAGGCAATAGGCATCAATGAGGGAAGCCTATGTCCAGCAGTGGACGTCCTACGTCTGAAATGATGATGTATATCCAGCCGTGGCTGATATGATGATGGTGGTTTTTAAAAAACTAGTAAGACCACAGAAATGTACAAACAATTTTATTGAGAAATGGTTAATTATACGAGGGGCGTTCAATATAAAGTGAGAATGAGATGCAAACTCTTTTAATATTACGAAATTAAATACTGGCCGGTAAAGCTAATCTACCTAGCTGATTGCTATGAAAAAAAAAACTAACTGTCTTTTGTTTAAAAAAATATACGGTAATTTCTTTGCAATGCTATTGAGTACGTTAGCGAAAATGGAGAAAACTGAACTGCGCGCCGTTATCAAATACTTGTATTAGAAAAATTTTTCTACGGACCAAGTCAATTTGGATTTGCGGGACACTTTAGGGTCTAATGCTCCTCCGTATTCGACAGTCGCACGTTGGTGCGCCGAATTTAGACGTGGAAGAACATCGACAATGGACGACCCCCGCTCCGGACGCCCTACTACAGCAGTAACTGAAGAAATTGTGAAAAAGTCGAAAACTCAGTTTTGGCGGATCGTCGTGTCACAGTTCGTTTTATTGCTGAAAAAGTAAAGATTTCAACGGGGAGCGTGCATAATATTTTACATGAACGCTTGGGTATGAAAAAGGTATCTGCGCGTTGGGTACCAAGAATGCTTACTGACACGCAAAAACAAACTAGACTAGAGATTTGTCAAGAAGCTTTGAACCTGATGCAGCAAGACCGGGAACTTTTTTTGGCGCGATTTATAACAATGGACGAAACATGGCTCCATCATTACGACCCTGAAACGAAACTGCAGTCTATGACATGGAAAAGGCCATCATCTCCAACTCCGAAGAAATTCAAGGTGAGCCCATCTGCCGGTAAGGTCATGGGCTCTGTTTTTTGGGATGGTAAAGGGGTATTAATGATTGAGTATCTCGAGCATGGAGCCACTATTACGGGCACTTTATACGCCAAACAAATAGCAACATTGCGCAATGAGATCCGCGAAAAACGGCGAGGTAAACTCTCGAAAGTTGTGCTGTTCCACCAGGACAATGCCCCGGCACACAAGTCCGCCGTTGCAATGGCTGCAATTCGTGTTGCTGGGTTCGATATCCTTAAGCATCCTCCGTATTCACCAGATCTCGCTCCCAGTGATTTCTACCTATTTCCGAGATTGAAACAATACCTGAGAGGCCAGAAATTTGAAGACGACGACGCGGTAGTCGCTGCAGTACAAGATTTTTTAAGTACTCAAGATGAGACCTTTTTTAAAAATGGAATTTTAAGTTTAGAAAAAAGATATACTAAGTGTATTATGCTAAAAGGTGACTATGTCGAAAAATAAAATGACATTTAGTAAAAGTTGTTTATAACATACTCATTCTCACTTTTTATTGAACGCCCCTAGTACACTCACCGATGCGCCTTCAAAACATTCAACCACGTCCGGAACACGTCAGGCGTCTTCGCTCGGAGGTGGTAAATGAACTCGTCGGCGTCTATGTCGATGCGCCGGCGCCGCGGCTTGGCCGAGATGACGGACAGGCCGACGTCCAGCGAGCCGTGGAGACGGCCGCGCGCGACATCCGTCGGGGAGCGCGCGTAGACCAATATACCGCCGTCTACTACGAAGAAACGCTGAAAAAAAAGAATCATATTTATATTATAAATGCGAAAGACTGCGTAAGCATTCTCCTCGGCAATTACGGGCTGGTAGCCTCAAAATAAGACATGTAAAAGAGCCCTTAAGACCGTTTATACCTGCTGAGCTGGCAACGTTGAATTTTTGTTAGTTTTTCTCGATTATTCCATAAAAATTGAATGAATATTAAAAATGTGGTCTAAAGAATTGTTCTAATATACACCGTGAAATTTTAATGGTTGTTTTCCCGAAACCAGGTGATTTAGTATCGATTGTACAATCGATTTATAATTACTATTTTGACTAGAGTCAAAAATCCAATTGTGAAAAACGAAAGTCGAAAATGACCGCAAACCAATAGTAACCCTTCGTTGGTACCTAACCTATCGTACGATCGTACGCTACTTGTACCAACGAAGCGTTACTATTGGTTTACGGTCATTTTCGACTTTCGTTTTTCACAATTGGATTTTTGAGTCTAGTCAAAATAGTAATTATAAATCGATTGTACAATCGAAACTAAATCACCTCGTTTCGGGAAAACAACCACTAAAATTTCACGGTGTATAAGTTAATGTGTCTACTGCAATAAATTATTCGTGATAGACTTTTATTTTCTTTAAAAACGAACAAATTATTACCTAACAGTTTTTAAAGATTTTCGTGCATTTGCCTCTTTAAAAACCTTCAGCCCTGCTCATCTTCCAGCCTTGTCTTACATTGTGCCATTCCTCAGCCCTGTTAAATGGACCGTCCTGCGAATCCCTTCCATTTGGTCTGTCCTTACCTTGTGCCAAATGGACTGTCCTTACCCTGTGAATCCCTTTCATTTGGTGTGTCCTTACCTTGTGCCATCCTTTTAGTGGCCATTTGCGCTTCTTGTGCAGGTATCCGTTAAACACCTCCGGCCGCCGCTCGAACCGCTGTCCATCCTTTAACCCTTCCAGCACCTCCCATTCGCTCCCGCGCCGCCGGCTGTGTACAAAAAAACAAACGTGATTAGGCAACCTGAGTTAGCTTCTGATGCTTGAGGAAGACACTGCGGGAGGCTTCTTGCTTTGATTGCTTTAAATTCACACGCCTTGACGTGTCCCGATTTTGCTTTTATATGTTGACGATAAACTCATTTCTTTTGAGCACTATCTAAGTCTGCAGAATGTGTTTTTTGTAGATAGTATGTAATTTTTAAGTAGTTTGGGGGAATGTCCTAAGTTTCTTAGGCTTGATACACGTTAGGCATTTCGAAGCACGCGTGTTTGTATTAAAAAGTATGAGTTCTCAAGTAAATTTTCTATTCGGGACGTCTTGTTTCTTAAAACGCGCATTTCCCAAGCGAGTTTTTGTAAGCGCCCTATGTGTTCCAGCTTTTGGGCTAGTGGATCCTCGAAGACGTGTACCGTTAGGTCTTGGACTAACCTGAGCGTTTTCTGAGTCTCCTTACGCTGCGAGTCCATCTCAGAGCATGTGGCGCGATTGAAGCTTGCCGATGTGGGCGAAGCAGATGACGCGCTGTGTGACTGAAAAATGAACCCTAACTGTTGACCCGCGCGTCTAGCAGCATGAGTCCGAATTGTACCATCTCCTAAGCTGGACGATTAATGGTTTACTTTGTTTGTGTTTGGGGAGTTACTGCCGCTGAGTCCAATTCGGAACATGTTGACTGTGAGGTTGCGTTTTCTCAGCTGTCTTGACGCTGTGTCATCGACGGGTCTGTGTCATGCAAGATGTTTTGTACGTCGCGTCTTACCGCTGCGTGTCTGTGTAGCATATTGAATCAATGAGCTGCTTGCTGCGTCACCCGATTGTGCACCTGGAGTAGTGTGGGAGTAAGCTGGTTCGTATTTTGGGAGTTGACGCGTCTGTATTTTGAGAGTATGAAAAAACTAATGAGTGTTTTGGAAGCGAATGATGTATGTCAGGATCGTAGCAGGTGGAAACTAATAGTCTCTGCCTATCCCTTTGCTGGGATGGAGGCGTGATGGTATGTATTCATTTTGAGAGCTTTCTGGTCCATGTTTTTGGAGTCTACTTGTCCACGTTTTGGGAGTTGACTGGTCCGTGTTTTGGTAGTTAATCGCGTGTTTTGGGAGTTACTTGCGTGTTTTGGGAGTTTACTAGTCTGTGTTCTGGTAGCTAACTGGTCTGTGTTTTGATAGTTACTTGCGTGTTCTGGGTGTTGACTGATCCGTGTTTTTGGTAGTTACTTGTGTGCTTTGGGAGCTACTTGTTGCGTGTTTTGGGAGTTCGCTGGTCTGTTTTCTGGTAGTTAACTGGTTTGTGTTTTAATAGTTACTTGCGTATTTTGGGAGTTACTGACGTGTTTTGGGAGTTGACTGGTCCATGTTCTAGGAGTTTACTAGTCGGTGTTTTGATAGCTACTTGCGTGTTTTAGGAGTTGACTAGTTTGTATTTGGAGGGTTTACTGCACCATGTTTTGGAAGTTTACTGGTCCGTGTTCTAGGACTAGACTAGTCTGTGTTCTGGTCGTTTACTGGGCCGCAAGGGCCCGGGTGGCTGACCACAAGCCCGGGGCCCGAGACTAGATGATGGTAGATGGGATACTGTCGGAAAATACTGCTACAGCGCAAGCCAGATCCGTGAGCGGCCCACGCAGGCTGGGGCCCGGCTGGCAAATGCCACCTCGACTATATGGCCAGTCGGACGCTGCTGGGCCGTGTTTTGGCAGGTCTGTTGTGTGTTTCCCTGCGTGTTTGCTTACCCGCGCGTCTTGCCGCTCCGGGGCGGCGGCGGCGCGGGCCGGCGCTCCCCGCTGTCGGCGGACAGCGAGGCGGTCTCGCCGGAGCAGTCCGAGTCGGAGGGCGCCCGCCGCAGCGCGGCCGCGCGGCCCGAGGCGCCGCGTCTGCGCTCGCCTGCTGGTTATAACACAACAACGCTAGAAAGAAGGCTAGTTTTAGAGTTCGGTTCTCTTTACTCTCCATTGCATGGAGTTGGCTGCTCTTGTTTCTGATGGCCTGTCAATCGTTCAAAGGGGAGCCCGTCGTATCGCCTAAAGTTGTTTGTCCTAATGATTATTTGTCCTAATGATCGATTGTCCTAACACCTGAAACTGAAAATATTTCAGAACACCTCCTGCGTTGGTTACTTAGATTGGGTTAGTTTAGGTTAGGTTTATTTTATAAATTTCCTGAAAAGTAGATAGTTTCATTAATAATACAATAAAAATAAATAAAATAAAATAAATATCACGGGACAATTCACACCAATTGACCCAGTCCCAAAGTAAGCTAGGAAAGCTTGTATTATGGGTACTAGGCAACGGATAAACATACTTATATATATAGATACATACTTAAATACATATTAAACACCCAAGACCCGAGAACAAACATTACAATTAGGACAAACATTACATTAGGACAAATAATCATTAGGTGATACGATATCTAGACCTCGTTCAAAGATTAACGGAAAGAGATCTTTTTTAAGGGATATGTTCGCCTTTGTACAGTCGAGGGCATAAATGCTATACAGCCATCGCGTCAAATATAATATGCAAACATTAAACTTATTTATCATACTAAATTAAATACATCGATTCCCAGAGCTGGTCTTTTTTCTGGGTTTTCCTGTGCATCCCAATATCAGTTTGTATTTACCTAGTATGATATACGAGTGAATAACTTTTTTGTGTTGTTTACTCTGTCCCCGGTTGTCCAAGTGACACTTCATACTTTTTCATAAAAAAATGCTTAGGTTGTCTAAGGAACATAAATTGTGTAACCATAGCAACGGGTGGCACTAAAATGTTGATTCACCCTTATATGGATTTCACAGGATAACCGTAAAAGTAAAAAACCGGCCAAGAGCGTGTCGGACACGCACAAGGTAGGGTTCCGTAGCCATTACAAAAAAATCAAGTAATATTTTTCTAAGGATTTCGTATGTGTAGGGAATCATCCAAGTTTAGGTATGTTTTATACCTTAGGCTACTATTTACTCTTAAAGTATAAATAATTTCCAAGCAATCTTAGCAGCTATAATTTTCCTAGTAAATTTGATATATTTACCATTCTGAATTTTTTCAAATTTTTCCACCCAACAGTTTAGATTTTAGAGGGGGGGGGGGACGCTCGATTTTAATGAAAATTTTCACTTTAAAGTTGAATATTTCGCAAACAGGTCACTGAATAGAAAAATCATGTTAGCAACCCCGCAATGGTTTTAAAAGACCTATCCAACGATACCCCACACTATAGGATTAGTCGAGAAAAAAAATCACCCCCCTTTACGTCTATGGGAGGTACCCTAAAAAAAAATTTTTTTTTATTTTTTACCACTTTGTTGGCGTGACTGATATGTATATTCATGCCAAATTACAGCTTTCTAGTACTAACGATCTCTGAGCTTAGCCGCGGACAGACAGACAGACAGACAGAAAGACGGACAGACATGGCGAAACTATAAGGGTTCCTAGTTGACTACGGAACCCTAAAAATGCAGTTGAAAAATAAAAATAAAAATTGTACAATCGATTTATAATTACTATTTTGACTAGAGTCAAAAATCCAATTGTGAAAAACGAAAGTCGAAAATGACCGCAAACCAATAGTAACGCTTCGTTGGTACCTAACCTATCGTACGATCGTACGCTACTTGTACCAACGAAGCGTTACTAAGGTTTGCGGTCATTTTCGACTTTCGTTTTTCACAATTGGATTTTTGACTCTAGTCAAAATATTAAGTATAAATCGATTGTACAATCGAAACTAAATCACCTCGTTTCGGGAAAACAACCACTAAAATTTCACGGTGTATGCAGTTCAAATTTGGAACTTAGGAGTATAAGCCCTGGTATTGTTACACAATATCGCTGTCCCACCTTCACGTCCGACATATAAACAAATCTACTGAACGAAGTGGATTGCTATAATGTTGGAAAACGGCCAGAATACTGAAACGATCGATTTTAAAACACAGTCACGACACAGTAAAATTAGAACAAATATCTGCATTGCACTGCGGACTCGATTTACACAAGTAGGTACCTAATATATATTGAATACTAGGTTTTGACAGCAAGCAAAAGTATAGTTTGTGTATGTAAAATAATAAAGAAAAAACAAAAAAAAACACTGTTGACAACCGTTTAGGTAAATGTAGGTACAAAGGCGAATTTATCCCTTTAAGGGGTCTCTACCAGTCAACCTTTGAGTTGAGGGGAGCATTAAAGCTCCAAACGCACAGACAGCGGAGGCGTGGCGGTGCGGTGGCGGTGACGGTTGTAATATTCTAACTTGTTTGAACGAATTCGCGGCGACTAAATCAAACATATTTGATTTTGTCGCTGTCGCCGCTGCGGCCGCTCTTCTTCTTCTTGCGGTGCCTCTCCACTACTGGAGGTTGGCTGTCAGCTCCGCATATCCCTCCTTATCTCTCGCCAGAGAAAACAGTTCTTCCACACTGGCGATACCGGTCCACTCTCTGATGTTTCGGAGCCACGATTTCTTCCTTCTTCCGACGCGTCTTTTCCCCTCAATTTTGCCCATCATTATTATCTGGAGTAGATGATAACGCTCATGCCTTAATACATGCCCTAGATAGGCTACCTTTCTTCTCTTAATGATTAACATGAGTTCTCGGGATTTTTTGACTCGCCGGAGTACCTCGTCATTCGTGACTCTATGGACCCAGCTAATGTGTAACATACGACGGTAAAACCACATTTCTAGGGCCTCCAGTTTTTGGCGTATGTGCGCCTTAATGGTCCACGCCTCTGATCCATAAAAAACTATTGGCCAGATGTAACACTGAAGCATTCGTACTCTGAGGCTGATGTCGAGTTGTTTGTTACAGAGTACCTTTCCGCTCACATAACTCGAACTATATTTGATTTAGTCGCCGTCGCGTCGGGTCGCCGGTCGCCTTACCAGTGCGGCCCCGGCCTTAGAATATTACAACCGTCACCGCCACCGCACCGCCACGCCTCCGCTGTCTGCGCGTTTGGAGCTTTAACTAAGGGACCCCATACATCCCTGTATTTTTTTATATAATTTTTCTTTAATTCTATAATAGTATATTGTATGTTTTCTTTTTATATTTTCGTTTGAAAACATGACTTTCTGCCAAGTTTCATGCGGCGCATTCTTCTTGGCAATGATGCTGGTCCTTACGAAAGCGCTGGTAGTTAAAAGTAAAAAAGCCCTTTGCGGCCTACTTGCAGAATAAACGTTTTGACTTTGAACTACGGCCCGAGTCTCATACTGGGAGGAGACCTGTGCCCTACAGCGGGACATATTTAGACTGGGATGATGATGATGAATTTTAAGATACCTTAGGGCAATGTACGAACAACATAATACGTCACATAACAGTGGTACAGTCATAACTTTTTATCAGCGAGTTGTACAGAAAATTTATTTTAGATTACATAGTGCAGATCTACTTAGGTAACGAATGTACCTTAGTACCATAGATAAAACGATTGTATTCATGGAATTCATAAAAATATGGAATTACATTATTGATATCTACTTCAAGGCTGTCCAAAGCACAGTTCGCGAGCCGCCCGCGGCAAGGTGTTATTTTATTTATTTTATCAATAAAAAATTACAGCATTACAGTAAGGAACCATTGCGTTAAAAATTAAACACACTACAACTGTTTGGACATAAAAAAATAATAATTAAAACAAACAAAAAAACCGGCCAAGTGCGAGTCGGACTCGCGCACGAAGGGTTCCGTTTCCGTACCATTATTTATAAAAACGGCAAAAAATTACGTTTGTTGTATGGGAGGCCCCTTAAATTTTAATTTTAATTTAATTATTTATTTTTAAAGTGAATATGTATATAACTACCGTCCCCGTGCCTGATAAAAATCATCATTCTATTTCATTTTATCAGGCTATTCGGTTGTGGAACTCCCTACCAATGGACCTAAGGCGTGATAAACTACCTACCATCTTGTGCGCGAGAATTATAGCCCGTTTATTTACAAATAGTATTTAGAAGTAGATATTGCACATTTTCCCATTTGTACTTTTTACGAATGTACATCGCGCTTCGCACGTTCCGCTTGCGTTTTACGCATTTAGCATACTGTACATTTTACCGGTTGCTACATTTTGCGTGTACATATGGTTTAACGTATAATTTCGTTGGAAGGAACGTAAAAGATTTTCCAAATATTTTGAGATTAAGCTTCAGAAAAATTATACGAAACGATCATTCGACGAAAGAAGCATTATGACAAAAAAATATTAGACGAACTCACGTTTGGTGTCGCTAGTGGGCTCGCCGACGTGTTTCAAACCCTGGGCCGACATGTCACCGCTACACGCGCCCGACACAAGCCATTTCAGCTCCGCTGTAGACAAACAGACAAAATTTTAGTAGAACACCAGTATGGAGCCGTTGGGCGACTAATGTCTTTACTGAAAAATGACGACATGAAAAAATTACTTATTTTTTTCCGAACTTTAATCGACACAGAAACATAGGTAGGTTTAAGTGTGGGCCGAAGGGCCAAAAGCACACAGAAGAAGGAGCTCTGCGTCAGCCAGCGCACCAGACATTAGACCAGCTGCTTTTTAGACCACATGCTACATAAACCAGTTGCTTTTTAGACGAAGTGAGTCTAACCCCAGAATTTGACCAAATAAGATAATGACGGATAGCGAAACAAGACGAAATGACGAATACAGAATGAGACGAAATAAGAATTAAACGAAAAACGAATGAGTTTCTACCTGAACTGACACAATTACTTTGCTCACCCGCGACCTTGCGATAGTACGTTTAATGTAAGAAATGCGTGTTCATGCAGTTCCTCCACCTGCACACTGTACGACCACACACAAATCACAACAACACAACACAACAGCTTAGGGATCTTTAAAAAACGAGCCTACCAATTCCTAAAAGGGTCGGCAACGCACCTGTGATGCCCCCCGTGTTGCGGGCGTCCATGGGCGACGGTGATCGCTTTCCATCAGGTGACCCGTCTGCTCGTTTGCCACCTCTTACATAAAAAAAAAATCACACAAACCCAACTATCACTAAACTACACTGACGCGTTTCGAACTCAAGCAGAGCTCGTCTTCAGAGTACCGCAACCGTTCACTGTGCTACCGAATGCACATGAATAAATACGGAGCAGAATAAAAACTTCCGAACAGAGCTCGAAATTCTTACCTATTATCATAGGGTTGTAGAGTTGTTGTGTCACTCGGTAAAAAAAATCAAGAATCAATATATTTTATTCGAACAAGTACCTAAGTATCTAATATCTGTATATCTACAAACACTACAACAGGTAGGCATCTTTAAAAACAACCAAACACCCGAACTATGTAGCTAAACGCTAAACGGTCGCGTCGTCGCTGGCGGCACACCTGAACCACAAAATAAAACCTTTTTTATTTTGTGCCTGAACTTTGTCTACTCACTGAGCTAGTTCAAACCGGTTTGTCTCCGAGCGGGCGCCGGTGCACGCCCCCCCCCCCCCGTCCTGTCTGTACAGGTCACGCACACATATATGTTGTGCGTGTAGTAGTGTAATGCGCGCGCGGCGTTGTTTGAAGTTTTTATTCTGCTCCGTATTTATTCATGTGCCAAATGTAAGCAAAGTAATTGTTCCAGTTCATTAATATGGACCTCCGCAAAGTAATGCTTGATTCAATAAATGAATTACTTACAATTTAACTAAATAGAAACAAACAACAGTGAATTGGACAACCAAAATTATGAATACGAATACAAATATTTGTTCTATAAAGGACGAGTATTCCGTTTAAGTGAAGCAACCAGCTCTGTTTAGCTACCTACCCTGTAAGCACATTTAGTAATTATGCTTCAACCTAACCCCATTTAGTTTATAATTACTAACCCCTGTGGACTAGGTAACATGCCGTGGCGGTCATAATGAACCCTACACAAGATAGTTAAAATAAACTACATTGCCAACCACATACGAGTGCCTAACAGTTTTAGGAAAATTAAATACATTTACAGTAAAATTACATAAAGTTTACCACTGACAGATGGTTTGCCTTCATTTCATATTCAACTTTAACGACCTACAGAATAAAGCCAATTTTAGAATACTGTTACCCACGTTTGCAGATTTTGTAATAGCTACTTTATTTGTATGGTGTTAAAGTGGGAAATGAAATGAAGGCAAGGCATCTGTCAGTGGTAAACTAAAAGTCAACGTATTGTATCTGTCTATCTACAGCCATTGTCCGTCCACTGCTGGACGTAGGTCTCCCTCATATTGCGCCAACAATCGCGATCCTCGGCTTCGCAGAACGTGTCGCAGGGCGTCCCATACAACGCTTTCCAAACGTGGTCTCCACTCGAGGACACGTCTGCTCCAAATATTGTCAGATTTTCTTACATTTAAACGTAACTATCGTAAGGTCGCGGGCGAGCAAAGTAATTGTTTCAGTTCATTAATATGGATGGACCTCCGAAAAGTAACTCCTGATTCAATAAATTATTCAAAAAAAAACACAGAGTTTTAAAAACGCAGAACCCAGGGTTTGAAGTCAAGAGCCACCATGCTGCCGCGGTTTTTGTGTCTTAAGAGCGTTTATACCTGCTGAGCTGGCAACGTTGCATTTCTGTTAGTTTTTCTCGATTATTCCACAAAAATTCAATTAAAATTAAAAATGTGGTGTATACGAATTGTTCTAATATATAAGTTAATGTGTCTACGGCACTAATTATTCGTGATAGACTTTTATTTTCTTTAAAAACGAACAAATTATTACCTAACGGTTTCTTATGCACCACACTTTTAATTTTCATTCAATTTTTATGGAATAATCGAGAAAAACTAACAAAAATGCAACGTTGCCAGCTCAGCAGGTATATAAACGCTCTTAATGACGTGGAAATTACGGACCAAAAAAATTAAAACACGCTTCGCTAGTTCGTCAAATTGACTGTAGGTATCAAAGTGTATTTAGAGTTACAGAGGCACTTAGGTATTCAGTGTTTTTTATGCAGTTTAACCTCACCTCATTAGTAATACTAATGAGGTGAGTTCCCAAACAAAAAAAAACAATGGAAACCAGTTTAGAATCTCTGTATTGCCAGATAGATATAACCTATACCCTGTGCAAGTTAACGCATTAGTACTAAAAGAACACAGCCGCACGTGATTGGTTAAAAATACTAAATGTGACCAATCAGTGGCTTTAGCGGTGTATCTCGAACCAATCACGTGCAACTGCGTTCCCTCAGTACCTAGCTCGTTAACTTGAATAGAGTATAGGGCTCTTCAAGGCTGGAGTGAGGCTGTTACTGAACCGGTTCTATAGAGGTCAATCACGGGTAAGATTTAAGTCGTTTCCAAAGAAATTGTACATGGGCATGGGCATGGGCATGGGACAATGTAGGGCTTGCTGAAAACAAAATCGCGATCGCTTCCTTTGTGTAACGAAAGTTAGTCAAACAAACTATATAACTGTCGTTACATAAAGGAATCAATCAAGTTTTGTTTTAATTAAGTCCCTTAATTGTGTACAATTTTTTTGAAAACTACTCATTTATCTATACATATAATAAATCTGTAAAA
The DNA here is from genome assembly GCA_947859365.1 of Archips crataeganus. Lineage (NCBI taxonomy): Eukaryota > Metazoa > Arthropoda > Insecta > Lepidoptera > Tortricidae > Archips > Archips crataeganus. The sequence goes on from OX402067.1 coordinate 1,754,434, forward strand.
AGTCGGTGTATGTACATTGAAGATATTTGAGAAAAACTGTCACTAGGGCTATTTATTAGCACAATAGAACCCAAAACAATGATTTTTAGAATTATTGTCTGTTTGGCTGTGCGTTTGTGCGCGCTAATCTCAGAAACGGTTTAACCTAGAAGGATGCGGTTTTCACTGATATGTTGGTATTTTCTTGGATTAACATTTAGTGTTTGTTTCATTTGAATCGGTTCACAAATAAGAAAGATACGTCTATTTTAAGAATTTATCGAACAGGTTTTTTGTTTGAACGCGCTAATCTCAGGAACTACTGCTCCGATTTGAATAATTCTTTCAGTGTTAGATAGCACATTTATCGAGGAAGGCTATAGGCTATATATCATCACGCTAACACCAATAGGAGCGGAGCGGAGCGGAAGAATGTTTCCAAATCGGGGGGTTTGGAAGTAAAACGTCTATATCTCGGGAACTACTGCTCCGATTTGGAAAATTCTTTCAGTGTTAGATAGCCCAGTTAGATAGGGCGGGTTGGGAGCGGTTGGGGGGGCGGGTTGAGAGCGGGTTGAGGGCGGCTTGAGAGCGGGTTGGGGGCGGGTTGGGAGCGGGTGGGGGGGCGAGTAGGGAGCGGGTTTGGGGCGGGTTGGTAGCGGGTTGGGGGCGGGTTGGGAGTGGGTTGGGGCGGGTTAGGAGCGGGTTGGGAGCGGGTTGGGGCGGATTGGGAGCGGGTTGATTTATTATGAAGTTTCACTTCTTCCAGAAGGATCTAAGGAGAGCCATAATTGATGAAAAAGCAAATTGGATAAAAAAATAAGCTGCCCAAATTACTAATTCCACGCGGACGGAGTCGCGGGCAAAAGCTATGTGAAAAATAAAAATTTAGTGGCGACACACAGATTCTAAGCCGTGGTAGCCTATTATTTATTTTATTAGCAGTACGGCTGCTCACCGAATCTAAGATAATTTAAAAACTGTTGGCGTATGTAAGTGATTAAGAATTTCGGGGGAGTCGCTTGGATGCGACGTGGTTCAATTGGTAGAACACCCGTTGGGGCGCTTACCCAGGACACGTGGGTTCGAATCCCACCGGCGCACCCGAAAAACTTTTTTCCCTTTTAAATAATCGTGGTAGCCTAGTTTGACCTATGGTCTTTCTGGGTGAATCAACTTTTTAGGGTTCCGTAGTCAACTAGTATTTGTGTTGTTTTGTTTACTCTGTCCGCGGTTGTCCGAGTGACACTTCATCATGGACTTAAATACCTAACCAGGACTGAGTACTGAGACAAAAACCGGCCAAGAGCGTGTCGGACACGCCCAAGGTAGGGTTCCGTAGCCATTACGAAAAAATCAAGTAATATTTTTCTAAGGATTTCGTATGTGTACGGAAATCGTCCAAGTTTAGGTATGTTTTATACCTTAGGCTACTATTTACTCTTAAACTACAAATAATTTCCAAGCAATCTTAGCCGCTATAATTTTCCTAGTAAATTTGATATATTTACTACCATTCTGAATTTTTTCAAATTTTTCCACCCAACAGTTTAGATTTTAGAGGGGGGGGGACGGTCGATTTTAATGAAAATTTTCACTTTAAAGTTGAATATTTCGCAAACAGATCACTGAATAGAAAAATCATGTTAGCAACTCCGCAATGGTTTCAAAAGACCTATCCAACGATACCCCACACAATAGGGTTAGTCGAGAAAATAAAAATCACCCCCACTTTACGTCTATGGGAAGTACCCTAAAAAATATATTTTTAGTTTTTTTTATTTAACCACTTTGTCGGCGTGACTGATATATATATATTCATGTCAAATTACAGCCTTCTAGTACTAACAGTCTCTGAGCATAGCCGCGGACAGACAGACAGACGGACAGACATGGCGAAACTATAAGGGTTCCTAGTTGACTACGGAACCCTAAAAAATGAGGCCGAAAAAAAAAACCAGAGAGTTGCATCTCGTTCTAATTAGGGTGATCAAGTGCACTCACGAGCAGAATAATTGCATCGCTTTGCTTTTTCATGCGCACCCAATGACCGGCTTTCCTTGGCTTTCTGAAATTATTTTTATGTGATGCTGTTCCTTGAAATTTAAGCACTATGAAATTTTAAAATTTTACAAAGTTATTATAAAGGTTCACAAAGTTATTAGGTGTACATGTATGCAAGGTGATGCAATTATTCTGCTCGTGAGTATACTGGTGCGAGTGGAACATAATTCTCTAGTTTGTATGTAATCTCTCGGACGGCTGTCTCTAGTTGCCATTATTAAACTGTATGGCTTGGTAATATGGGTCACTTTTGTTTGATTGACTAATAAAAGTTAGTACTCAGTCCTGGTTAGGTATTAAGTCCATGCACTTCATACTGTTTCATAGAAAACTGCTTAGGTTGTCCAAGGGACAAAATTTGTGTAACCATAGCAACGGGTGGCACTGAAAAGTTGATTCACCCTTCAAACAGAGGATCGTGGGTTCGAGCTTGTGCTCGCAAAAATGATTTTTTTCCGAATTTATGTGCGAAATTACATCATGACTATCATGAGTTTTACGGCGAAGGAAAATATCGTGAGGCAACCAGCAGTGCGTGTGAAGTCTTAAATTATCTAAGGAAGTCCCTAATCCGCGCCGGGCCCGCCCGGATAGCTCAGTGGTTAGAGAAGCAGACTACGAAGTTTGAGGTCCAGGGTTCTATTCCCGGTTAGGGCAGATATTTGTGTGAAAAATACGAATGTTTGTGCTCGAGTCTTGGATGTTTAATATGTATTTATCTATATAAGTATGTTTATATATTGTCTAGTAAACATAGTACAAGCCTTGCTTAGTCTGGGACTAGGTCAATTGGTGTCAATCGTCCCATGATTTATTATTATTATTAACTACGGCCCAAGCCCTCTCATTCTGGAACGTACCTATATAAGCTTCTGGTTAGCAATAGCTCCTCTACAGGATGGGCCATTTAAAGTGGTGGGGGTGGGTGCGATGGCCCAGCGATGGCTGCAACGCATCTACACGATGGCGACGCCATCCCACGACCATCGCACGCGCCATAAGCCATCCGACACCATTACGCCCTCCACTCGCTGGCCCATCATGGTGGACCATCGCGATGGCCCATCGTGTGTTTGTAGATGTTGTGTCGTTGTTTCTAAACACTTCGAATGGTATTTCTGAGTGATTAATTTTAAAAGCTAGCGATATTTGTCGAAGCCTAGATTAACGACTAAAGAGTTAAAAATTACCTACTTTACTATTCCGCATCCGCAAACACAACGTGTACAGGTACGTGACAAACGTAAAAAAAACTCATACCCAAACTCAAAAGCGGATTTTTCCATTTCATTGCCACATCAGATTTTAGCACATCTTCACAAAACAATGAATTAGCTGGCCTCTATTAAAAACAAGCACAGTCCGAAAGTGTATTTTACAACTGTCATGACATGAATCACTCGACTATTGTCTTGATAACTTTATCTCTTCGATAGAATTTTTATCAGCCGAATCATTATTTATATGTGTGCGAGTGCACGGCTTAGTAAGTAGATAAAAGAGTGATTTTTAGTCCGCTGCAATATAAATCTTTAAACTAACATGGATTATTTTATTAAATTGCGAAATATTCAAAGTGATGATATTTCATACTAAAACTAAATACAAACTGAAACATAGATGCACAGAAAAAACCCCAGAAAAAAGACCAATGCTGGGAATCGAACCCAGGTCCTCGGCATTCCGTGCCGCGTGCCATTCTCCTACACCACCACTGGTCAAAAAAAAAGATACCTACTTCAAATCAAACTTGTTCAACGTGATAATCTCTCAAAGCAACTGCCTCAAAAGTTAGGACTCACTATTGGTTAGCAATCATCATCATAATTTAGGCCTATACACTGTGTGTACGGCATACGGAGTAATATGTATAAAAATAAGACATACCTATACTTTTTTTTAGCATTAGGCTGCGTTTCCACCAGAGATGTGCGAGGATGCGTTGCGAGGGATGTGTGTGTCATGAACCAATAGAAACACTTCATTCACTTAGGACCTTTTAAATGAAGTGTTTCTATTGGTTCATGACACACACATCCCTCGCAACGCATCCTCGCACATCTCTGATGGAAACGCAGCCATAAGGCCGGCACCCACTGACGGCATGGCACAGCGTGGCATTTTATTACTATCAAGTTATTTTGAATCTTATTTCAATGAGTTTAGAATTCATGTTACTTTATTTCGATACCACGATGCCGCGACGTCCTGAGGGCCGACGCCACGCATAACCAATAAACTAACATGAATTCTAAACTCATTGCTATAAGATTCAAAATAACTTTATAGTAATAAAATGCCACGCCGTGCCATGCCGTCAGTGGGCGCCGGCCCTTAGAAAGAAGGCCCTATACTACGAAGCGCGAAATTCGAACTTCGTTTCATGCCGTTCCGCTCACGCTAATGGTATTTATTACGAGAGTGAGAGGGACCGCACGATCCGAACTTCGAACTTCGAATTTCGTAGTAACCCCCAAGGTAAGCGATCTTGACGTGTCTTTTTATTGAAAAACACTTTTGAAAAATAAATCACGGCAAATATGTAACAATTAACAATGAAATTTATGGTCATTTATATTCTTTTGGTTTCATGAGTAATAGTTACTATTTTTTTAAAAGCGTTTTTCAATAAAAAGACATCAAGATTGTTTACCTTATTTCTAATGCTAAAAAATACTATAATAATTCATGCCCTCATCTAATTTGCCTTAAGGGCACGAATTATCAGGTCGTGCGCTATTGTCGTACGTTTCGCGTCAACGAATACTCGATGGAACTTTAACCGCAAGCGGATTGAGATTTATTAGTGGATATTAATTTTGTCCGCAACCACAACCATAAACATGACCACACAAATTAGGCATTATCGTTAATTGACTATAACTGGATCGCTTAAATGAGTTATCTCATCTATACTAATATTATAAAGAGGAAAGATTTGATTATTTGTTTGTTTGTTTGTTTGTTTGCATTGAATAGGCTCCGAAACTACTGGATCGATTTCAAAAATTCTTTTGCCGTTAGAAAGCTACATTATCACTGACAGTGACATAGGCTACTTTTCACCGCGGGAAAATACCTTTTCCTACGGGAAAATTAATTTATCGCGGGCGAAGCTGCGGACGGAAGGCTAGTAAGTGATAAGATGAAGGAAACATAGAGAGATCAACATACTCCAAGTGATTTTATTCTGGGAGGACATTAAGTAAGTCTAGCAGTTGGAGAGTGACAGTCACGAAAACGCACATATGCGTTGTCGGCACTGAACACTTTAAGTTTGATACGTTAATTTCAAGGTCACACAGAACAGCTATAGCAGTTAGTAAACACAACATAAAACAAATGGAGCGATGATTCAAGCTCCAGTGGAGCTATTATGTCATCATGATGTCACTTCACCGTAATTTGCCAAGTTACATATACTTAGGTGTTCCGATTTCTTGGTTTTTGGGTTCCATACCCAAGGAGTAAAAACGGGACCCTATTACTGAGACTTTGCTCTCTGTCCGTCCGTCTGTCACCAAGCTGTAGGTATCTCATGAACCGTGATAGGTAGGCAGTTGAAATTTTCACAAATGACGTGATTTTTTGCTCGTTTTTGCTTGATATTGATAACAGCAACAGGTAGACGCTTGAAATATTCACAGAATATTTATATATATTCACTTTAAAAATAAATAATTCCAGCCGTAGACCAAGCCCGAGTCGAGTAATTAGCTGCCCAAAATGAAGCTTCATCGGAAAATATTATACCCCGGCGCCACATATAGCACAAATGTTTGAACACATTTATTAGATCACATGTGTAGCACCGGTATTTGCTTATTTGTTCAATAGAACAACCATACAATCAACCATAGATCAAATATGTGTTCAAATATGTGTTGAAACATTTGTAATATGTGTGGCGCCGGGGTTACATTGTTCCAATCCCGGTTTTTGTTTCCCCTCGCCCATGACAGCCTTTATTCCGTGTGTTTCTCAGTTAGAAGCGGTTTCTTTACCGTACTCCGATATTTCAATCCATTTTCAAGCAAACGTCTTCTTATTGTGTATCTGTAGATAAATCTAAACCTTTTTTCTTTAATTTTTATCGACCGGAACGCAATGATAATAATGGATTTTACGAAAACATGAGTAATAAATAGTACATTACTGCAGCGGCCGCGAAATAGGGGATTGCCGGCCGAGTAGTAATAGATGGCCGAGTGTTAACGAGGCCATCTAGAGATACGAGGCCGGCAATCCCTGTTCGTGGCCAAGGCTTGTATAGTGCTTTTCTCAAATAAATCCAAGGAAATGACACGAATGTTCAACTTATATATTCATATTTAATTCAAATTGTTTTTTTTTTGATTCCCGCCAAAATATTTTTTTTCCAGCAATTTATTTGTAAGCTGTTCCAGTTAATGTTTTTGACGCAAAATCTTGAGATGATTTATATTTATTAAAAAATTACGACCTTATTAATTGGTTATTTTAATAAATTGTTAATAAACAATAAACGCCAATCCTTATTTATTTTATTAAATCTAGCCAAGTAAGATATTAAAAAGTAAATTCACAAACTAAATTTTTCTTAATTGGCAGTATGTCATTGATAGTCAATAAAAGAAAATACGACCCACTAAAACAAAAGACAATCTCTTTGCGGGCCTTGGCCAGCAATGTTTGTATGAAATTCCATTATTGTCATTTAATTTCAAATTAGAACGAATCTTCCTCAACTGCTATACAATGGCATACTTCGTGTTCTATTGTCACGACTATAAGGACCACATTTCCTTGGATGTTTGAGAAAAATCCGTTTGTCTTCTGCAGAGGAGGTCGATTTTGTTTTCCCACGTTCTGTACGCTTAGTATAAGTTTTTACTTAACAAAATACTTCTCGATCGCGTTTACGTAAAAAAATCAATTACTAGGGAAACATGGACAGCGCCACCGCGGCCGCGCGTCCATGTTTCCATAGAATTGAAATTTTTACGTAAACGCGATCGAGAAGAATTTTGGTGAAGTAAAACTTATACTAAGCGTACTGTATGCTTAGTATAAGTTTTCCTTCACTTCAATACTTCTCGATCGCGTGCGTTTACGTAAAAATTTCAATTCTATGGAAACATGGACGCGCGGCCGCGGAGGCGCTGAACATGTTTCCCTAGTAATTGATTTTTTTACGTAAACGCGCTCGAGAAGTATTGAAGTGAAGGAAAACTTATACTAAGCGTACAAGTAAGTCATCGAGGTTCATTGTTTCCGTATATCTCTTCATACACCCACTTGTTTACGAAAGTCTTCGATTTATTCATGTAGGTACTTGGCGGCCGATCCGCGTGACCTTTTGGACCTTTCGGATGTGTACAGAGGAACACGGCGTCATATCGTGTAGCCTTAGATTATTTATACACTAGATAGAGCTTAGGCGGCGTGAAAACGTCCTGGAAAATATAAGCCAACGGTTGGCTTATATGTCATTTGCCTCCCTTCAGTTTGAATGACGTAACGCGATTGTAATATGAAGCTGTCAAATGGATTTTTGGACGTTTTGTATCGCAATGTATGCTACTGATGCTAAGGCTACACACATCGCGATAACGCGAATATTCGCATAATCGCGATGTATGTAGCCGAATATTCGCGAATACTTTGGCACTTGCCCGAAGCCGCAGACCCTTCGCCGCGCTGTCGGTAAATTTGCGCACATCAAAGGCTGCCAAACTAAAGTAAACTCTGCGGCATTGCTCTCTAGAGCAGTGTGGCCATGCACATTCGCCGTAGCCCGAAGACGAAGTTTTATCGCGATAATTCTATCGCGATGTGTGTAGCCCTAGTATGACACTATCTAGTGTATAAATAATCTAAGCGTGTAGCATACGCGGCACTCATTTTGAAAAATGTGCTTTTGGCGGGAAACTTACAATTTTTTTTATTTTTTTTACAGTGCATTGTACGCAAAAGATCGCGCTATTCAGCTAATACTTTTTTCCTATGTGTCATTTAAAAAATAAAAATTATGTCGGTCACATTCTTGTCAAATACACTGTAACTAAATATTCAGTGCATATTTCAAGCGTCTACCTGTTGCCGTTATCAATATCGAACAATAAAATCACGATTGTTGTATGGGAACCCCCCAAAATATTTATTTTAATCATAATCAAAATCATTTATTCATTTGTCCAGCATACAGCAGTCCCGTTTTACCCTTTGGGTATGGAACCCTAAAAATAGATAATCACAAATGTAAGGTGATACTTAATAGGAATGTCAGGGTGCGAAAGAGACAGAATGCGTGATTTTATTGATGTAAGACAGAGACGTATGAATAGTGAGTTTGAGCGATGAATGAAAGAGAAGATTAGTTTATAGGGATAACGTAATGTGTTAGAGAAGGACAGACGATGTGAAATAAAAGTATTATGGTGGATCTTGTGTTTTTATTACTTACACAAACTTTAGCACAATGTTAATAGGGTGAGACCAAGTCATAAAATGAGGTAAAAAGTAGAAAAAAACAGGTAAATACTGTAAAATACTGTAAAGTGGTTTTGTATGGTTTTTACCATTTAACCTTTTTGAACTCCCTCCACCGATATGCCCCCAAACTAGGACAAAGTGGAGGAAAACAATACACAATAATACTGTACAAGGTCTTGAATCTTAATCACTTCAAATCCTTGTATGAGAATGCGGAGAATGGTGGAAACTGAAACACTTTTCCTTAAACCATAAAATAGTTTGGATATTTTATGGTCATCATCATCATTATCTTAGCCTATATACGTCCCACTGCAGGGCACAGGCCTTTCCGAATGAGAGGGCTTGGGCTGTAGTTCCCAGTGCAGATTGGGAACTTCACACACACCATTGAATTTCTTCTCAGGCGTGTGCAGGTTTCCTCGCGATGTTTTCCTTCACCATAAAGTTCAAGGTGAATTTCTACTATAATGTTGCACATAGATTCCGAAAAAGTCATATATGGTGCGAGCCTGGATTCAAAACCACAACCCTACTACTATTAGGCCACTAGTCTGCTCTGTTGCTGATCTGTGATCTATTAGTAATTTATATTTAAACATTGTGAGGAAACCTGCATACACCTGCAAAGAAATTCAAATGGTATGTGTGAAGTTCCCAATCTGCACTGGGCCCGCGTGGGAACTACGGCCCAAGCCCTCTCATCCTGAGAGGAGGTCTGTGCCCTGCAGTGGGACGTAAATAGGCTGGGATGATGATTTAAACTAGCACTTGTCTGCAACTTCACTTTAACTCTTTGTTTAACACTGTCTATGCTATTAAATTTACCAGGATAAAAGGTATCTTATATGCTTTACACCGTGAAATTTTAGTGGTTGTTTTCCCGAAACGAGGTGATTTTTTTTTTTTTTTTTTTTTTTTTTTTTTTTCGAGGCTTTAGTGCACCTGTGCGACTATGCCAGCCTCATTGGGAGATTCAATGGCCAAAATCATCAAACACTGCTCCTGCCACGTCCAGATTCTCTGGCTGCAAAAGAATGTTTGATGAACTTGTATATTTGTACTGCATCTTGCGACACCGGACAACTCAAAATAACATTCACTGCCCCATTGAAAAGGTCTACATCATTTAAATAAGTCTCACGGTTATCCTTGGTCCGTATACACTCCACCAAAAAATGTATCAAGTCCTCAATCCTGTTACAATCCATGCACATTGGGGATTGGACAACTTTCATCATATTTAAAAATTTATTTAATGCTACATGACCTGACCGCACTCGAAACGCCCACACAAATCGCCCATCGATTTATAATTACTATTTTGACTAGAGTCAAAAATCCAATTGTGAAAAACGACAGTCGAAAATGACCGCAAACCAATAGTAACTGATAGTTTACAAACTGGATTAATATATACATGTAATCATGCCTGTATTTCTAAGTGGGGTTGGCAGAGCACACAAAACATAACATTTATGTTTTGAGGCCATGTTATTATACACCGTGAAATTTTAGTGGTTTTTTCCCGAAACGAGGCGATTTAGTTTCGATTGTACAATCAATTTATAATTACTATTTTGACTAGAGTCAAAAATCCAATTGTAAAAAACGAAAGTCGAAAATGACCGCAAACCAATAGTAATGCTTCGTTGGTACCTAACCTATCGTACGATCGTACGCTACTTGTACCAACGAAGCGTTACTATTGGTTTGCGGTCATTTTCGACTTTCGTTTTTCACAATTGGATTTTTGACTCTAGTCAAAATAGTAATGAGACAACCAGATGGCCTAGTAGGTAGAGAACCTGACTACGAAGCTTGAGGTCCCGGGTTCGATTCCCGTGTCGGGGCAGATATTTGTATGAATAATACAAATATTTGTTCTCGGGTCTTGGGTGTTTAATATGTATTTAAGTATGTATCTATCCATTGCCTTGTACCCATAACACAAGCTATGCTTAGCTTACTTTGGGACTAGGTCAATTGGTGTGAATTGTCCCGTGATATTTATTTATTTATTTTATTTATTTATTGTACAATCAATACTAAATCACCTCGTTTCGAGAAAACAACCACTAAAATTTCACGGTGTATAACACTTATTTAACTTGGCTAAAAATCTCACAGGGACTCGGAAATTACTTACGAAAAAATCTCTTCATTTATTTTTATCTTTCGCAAACTCCAAGTGTATTAGCTCATACCGTCCCAAGCTAAGCACCAGCACTGCTTTCACAAAATCAATCATAATCCCATAAAGATAGCACACACATTCATCTGCTCATAATTACTTCCTGCTATATGCATATAGCATCTGAGTATCAAAATATTTCTAATGCCAAGAATACGTTGGAGTGGAAAAAATAGATCATTTTATACTATATGGCTTCATTTATTTGCACTCGTAGATAGCATGTAGTTGAATGAGTAGACAACCTTCAGGCCATGCGGAAACCTGTCTAACCACATCCTACCTGTAGTTACAAGGTTGTTGAGACAATTATTTTGTCAATTTCATCGTTAAACATTACCATTGCACACCCGAAAAGGGGTGTCGCTTAAGCGCGATAAAAACGAACGAAGTAATCCAACGGCGAACTCAGCTGTTCCAATTAGAAATTAAACCAGTATTACTCATGTTTAACAACAAATATATGCTAAATACTTACGTAATACGCTTTAAATAACAATCAAATCACTAACATCACAGATCGAACTGAATATAAAAGACCGTGTTGAAAACACATCCGCACAATTGAAAGTTGTCGTAAATTCACACTTTTAATTTAAATTGTACCGTGCAACTCCGTTTGCGTGCAAGGTTAACGTTTAACAGTTCATTTTCGTAATAATTGATTTAATTTTGATGGAAACCCGCGAGAACGAAACACCATTTTGAAAGATGAGTAAAGTAAAGATCTTCAAGGATTTTTCCCGTGTGTCAGTCGGCCTGCGTCATTGCGACACTTTGACGTTTCGTCTGGCAGTGTTGCCGCTTTAAATAACATCGGAAATTACTTGCAAAACGTTTATATAAATATTGCAAATTTACTAGTTTTTAAATTGTAAAATTGTAAATAACAAAGACGAAGATGACAATTACTTTGAAAAAAAGTCGTGAGAAATCATTTATTTTTAGCTACGTTAAGCAAGACCTGATTTGGGTACATACAACGAGGTATTTTAAGTAGCAACTTTATTGCATGCTTTACTGGATCGCAAAATAAGTACCTAACCACTGGTTTGCGTTCAGTAAATTACAGGGTAAGACCGGTTCAAAAGAATTAGGTTTTACTCTGCGAAATTAAAAAACAGAAATATGAAATTAAACTTAATAGACGTAGTTTTAACTATAAGCGCCATTTCCACATATTTGATAGAACAGCAAAATCAGTGCTGCAATAAAAAGTTTTGAGGTCGCCGCATTGCTTTTACGTGACCTACTTACTTCCACCTATGGAACTACCTTATCTCGTATGGTAATTTTTATAGGTTACGGACAGCTTACTATTGCTGGTTACTACTGGATTTTATCAAAGCTTCTGGCAAATTTAAAACACTGATTCGGAAGTTGCATTGCTATTTATATCTTGCAGGATTAACGGACATATTTATTTCTACACAGTTCATTCAACATTCGAACTTCGTATCGCCCTGACCAAGCCCTGACCTGACAGTCTGACACTAGGTATTTATTTAATACGAGAGTAAGCGAGCGGCAAGATAAAAATTTTTAAATTCTTATGTTATCACTTAGCGTGAACGGAACGGAGCAATACCGAGTTGGAAAACAGAATTTCGAAGTATAAGACCTGAAACCATAATTGTATAACGCGCGGGTACTTGCCATCTCTTTTAAGATATTTTTAACCGACTTCAAAAAAGGAGGAGGTTCTCAATCGAGATTTTTATATATTAGAAAGATAAGAAAATATATACCTAGGTAAGCTTGAAGGCGTGTCATTGTTTGCTTCGGGTCATGTATATACTGTATTATGCAACAAGCAACAACCCAACCTTTTCTAAGGTCTCAGGCAGGACCTTGGCTTAAATTACTGAAGATCCAATCTCTGCGATTCATCTCGAATTTCAAAGTCGTAAAACGTGTTCTTTGTAAAGTAAAGTTCAAGTTTTCAAGGAAAATATGACCCGCTATTTGTCGACCCTGGATTTCATTGTCGTTTATTCAGGGTCTGAATAAACGACAATGATGGACTACTTGTTAATTAGAACAGGGGCGACTACCGCGGTATCAGCCGAATCAATGAACGGGCCCCGGGCTACAGAGGCCCCTAACGTGTGTAAGAAAAAATTAGTAAAATGTTATCCACAATGTCACTTAATCTCGTGCTTCCCGGGAAAGCCCTACTAATTTTGATATAGGGCCCCTCCAAGGCACGCTACGCCACTGAACTGAATTAGAACCTTGTCAATTCCATGAGGGTTTTAATTATCAGTTGGGTACAGTTTTGGGGGCGCGCGTAACATCGCGCTCAACTGCCTTCTTTCTGTTTAATTCCCCTAAACTCAAGTCAAGGGTGAATGAGCATTTACTAGGCAAGCGTGCTCCATCGTAGGTCTCATCTTTGCTTTTCACCAGGCGTGATTGTGGTCAAATGTATATACAGGGTTATTTGTAATTCACTGACATCCTCTTAACCCTTAATTCCTATCACTCAAACAAATGTTTTTTGTTTTACGACTTTTTAAAATGAAGCACTTTTTTCCCATATAAATACACAGAGTATCGTAAAAATAAGAGGTAATCTCAAACTTTCAAAACGTTATTACATCAAAAATAAGTTATGACAAAAGCCGTAAAACAAAAAACATTTGTTTAAGTGGTAGGAGTTTAAGGTTAAAAGGATGCTAGTGAATTACAAATAACCCTGTATTGTATAAAAAGAACAGTTTGACTGAACTTATAATTCCGATCGGCAGTTTTTGTTCTCGCAGAATAGCGTGGTTTGATTGATGGTGGTGACAGAGTTGGGTTTGTCTGATTTGTATGTGTTCGTGGAGGAACTGGATGTACACGCATTTCTTGTATAAACGTAGCTAGCTATCAGGGGCGTAACTACTTACTTATAGGGCGGCAGGGCTGGCAAAATGCCACGGGCCCCCGACCCTAGAGGGCCCCGGCCCAAGAGGCCGCGACCTCAGAAATAACATTAAAATTAAATTACAACGTAAATTTGTCTCCCAGATCGCTGCTAATGGGCAGGGTGCCCATATAATGCTGGCTGCGTTTCCTCGTTGTATGGCAACGCCAATACGTTGACCGAGGAAAGAGCCAGCCTTATGGTCACCTGTGGATCGGACAAGTTTACAGGTTTTTAGGTTTAGATTAATTTCATTTAAGTTTTTTATTTTTGTCTTTTAAAATACATCTTTTAATAGCATAGCATACGGTTGTGGTAACTCTACAGATGAGCTCTGGTTGAGTTGGAAACGCATCAGTGTAGCTTGGTGGTGGTGATGGTTGGGTTTATGTGATTTGTGTGTGTTCGTACAGTGTGGAGGTGGAGGAACTGCATGAACGCACATTTCTTGCATAAACGTAACTATTGTAAGGTCGCGGGTGAGCAAAGTAATTGTTTTAGTTCATTAATATGGACTTCCGCAAAGTAACGCCTGACTCAATAAATTATTTTAAAATATGTTTCCGTAAATATGTTTATTTTGTGTTAATAAATGACATACGTAAATTACAACTTACAAACTTTCTGCCAACAAACTGCTAATGCAGTTCGGTAGAGGTATTTATACTTCGTTTTTAGCATTAGAAATAGAGTAATCAATCTTGATGAGTCTTTTTATTGACAAAAACTTGTAAAAAAATAGTAGGTAAGTAACTACTTATTACATATGAAACCAAAATAACGTACTTAAATGGCCATATTATGCCCTTGCTAATTGTTACACATTTGATGCGATTTATTTAACAAAAGTGTTTTTCATTAAAAATACATGTCAAGATCGCTTACTTTCTTTCTAATGCTAAAAAAAACAAAGTATAGAGATAAGTATAAAAATGTAGAAATGTATTATTTCTTATTATTATTTACATCTTTATACGTTTATTTAAATTGTAACAACTTGTCTTTTATTCAAAATCTAGTCAAAAACATTTGTGTGTAGGTATTTTGCATTTGATTATTTATGTTAGAAACTAAGAATACAAATATGAAGAAAAAATAACAATGAATAAAACTTATCTAACTTAGAACCTACCTAAGTAAAATTAACTAAATATGTACATGTCACTATAAAAATAAAAATTATAAAAAGAATACCCCGTCCAAAAGATCTGACTGTGGCAGGGTTCCCATGATGCTGGCCGAATTACCCCTTTGGACCGCAAGTGCGATCCGTTGGGATAAATATGCGCCAGCTCTTGGGTCCCCAGAGGTGTCGACCAACCGGGAAGAAAGGGCCTTCATAAATGACTTCATGTCGGCTGACCAAGGCCCTAAGGTCTCAACAGCAAGTGCTGCAAACTCGTAATCCTTTAATAAAGATAAGTACTTGCGGCGCTTGAGGAGTTGGGCCTGATCAGCCGCAGCGCCGGCTTGTGAGCTAGTTGCCTTGATGTGGGACAGAGCGAAAGTATCAACGCATGTAGCGTCCCACACCAGAGCCCTACCGAGCTTCCACGGCACCAGTGTGACCCCGTCTGGACGCTTGCCATCGTCCCTTGCCATGCCAGCCGGCTCTAAAGCTGAAGGCACTGACGCGGTGGCAAGCGACCGACGTACTAGGTCATTTATGGTACCATGACGGTACATACGGCCGGCGCTCCTAACACATGAAAGCCCATGTCGTCCCAGTTGATCCACGTTTTTGCCACAAGCGCAGATGTGAGGAATGCAATGAATTATTATTATTAGTATTATTTATTATTTAGACGACCAGATGGCCTAGTAGGTAGAGAACCTGATTACGAAGCTTGAGGTCCCGGGTTCGATTCCCGCGTCGGGGCAGATATTTGTATGAATAATACGAATATTTGTTCTCGGGTCTTGGGTGTTTAATATGTATTTATGTATGTATCTATCTATATAGGTATGTTTATCCGTTGCCACTACCCATAACACAAGCTATGCTTAGCTTACTTTGGGACTAGGTTAATTGGTGTGAATTGTCTCGTGATATTTACTTTTTATTTTTTATTATACTTTATTTGTTTTTATCTGAGTGAATAATAATTAAACACGTGAATTTTTACTGCGAGGGCTCCATCTAAAGTATTTACCACGAACCTCAGACGGTATAGTTACGCCACTGCTAGCTATCATGTTAAGATGTATGTAATTTAATAACATTGTAGATCTATGAACAGTACCACTACCATGAGTTTACACTAGTTTACGTGACCGTACTCGCTAGCGACGGCGTAAATTATTTGTATGGAGAATTGTACAGCGCCTCTAGCGGTCACTTACGGAAGTACAATTCTCCATACAAATCTTTTACGCCGTCGCTAGCGAGTACGGTCACGTCCAAATCAAACTCCGTAGTTATAATCCACGCGTAAATTTGTGAAGAATTCTAACCACACAGAATAAAGTACGACTTGGACCGGTCACGCAATTTACACCAAAGTCAAATGAAGGTCATTGCTTATTTGTTATGTAATAAATTCATTATATAATATTAAAATTAAATAACTACAGAAAACGAGTTAAAAACCATTTATCTCGAAATGGTTTTCGATTTACTATACATTGCAAAAAAATAGAGATCCCCAATTGATATGGATCACCTCAAAGTAATGCCTGATTCAATAAATTATTTAAAATCTTGGAATTTACATTAAACTGCCAGACCTAATGGTTCACGTGGGCAGAGTCACCAATCCCGTGGGAAGTGCGGTCGGTAATGATATCGGTAATGAAGTAATATTTTTAAAACTAATTATGTCGAGATTTTAATCAATTTTTTTTACGGCGATTGGCGCGGACAAAGGTTTGTCAATTTTCCAACCTTACCCTTTGACCACATTATAAATTAAAGATAGTCTTAGCACGATTTTGAAATATTCTTGCTCCATCCTGTCACCTTCTTTACTTACATACATCTATGTTTATATTATAACAAGCTAGCTCAGTTCGAAAGGAACTGGCTGTAAGAGCGGTCATAGCCATTGCCTTCGGTTTATAAAAACAAAACTTTGCTTTTAAACGTACACTATTGATACGCGAACGGTTAACTTTCAATTATTTTTTCGAAAACTCATGCGTGATTAAAATGTAGTATACTTAATTTAATTTATAACGAAAAAATGAGAATTAATGAAACTTCTAAAAATGAAGGTGTATGTGTGGTTATTTGTGATTTTGAGTTCTAGTTTTTGTGTTAATTTGGATCACAGGGCGGAGGAAGGATATCCGAAGGGGTTCATGCCAGTTTGTATGTTTTTTACTTTAAAATTTTAAATATGGAATGATAACACTAAATATTCCACACGTGGTGCTATGAAATTGCCGACCCGGGAAGAATGACAATAATATAGCTATGTATACATATACATAGCTATATCACGTACACACGTCCATACGTACATACGTCCTGATAATTCCAAGCCTAATTTTTTTTTTTAAATAAATGATTTCGGGACAATTCACCCCAATTGACCTAGGTAAGCAAAGCTTGTGTTATGGGTACTAAGCAACGGATAAACATACTTGTATAGATAAATAAATACATACATAAACACACCCAAGATCCAAGAACACACATTCGTATTTTTATACAAATATCTGCCCAGACACGGGAATCGAACCCGGGACCTCAAGCTTCCTAGTCAGGTTCTTTAACCACTATACTTCCTTTTTTTAGCATTAGAAATAAGGTAAACAATCTTGACGAGTCTTTTTATTGAAAAACGCTTTAAAAAAATTAGTAATTATTACTAATGAAAACAAAATAGTGTAAATTATCATATTTCCTTTCAAATTGTTACATTATTAGGTGTGAAATATTTTTAAAAAGTGTTTTTTAATAAAAAGACACGTCAAGATCGCTTACCTTGTTTCTAATGCTAAAAAAACGAAGTATAGGCCATCTGGGGCCTGTTGCATAACAAAGTACAACTTATAATTACAAGCGGAACTCCCTTTCTAGTTAATATCTATTCTAGAAATTCCTAACCGGTGGTAGATTCTTCGACGTTCATAGGAGCATCAATTTGATGCCTAAATTGAATAAAGAATTTTAACTTTGACTTTGACTTTGAGAAATACAGACGGATACAATTTTGTGGATAGAATTTAATTAATTTATTAAATCAGACGTTACTTGCTTTTGCGGAAGAGCAAAGTACTTAATTGTTACAGTTCATTAATTTTTAATTTTCTTAAACGCGTTAAATCTTCTTTCTAATATATAAAAATCTCGTGTCACGGTGTTTGTTATCGAACTCGTCCGAAACGGCTTGACCGATTTTTATGAAACTTTTTCCGTGTTCGGTAGGTCTGAGAATAGGTCGTAGGCTAATTCTTCGCAGACAGAGTCGCGGGCAACAGCTAGTTCAATATATAATCTTCTGTTTCAAAGTATGAAAAGATCGCGAGATTCTAAGAATGTCTTATTAACATTTCACAACGATGTCCGGTGAATGAAACGTGATGAAACAGTCTCGATGCTATGATTAACTACTTTATAGGTACCTTACCTACTTGGAATAGCGCCATGATACGATTATCGCAGATTATTAATCGGCTCTATAATGTTTTGGTTGGATATCAATCCTAATAACTAAACTAAAACTGGAAAAAAAGTACAAAAGGTTCCCCCAGCGTCATGGACCGAAGGATGCTGGCAGCATTTTCTCGGTGTATAGAAATGCTAATACACTCACGGTCAAATAACTCGGCCCACAGTCCACCTTTCATACAAACGAGGCCACTTTGTTGACTTAGTCCTCCACCAGGGCGGTGCCCCGGTTGAGATCGATGGATATCCAGAGCATCGATAATGGAGGTCCAGAGTTCCCAACATACACAACTGATTCAACAAGCAGTTCACACCACAGCGAGAGAATTTGTATCAGCACTTAGATTTTCATTAATTTTATTGGCATTTTCGATGTTTTTCTGAACATGTATAATTTCCGTGTTAAACGCAGATTCAATCAGGTGGGTATCTTAGGAACTCTGAATGTTTTTTATCAATGCTCGGAGTAGCCATCATCAGATCAAAGCCAAAGCATGCCTAGTGGAGAACCAAGACATCAAAGAGACCTCGTTTGTATGAAAGATGAACTGAGGGTCGAATTTTTTGACCCTGATTTTACGTTGTGCGAGGAAGCTGCCAGCTCTTCGGTCCCCTGAGGCGCTACTACGAAATTCGAAAATCGAAGTTCGTATCGTATTATCCCTCTCACTCCACTCTCGTGTCAAATCATATTAGCGTTAGCGGGACGGCACAAAACGAAGTTCGAATTATGCACTTCGTGGTAGGGCCTCTGTCGTACCTCATTACCGTTTTGACAGTTCTTTATAAATACAATACTCAATACTACTTAGATACCTAGGTAATGCTTCTATGTTGTTTGATTTCACACAGTCATCTAAGCTTTTATAACCGAACGGTAAAAAACGGAAGTATGAGAGATTTAGGTACTATGTGCATGATTCTATTGTTATCTCCATTATTTTTCTTTTTGGTGGCCGTGTAAAAACTTGAGTAGCAACAGCCCGGTGGGAACGAGTACCTGATAGGTATGTCCGACAACCTTCGTCAGTTATTAATTAATTGATAAATGATTACTTTATCAATTCTTAGACTCCAGTGGCGGCGTAGGGTAGACTGGCACCCCGGGCGGATCTGTATTTGAGCACCCCTGCTTAAAATAAAACACCAAATAAATACTGAACATGCTTACGAGAATTTATTTTACTAAAATACTCGATCACATCATCAAAATTTACTTGCCTGTTCCTTACCCTGTACCCTTTCTTTCTGAGAGGAGTCCTCTGCTCTGCAGTGAGATGTATAAGGCTGGGATGATTATGGGAAGCGATGATGAGTTGCCTGTCTCTTTTAGTTGATAAAATCGAAAGATTGGTTAGTCACGCTTGGCTCATTGTAGACCTTAAGTAAGATTTTATTAATTTTAACTTTGAAAAGCTTCTTTCACATGAATTATCATAATCAAATTTTAATGATATGTCTTTAAAGAGTGCGCCTTCTTTGTATTGTACAGTCAAGGACTTTAATTCAAGAGCCACCATGGAACCTTTTCAAAGGAAAAGTCATTACGATTTTCCTTATTAATTAATGCTATGTCACTACAACGTTTACTGTGAAATGTTTCCATGGTGGCTCAGAGTGGAGTTGTGGTTGTCAATCTTTGGTGCGTGGCACCCGGGGCGGACCGCTCCCTTCGCCCCCTTTACGCTGCCACTGATAGACTCTTAGTACTAGTACCTCTTGAAAAATAGGAAACGTCAATGCGATATTATGTTGTGTTTGAAATAAAATGTTGACAGGACTGACCAGTTGCCTAAAATGAAAATTTTAAGGTGCCGAACCATTTCTTACCCCGACTGTAGGTACTTATAGTCGACCAAGTAAGTGCTTTACCATTTGTTAGGGTTTCTTGCCCAAAGGGTATCATATCAACGGGACCCTATTACTCCTCTGTCTGTCTGTCTGTCCGTCCGTTTGTCACAGGGTTCTATCTCATGAACCGTAATAGCTAGACACTTTTAATTTTCACCGATTATGTATTACTGTGGCCGCTTTAACAACACCACCAGTGAGATAGGTACGATTCAAGATTTTCAAGATTCTTTTATTTGGCCAAGTAACATCAGTCACATTTAGCAAGTCATTAAAACTATTTACAATCATATAAGTACTCTTAAACTAAGTGCTTAAACAATTTCAGTACCTACATCAGATTTAGACTTTTCTGTGAACAAGTCCGTGAACTCATTCACTGAATACAGTGCATGTAGTTCAAAAACTGTTTTAATTTCGTCTTAAACCTATTCATATCTAAATATCTAGGTATAGTCGGGGTAAAAAAAGGTTCGTCACTTTCGACCTTAATTCGTTGATAGAGAGTCGAAAAGTGACGAACCTTTTCTTACCCCGACTATACACCTTTGGCCTTATCATATGTTCAGCAGTGGACGTCTTCCGGCTGAAATGATGATGATGAATGATATCACGATAACATTGATGGTCTAATCTGGCCAGTTTCCTTAACTGTACGAAGGGTACTCGCACTTGACCGTTAAAGGTAATTCTTCGAGTTATTATTGAATACAAATATTAAGAAACAATAACAATAATTAAAACTTAACACGTTGAGTGCGGTACAAGTAATTTTTGACTTGCAATAGACTTTCGTTTGGTGCGGCGTTGAAAATAGGCGATCTCTGTCTGGTGCGGCGGTGATTTGACATTGAAATCCCTTGATTCAGAAAGAGACAAGTATACATTTAGGTTTGTTACTTCAAATTATATCCAATAGGTAGGTTCAAAGTATATAGACAAATTCGGCTTGTACCGCACCAGACGATAAAAAATTGTAATTGGTGCGGTACCAGCCAAAACTGTCTTGTAAAGTATCGCCTTGAATCGCACCGTGGGAACTGGCCAGTGCAGGCTAGTGTTGTGAATAATACCGACTTTTTTGTACGTAGTTTCGCTAATACTTACGTTATCAATGAATGCACCGACAAATAGGCCGTAGAAAACATTATTAAAAGTGTTGAACTCACAGAAAAAAGTGACCAAAGTAGCTTTGCGAAAACTATAATACGATAGGATGGAATTATTGCCGCAAAAGAGGAAGTCAACAAGTTTCACAAAGGTACATGAAGTAAAATGTGCGTCGACTGTTATAAAAAAAAATAAGAAAAACAATAATGCTACAACAAATCGTATTTGAACATTTAGGTTTGTAATTTTTTTTAAATAATTGTAAACATCGATAGCGATATGTTGTTTCATGATATTTCCCTTCTCTATAAAATTATCGACATAAGAAATCTTGGCCTACCCCCGTGATGCGGTACAAGTCGAATTCGTCTTGTTATTTAAATGTCTTATAAATTCCAAATTAAAGACTGTATTCTGTGGCGACAACAAACTTCTCTAAATAAACATGTCAACTTGCGATTGCAATCATAAGATTATATTTTTTTATAAAAAAACAAAGAAATATTGGGAAAAACTTAATCTTCTGTTTACAAGTCTATGTCGTCTTGTAACGCACTAGTAGAAAAAATGTTACAATTCAAAAATGGTATGTATAGCACAGAGCGTGAGTTGTAGTGAAAACGTCCCGCATTCAACGTGTTAACTGTAAACTTATATAAATTAACACTATAATTAAAAATAAAATAAAATGAACTAAACTAAAAACTAAATAAAATTTATAAATGGTTCCCCCCGCGGCATGGACCCGAAGATACTGGCAGCATTACCTCGCTGTATAGCAATGCTGATACGTTGAGCGAGGAAGCTGCCAGCTCTTCGGTCCCCTGTGGTATCACAAAGCCTTTTTGAAAGGTCTTTATAAAGTATTTTTGCGCTGGGGCCCCACGGACCTAAGGTCTCATCTACATTCGTCTGTTGATATTTATTAATTTCTGAGTAATTGGTTGTCTGGAAGAGATCGCTTTTTAGCGATAAGACCGCCTATTGTCTACCTGAATTTTTATTTTTGTAATGTCACTGTACTGTTTTTGGTGATCAATAAAGAATATTTGTATTGTATTGTATTGTCTCAACTCCGAATGGAAGAAAGTTGTATTCAGAGCCGAGACCTTTGTATTTGTTTGCCTTGAGCTTATTATTTTATTAGTTATTATTTTATTGTGTCATTATCATTACTCACTTGTCCCAATTCGACGCCCCCGTATTTATGGCAACTCTACAAAATGGATTAAAAGGTGAAAGTTTTCTTTTAAAACCAGTTTAAGAGAAAGTCAACTCCTATGTAATTAATAAGGCCGCTCTAGTAATCAGAATAAATGCTTTGCGACATAGGTAATTGACATTATAAAACCATCGCGTAATCCCACCTGTATGTAAGATTTATGTTTGTTAAAGTCGCGCGTCCCCCTCCCCTCTAAAAGCATTGGTTAAAAAATTTTGAAAAAAATATGATAGGATTAAATAATAATAAGGTAAACGTTCCTGTGCTCGACACTGACCCAATCCATGGCACCTTCAATTTTATATTAAGTAAGAGAGGTGACAGATGGGTGTCATCTACTGGGCGTTGAGGTGTCGAGCATTGGTACGTTTACCTTACTGTTGTACAATGAATTTGAAAGGAAAACTATCACTGTCAAGTTAATATTACAGGTTAACGAGTAATATTTGTCCAATGACCAAGTTATAAAATAGACATAGACAGTAAAACACACACAGCACAGATAGAGAAAAGGTATTAATATCACAAAAAAGATGTATTAAAGCAATGTTTGGCCTTAAACCGTTAGATAGTAGTAGACCATATTTTAAAAAATATAAGTTACTGACATTTCCTTCAATCTATATCTATGAAGTAGCTGTATTCGTTAAAAATAACCCTAATAAATTTCAACGTCATTGTGTCAGTAACTATCTCAGACCACGTGATACTGATAGGATAGTGAGCAGGGTCACCCATACTGCCCTATTAAAAAAAAGTATATTTGGTCTAGCGCCTAGAGTTTACAATAAATTACCATTAGAAGTTAGGAATAGTACTATTGGCATATTTAAGAAAAGGATGATGGAATTGTTACTGGAAAAATGTTATTATAATCTTAATGAATTTCTGAATGATAATAGTTTTTAGGTGTCTTAAAGTACTTATTTAATTTCGATTGTGTTGTTCTGATTATTATTGTATTAGGAAATAGGATCATTTTATGCAATTATTATTCTGTTACATATAATTATTATTATTGTCATTTGAATTTGTACGCCGAAAGGCAGAGCATGACGGACATTATTTTAAGCTTGTGACCATTATGTAAACTTACTCATGTTTTTACAAATAAATTATCTTATCTTATCTTATCTTAAAAAACAACCTCATGCTTTTTCGTAACGGCCACGGAACCCTAATTTGGGCGTGTTCGACACGCTCTTGGCTGGTTTTATTTTTATACAGTTTATATGTATGGCTCTTCACAAAATTGACACAAAACAATTCTATAGAAATTTAGGGTAATTTTATTAAATCGTCAAAACTTTTGCGGTCTTGATTCTGAGTTAGAAAACACCTAAACTACCCAATTCTGAAAAAAAGTACTTTTAGCGGGTAGGTGTAGGTAGGTACATTTCAAATTGGAAATGCACGTTAAACTCAACGGCCAGAGTAACCTGACTTTACAGTATAATGATCCGGTCTTCTCCTCAGGTCCTGGGTCATCGAAGCCAGCTACTATCCCTCGTAGCCAGCTGAAGCACCTGTTCTTCGTGGTGCAAGGTCTTGGTCAGACACGACGGAAGTACACCTATTGGACTGCCAGGAATATCGCCAGCGACCCTCGGATCGACTTCAATAGGTGCGCAGGAGTGTCCGCCATCTTTCCCCCTGTTCCATCTGTCCCTACCGCCATATCCCCCCTGATAGAGATATGTGGAATATTTTTCCTTTCTTCTCCATCGGTAGGGATATGTGGAAATAATATGTCCATTTGTTCCCTGGTAGGGATAGGTGGAACTTATTCCACATAGCCCTACTATGGACAGGTGGAAAAAATTCCACTTATCCCCACCAGGGGACATGCTAGTATGGATAGGTGGAAAAAATTCCACTTATCCCCACCAGGGGACAAGCTAGTACGGATAGATGGAAAAAATTCCACAATTCTCTACCGCAATTGCGAATGCTACATTTTGGCGATTCTTTACTGAATTGTCAGGGTTCCGTAGTCAACTAAGAACCGTTATAGTTTCGCCGTGTCTGTCCGTCTGTCTGTCTGTCTGTCCGTCCGCGGCTAAGCTCAGAGACGTTAGTACTAGAAAGCTGTAATTTGGCATGAATAATAATATGTATATCAGTCACGCCGACATTTTGGTTAAATAAAAAAAAACTAAAAAAAAAATGTTTTAATAGACGTAAAGTGGGGGTGATTTTTTTTCTCTACTAATCCTTTAGTGTGGGGTATCATTGGATAGGTATTTGAAAATAAATAGGGGTTTGCTAAAACCATTTTTTGTTAAAGTGAATATTTTCGGAGATATTCACTCCGAAAGTTCAAAATAATGTGCCCCCGGCCACTAAAGGTGTAAGTTGGCAGCCGACTCCACGCAGCAGCAGCAGACGACGTGTCGCTAGCTACGCGAACTTATACCTTATTTCTATGAAATTCCCTCCGTAGCTAGCGTAGCTAGCTTTTGAATCGCACCGCACGTCTATAAAATATGAAAAAGTCACGTAAGTTAAACATAATAAAAACTTTCTAGGAAAAAATTATTTACAACTTAATCAGTTAAGCAGTTTTTGTAATAAAATATTTTTAAACTAAGATTGTAATTTAACCGCCACTACAAGCATTTTTTTTTCTTTAAGTACCTATAAGATCACGCTAACAGTATCTTCTTTCAAATAAAAAATAAAATGGAAATCGGTTCATATTAATAAAGAATTACATCTGAAAAACCATCAACATACAAAGTAGTTCTAGGTAGACTGCAGATTAGATTAGTTACCCAATTCGCCGATAGATGGCGCTGTACCGCCGACGTTGAAATTGTACATCGCGCTGTTAACCCTAGCGCGCGGTTGGAGTTGGGACCAAAACAACCACATTAATAAAGTATGCAAAGATTTTTTCGTACCTATCCCCTAACCCCCGAACCCTACCTTGGGCATGTCCGACACGCTCTCGGCCGGTTTAAAAACATTGTACGGAGACACGGAACTTTCCATGTAGGAGGCTTATTCTTAACACGTTCACTGCGTTACGAGATCTAAAAGATCTCTTATGAATCTTTCATTCAGTGCGGCGCCCGATTTCGTATTTCGCACCTCTGTGCGGGAGGCAATAGCAGCTGAATTACTTCGAGTATGACGGAGACAAATATAGAAACTTGCTTCCTGCTAAAAATTTAACTCATCGACGTATTAAAAAAAATTGGAGATCGATTAGGTCCGTAACGCACTGAGTAATAACTTTATTCATTTGGTGCGATAGGAGATCTTTTGAGTCTCCTGAATTGCAGGCCTCATAGCCGCAAGGAAAGGAGAGCGAGTGGCGCGGGCGCCGCACATTTCGTTTTAGTGTTGTTCAAGTATCGATGTGAAAGGCCGCGTGTTATTTAGGAAAGAAATCTCGTTAAAATCTGTGAATTTACTGTATGCTTTTAAACATAAAGTATTTATAAAACAGTTATGAGTGCTATAAAAAGAAGAAAGTGTAAACAAACGAACGATTGCTTAGGGAACTTAATGGGTAGCCAATACTGATTACAGTAAAATTACATAAAGTTTGACAGATGGTTTGCCTTCATTTCATATTCAACTTTAACGACCTACAAATAATGCCAATTTTGGAATACTGTTACCCACGTTTGCAGGTTTTGTAATAACTACTTTATTTGTATGGCGTTAAAGTTGGAAATGAAATGAAGGGAAGCAATCTGTCAGTGGTAAACTAAAAGTAAACGTATTGTACAAAAAAGTTGGCAGTATATTTTTAATTTGTTTACCTATTTATCCATAAAAAAATATTGTTTTGGACAAACACTTTGGACAACCTGTAGGTACGGACTGTTTACTAAATAATATACTTTATTGCAGTGTTTTCTGAGGGAAAATGTTCAGTACCTCTACCATGAGTTTACACTAGTTTACGTGACCGTACTCGCTAGCGACGGCGTAAATTATTTGTATGGAGAATTGTACAGCGCCTCTAGCGGTCACTTACGGAAGTACAATTCTCCAATACAAATCATTTACGCCGTTGCTAGCGAGTACGGTCACTGTGAACTAGTGTAAACTCATGGTACAGGTACAGTTCAGATCACGTTTTAAAACGCGGTGACAAAAAAAGACGTTGCGTGGGCTGTTACAACAAATTAAGGCTCACAACCATTGCAACTTCCAAAAAAAACTAAAATATTCTTTACCCACTGTGTTCAATATAAACAATCATTGTGTTTATCACTTTTTAACGAGAAACACTTTCCTTGATGCCATTGTTTGATTAAACATAGTTATTGACTATTAATGATTTATTTCAATCCCATCACTAGTCCGTAGACATATTGAACTAACTTCAGTTGCGGCGTGAGATACAATCGATACCCTATGTGTGTTTTGTATTTACACTGTATATTTATGTCGAAACTGCATCCGAACTCGTTTATAGATAGAACAATGTATTATCTTTACCTATAAACAAAAACATAACGATAAATAGCTTTTTGAGCGAGATTTACGTTATTTTCGAAATCTACTTTTTAGGAGGCTGATTGGTTCTCATACCCACTGAAGTAAAGCTTGGTTACGAGTTCTTATAGGTCACAAACGCACTGGCTGAGAGTTCATTGAAAATGGCCCCGCAGTTAACGTGTTAACCTGTTTTTAATCACTATACCTAGTATAAAACAAAGTCGCTTCCCGCTGTCCCTATGTATGCTTAGAAAACTACGCACCGGATTTTGATACGGTTCTTTTTGGGTGCGCCTCGATAGATATAACAACATTTGATATAACTGTAACATTTGGTATAATGCTACATTTGATATAATGCGATTTACTCAAAAAGTAAACTTCGGAGGATTGATATTAATTCTATTTGATATGCATTAGGTTAGGTTAGGCTAGTTTATTTTATAAAAGAATCGTAGAATGTTTACTTCTCGAGTAAATCGAATTATGTCAAATGTAGCATTATACCAAATGTTGTTATATCTATCATTACACACTAGAGTGATTCAAGAGGAAGGTTTAGTGCATCCGTGCGAAGCCGGGGCGGATGGCTAGTTTTCTTTATGGCGTATTTGTAACATTACAGAAAGACGCTGCTACTCGCCATTGGTTATCTGGACAGCACCAGCTTCCCGATCTCGGCGATGTTCGCGAACGAGTACGAAGCCAGAGGATACAACGTGATTCTACTGGACAACCAGCGGTTCGCCACCGTACATTACTACCTGTGAATATCTGAACAACTATATGTATACCTTTAAGGTGGACTGCTTGGACCAAAGTTAAGAGGGTACGATGCGCACCATTTCTCCACACAAACGTAATCCCGTGTTTCCTCCCTGGATAATGGCTTTAAAGCCAATATTTTTTTACTGTGTAATCTTTATCTACCACAGCTATGCCCCTATGTTTCGTTTTTTTCCATATTTCAATTAACATAAGAAATATGAGCTTTCAAAAACTGAAATAATTGCCCAATTTCAACGTCATTTTCAGACGCTCATCAGAAAAGAATCCCTGATATAAACAAAAAAAGGAAAACAAAGGGGCATAGCTAAATCTGTCCTCTAATTATTTTTGAAAAAAATAATTTTATTCGTCCAGTTTTCGAGAAGAAAACAGGGGACTACGAAATGCTGTTTTGATCAATTTTACGCGCCTGTTAACGGTCTGAGCTGCAGTTGTCCCGCTCTCGCTGTACTGACACGGAGGGGTTCGGGCGAGACAGCGACATTTCATTAAAATACCTATTTCTCAAAAGTCTCTCAGCCATCGTACCCTCTTAACGACTAAGTTCTAACATAATTCAATGTTTTGAACTTATGCAATTTTCATATAAGTATGGCAATGATGAACTGAATCAATACTTCGCTCACCCGCGACCTTTAAGGGCCTTCCGAGCTTTTCGCGCTAATCGATTTTGGGTGGGCGATTTCGGGCGTGGGGGAGGCACGATGGCTCAAGATAGGTTGGTTGGATTGCGCGTGTTTTTGGGTATTTTCATCTTATTACTAGGTAGTTTTAGTACATATTTTAAAAATCTAGCAACACTACGGCCTAGAAAACATCTTGTTTTTAACATTCAAAAAGTCATGACCTGCCGTGCAGTATTAGCGTCGTACTACGAATTTATTTTAGTTTTTAGAGACGACTTTGGTTTTTTTTCCATCGAGCGAACTATAAGTAATCGTGTTTCGATAAACACTTGTCATTAGAGTGAATCCTCAAATATCTTACACATGAATTTCAAGACTATAGCTTTAGGTACCTACTTGTAATGAATTAATGATACAGCACGAGATTGAATGAATGCAATAAATGCGCCAAAAACACGGTAGGACCTTAAGGTCGCGGGTGAGCAAAGTAATTGTTTCAGTTCATTAATATGGACCTCCGCAAAGTCACGCCTGATTAAATAAATTTTATGTCAATGGATAAACACATTTTAACAAAGCATTTTAACTGGCTGCTTCGATATGACCTTCAAGCTTTCAAAAAAAGAGCGTACTCCTACCTAAAAGGCCGACAACGCATTTAATAATAATAATAATAATAAAAAAACTTTATTGCCATAACTTAAAAACTAGACATTGATAAAAACTATTAAACATTTCAAGTTTAAGTATTGACAATGGGTCCCCAGTCTCAGCATGTGCTGGGCTTGGTTGCCCGGCGCTGATTTTCAGACTGGTCCCTGTGAGGACGGTCGGTCGCAGCGCCTCTCACATTTAAATTATGGGTAAAAAAAAAACAAAGAATTATTTGTGCCTAGCAAGTCACACTGGAACAGTAGGTACTAAAACACAATAACTTAAAATAACGAAAATGAACGAAAAAGAAAAATAATATATACTCGAATATTCGAAAACTTAAAAAATAAGGTTAGCTGATCCTAAACCTGCCCTGCACTGTGTTGCATGCACAAGGTATTTGTAAATGTGTGTACGCGTGGCGTGTGTGTGTGTGTGTATGTGTGTGTGTATGTGTGTGTGTGTGTGTGTGTGTGTGTGTGTGTGTTCGTGTGTGACTCTTCTGGTGTCGCTGTCCATGGGCGACGGTAATCGTTTACCATCAGGCGATCCGTCTGCTTGTTTGCCCCCTATATCATAAAAACAAATACAACACGCGAAAGATAGCTGCGTCCGTGCAACATATTTGTATTTTCACGCAGAATGCAGAAGGATAGAGTGAACAGGCCATTACTGACAGGGCCGGATTTAGGGGAGGGCCAAAGAGTATTGTAATATTATATGAACAAGAGTGGCAACTCTATGGTCAAATTTGCATGTATGGAAGGTGCTGCTGCCCTTCGCCCTGGTGAAGAACTAATGTGACGTATCTATAGATGTATACCTATCTATATGTATATGTTGGTAGTGATGTACAGCTATAATTACGCGTAATTTTAATTGATAGGCTAATTGCCACTATTCGTATTTTAGCCGTCTAATTGAAATCAGCATATACGAAGTATAAGCGGCTAAACCCGATTTGCACTATACGGCTAAAATACGAACATTGGCAAGTGGCCTATCAATTAAAGTCCTTGACCGTACAATTTGGTACGCCATGGCCATGGCCGATGAATGACAACTGGCAAGTTTGACAAGTCAACCAAGATGGCCGCTAATTTAGTTCTTTACCAAACAACCAGAGATCGCTGTAGTCGCATAAAAAGTGTGATATATGTAAGTGTGCCCCCCCTGGGGAGGGCAACCGGGGCCAAAGCCCCAGGACCCCCACAATAGAGACTTCGAAAAAAAAATTCAAATTCCGACGAGTAATTATTTGGATCATCATCATCGTCCCAGCCTATATACGTGCCACTATAGGGCACACGCCTCCTCTCAGAATGAGAGAGCTTGGGCCGTAGTTCCCACGCGGGCCCAGTGCGGATTAGGAACTTCACACACACCATTGAATTTCATTGCAGGTGTATGCAGGTTTCCTCACGATATTTTCCTTCATCGTGAAGCTCATGGTAAATCTCCAATGTAATTTCGCACATAAATTCCGAAAAACTCAGAGGTGCGAGCCGGGATTTGAACCCACGATCCCCTGCTTGAGAGACCGTAGGTCAAACCACTTGGCCACCACGGCTTTTTTATTATTTGGAAAATATTGTGGCCCAGGGGCCTCCAGACCTCTAAATCCGGCCATGATTACTGAACCAGTGAGATACACCTTTGGCCTCATCTTCACTATTCATCAGATGAGATAGTGGTCAATCACGGGTCATGATTCTGTAAAAAAACTCGCAAGAGGCTAACACGTATCGCGAATCGTAACAATATCATCATCGTAACAATGTCATTCTCGAAGCTAAAGTCAGCACACAATCGAACATAACGTACGACATATAAATTCAAGCATTAGTACTTCATTCATGTGTTATTCCGTAAGTTTTTTAACTTTGAATCTGACTACAGCAACTGATCCTCTTTCATTTCATTTTCAGAGCCAGTCGCCTCATGCGTCCAGTCGGCAAGCTGGTCTCCGAAGTCTTAGTCCAACTCTCCCACTCAGGCCTGGACCCTTCCAAGCTAGAACTCCTGGGCTTCAGCCTTGGCGGCCAAACCATCAGCTACATAGCTAAAAACTTCCAGCTCATGACCGGAAAAAACATATCCAAAATAACAGCACTGGAACCTTCCGGACCTTGCTTTAGATCGCTAAACCCTGAGGAAAGACTCGACGCATCCAACGCAGATTTTGTAGAAGTAATCCATACGAACATAGATGGATATGGCATGGCTACTAGAATGGGACATGTGGATTTCTATGTCAACGGAGGCGAATACCAGCCGTCCGAAATAACTATGTACCCCTGCGCTACTACTTGCAGCCACTTCAGAGTGCTCGCTCTTTGGATAGCAGCATTGAAATATCCTGAAAAGTTTTTGGCTTTGAAATGTGATAGCATACAACAGGCTAGGGATTCCGAATGCTATGAAAGAGTGCCTTTAGAAACTAATGTTAT
Organism: Archips crataeganus; assembly: GCA_947859365.1. Taxonomy (NCBI): domain Eukaryota; kingdom Metazoa; phylum Arthropoda; class Insecta; order Lepidoptera; family Tortricidae; genus Archips; species Archips crataeganus. The sequence goes on from OX402067.1 coordinate 1,785,831, forward strand.
GGGGTTGATGGTGGATAGGAATAAACCAGGTATTTTCTATGTGTCTACTAGTAAAGGGTATCCTTATTATTTGGGGAAGAAAGGCTTGAAGCCAGAGTATGCGTCATGGAGGAGAATTAGTAATATAAACATGGGGAATGAAACGGAGTTGTATACGTAGCGTTCAACATCATTTCAGCCTGTAGATACGTCCCGCAGGGCACAGTGAGGATTGGGAACTTCAGGCACAACATTGAAGTTCTTCGCAGCCTCTCAAGCAGTGGGTCGTGGGTTCGGCCCAGGTATCTCCGAGTTTTTCAAAATTTATGTGCGAAGTTACAATTTTAAATTTACTATGAGAGGAAATTCAATGGTGTGTATGGTACATTATTATTTTCTGTATAAGTTAAAAGCTTGTAAGTATCTATTTTAGTATTGTATTGTCTGAAACTTTAACGTTGGTCTGAAAGCCGCAGATCAATGATCATCAACCAGACAGGTAATCTCCTAAAACTTCTAAAACCTTGGAGCAAACTCGTCACAAAATGGTTTACCATTGCAAATCAATTTAGTGACAAAATTAAATGCAAGTTAGCTATGAAGTATCTTTTTTTTTTTTGTACTTATTTTTTCAACTTCATTTTTTTATTACTTTTACGGTCATCCCGTGAAATCATATATTTCGTACTAAATACAAACTGAAATATAGATGCACAGAAAAAACCCCAGAAAAAAGACCAATGCTGGGAATCGAACCCAGGTCCTCAGCATTCCGTGCCGCGTGCCATACCCCTACACCACCACTGGTCTAGAGATTAGACACGAATCTTTCCTATACATCATACATTTCAATCTGCTAAATCATCACCTTATGCAGTGACAAGCGCACATCTATGTTACACCCTCATCGAGAGATTTTAACACTCCTTCGGAACTAACCGCTCACCTGGACAAGAGATGGCGCTACTGTGCAACTTTAAACAAGTTAGCTATGAAGTATCTTTTTTTCGATATATCGATGTATCGATGAGGGTGTAACATAGATGTGCGCTTGTCACTGCATAAGGTGATGATTTAGCAGATTGAAATGTATGATGTATAGGAAAGATTCGTGTCTAATCTCTAGACCAGTGGTGGTGTAGGGGTATGGCACGCGGCACGGAATGCTGAGGACCTGGGTTCGATTCCCAGCATTGGTCTTTTTTCTGGGGTTTTTTCTGTGCATCTATATTTCAGTTTGTATTTAGTACGAAATATAAAATTAAATGCATTGTTATGATTTCCTTTTTTTATAAAAAAGACTAACGCTTTTACGATACGTTATAGAAGTTTGAAGACAAAGGAAATGGTATGTTTGTTCATTTTAGCTGTCTTCGTTTTTGCAACTTTGACGTAGGTAAGATAGTAAATATTATTTTGTATTTATCTTATTGTTTGTTTAAGTAAGTGTAAATCTGTGTCAGTATTGAGTCATTCAGGATGACGTGACCCTCGTAACTCTATTTATAGTATTGTCTTTTTATATATTTGTTAGCAAATAATGGTTGTCAATAAGATAAGATGCTAAAAGTACTAAAACATACTTTGTTAGTGATGCGTCAACAGATTCTGTAATGGCAATGTGTTGCAAGTAAATTAGTGATATTTAAAAGTTCAAATAAATGTATACGAGTAGTAGGTAAGTATGTAATAATATAAAAGCGTTTTTATTCTTGCAGGCTTATTGTTTAACGCGCTGATGCTTGCTTTTGCTATCACTATTTATTTCTGTCGAACGGTATAAGATGGTGACAGAAAGAGATGGTGACAATACGGCATCTGGTCATTTTATCAATACCATTTTCGTCTTCGTTCTTGGCCGATGTGGGTCTAACATGTCTGGTTTTTCTCGTTTGGGATTGGTGAATATAAAAACAACAATTAATTAAGTTACCTCTAATTTTAATACCGTAAAGTCGGGTCACTTTTGCCTTGAAGTGTAACTTTAGCAGATTTAATTATTTTATTACATTGAAATTATGGCACATAGCCGCATAGTTAATCTAAGATGCTCACGTTTTTATATTTTTTATATCAGACCCTTCTGTATGTGTTTTTCTATGGGCCAAAGTTACTCTTCATTGGATCAAAGTACCCTAATTTATGGTAGATCTTTTTATGCGCTTTGTTAGTGGCATCTTCTAGCGTATCCCAAATAGTTTTTTGACGAGGAACATTAGCAAAGTCCCATTTACTCGTACCACTAGCTTGATTCATGTGAACATTGGGAGGCCTCTGGGGATTACCATAAGCAAATTGTCTTTGCCGAAGTCGTGAATCCTGAATATAACTTAGAGTTGTATGGCCCCGAAACTGGTCAAAAGTCGGTTCAGCATATTTCATTAGTCTATGATTTAGCTGTGATGGGTTTTGCTCTGGATAACTCTGAACTGTGCCAGCTAGAGGGTACTCGTTACCTGTTTTACTGACAGGACTGTCAGCGACTCTGAAACTTAGAATTTTTAGGATTCCAGCTCGTCGAGACTGTCCAGGTCTTCTATTATTCAAATCTTGAGATCCTTTTACCTGACTTGATCCAATGGTTCGTTCAAAATCAGACCTGTGTTCAACGTTAGATTTTGAAAGAGGTTTTGCTGCAGTTCCTTGAACTCTTCGTTCAAAAGATATTTTTGTAGCACTTCTGGAGTTTTGATTTTCTGAATCTTTTACCAGTGCTGATGTAGAGTTATTAACAGTTTTCGAAGATAACTGATGTGGACGTTGTTTATTTGCTTTTCGCCAATTCTTTGATGGTTTTGAAGTGTTTTTAGGTGGCTTCTGTAACGGTTCTTCATTTACAGTAGGTGCTCTATAGTCAATAGTAATTGGTGTTTGCGTTTCTATAAGACGTCCAGAATTATCAAATGAATAATTATAATGATTGGTTGGACGATCGTCTTGGCTTAAAGATTTTGGTGTATTTTCCGTTGTATCTCTATATCTTTGAATTTCATCAGTGCCTGGTCTAACAACAGGATTTTTCGTATTAATTAAAGCTCTTCTGGTACCATTTAGACGTTCGATTTCCATAGAGTTACCATTTACCCCGGAAGTGTTTTGTTCTGATAAACCCTTAAGTGGGGATAACGTGGTACCCTCTTCTATAGATTGTTGTCCCGTAAAATTTAAACTTTGTTGAATCGTTCCATTGAGTTCAGTTAGTGTGACTTCATTATTAGCACGTCGAGACGTGAAAATTGATTCGTTGTTGGCATTTTGAACGGTATCTTGAAAAGCTTCTACATCATTATTTTGTTGTACCGTATCAACGTCAACTGGGGTTATTTGTTCGTCTTTGCTTGAATGTAAGAGAGCTGCCTCAAACATTGAATCGATTTTTTCTACGGCAATTTTTAAGTTGTTTTCTCCAATCCCATTTCCGTCTTGAGAATGTGATGTAACAGCTCCAATTATTGCTGGAATCAGATGTTCTGATTCTTTATTACTTCGATCCAACTTTTCTATAGATTTAAGATCTTTTGAACTTGGCTGTCCATTAACGCTAGTATAAGAAACGTCACTATTGTTAGAATTTGGTTCTAAATTGTCAGTGTCTTCTGTTACCGGCGAATCATCAACTAACTTTGGAATTTCCTCTTCCATTTTATTTACACGTTTTTTATCAGTCGAGAAATGTTTGGCGTTACTTTCTAGTCCTATAACATGTGTAACTGTACAGTTAGCAGTAGTCCTTTTGAGAATTTTGCCAGTTTCTTTATTTGTAACATTAATAGATCTAATAGTACAGTTAACTTGTATCTTTTGTCCTTCGTTGAGGCCTTCAGATTGATCTGCATTGGCATAATCGTGTTGCACTGTATATTCTCTATAGATTCGCAGCTGATTTGGCACTATTGCGGCAAATGGTACTTTGAGGTTAGTGTTGATAAATGCTGCTGATGCGAGATGTACGGTTAATAGCCAGAGAATCTGAAAAAACATTTTTTTTAATACTAGAGCTATTAAACGAGCCTGTACGGTCACGTGCTTTAATTTGGGACCCATTTCGAAAAAATATCATTTGAATTCCTATACAATATGACAGGACTGTCAACCTTAAGTGGGTCCCAAATTAAAGCTCGTGACTGTACTTCATACAACATTTTTGGGAATCTTCATGGAAATTTCTTCTGTTGTTCTAAGATATGATTTACGCGATCGCCGCGCATAACAAAACAGCTAGTCAGAGAGCTAGTGCTGAAATTATCAATTTCTCATTCTCTCCAAAGTTGCACGTGTATTGTTTTAAAATAAATATTGAAAATCAATTTAATTTTTCATGTTGAAATTAGATGAAATTCACGCCTTTGTGTCGAATTAGTTTATGCCCTCGTTCCGCACGCGAGTAAGAATAAAAAAAAACTTTTATGTTTCGCGTCAATTTAAAAAAAAACTCTTATAGTGCATCTCTACAACACTCAAAGTCTACCAAATTAAGGTAAGCATTTTTTAAATTTAGGATTAGTCGCGGTTCTTTCGAAGGAAATATTGCGTCTTTTTCTCGGACTAGTTCCTTCACAACAGGTGAGGAAGATCTGGGCCATTCTACTTTTCGTTGACCAGTCATTTTTAGTAATGTGCTCTTCAAAAAAAACGGTAAAGTGCTCGGTTTTATCATTAAAGATTTAAACAGGCACATAATTAAGCTTATATTTAAAATTATCACTACGCATAAAAAGTAATCATTATTATCGTTCGTTAAAAAGTAATCGTTCTCGCCAGCCGCGTTCGAGACGTCGCACGAGAACGACCACTCCCGAACATTGACGAACACAGCATATAGACGCGGCGGGCGACGGGCGGCTGCCCGCCGCGGGTGGCGGCTCAGAACGACCAAGGCCTTAGAGAACTTCATGAGCGAACAAACGTCAAACAAAATGTGCCATCACTAGTAGAATAATTATATTTTATGACTAGCTGACCCCGCAAACGTTGTTTTGCCAAATATCACCTAGGGGTATAATAAAAAATAGCCTACGACCTATTCTCAGAGCTACCGAATGTAGAGAAAAAGGTTTCATAAAAATCGGTCAAGCCGTTTCGGAGGAGTTCCATAACAAACACCGTGACACGAGATTTTTATATATTAAAAGACTAGCTGACCCGGCAAACATTCTTTTGTCATATACTTCAACCTAGTGGTATAAAAATAGCCTACGACCTATTCTCAGACCTACCGAATGTAGAGAAAAAAGTTTAATAGAAATCGGTCAAGCTGTAACGACAGAGGACTTCGATAACGAACACCGTGACACGAGATTTTTATATATTAGATTAATGTACTCACCCATTTAAACATGTTGTGGGCGAACGACTGCATTTATTTCGCGACAACCCACGTGCTATGACTTGATGTTGATTAGAGCTATCGCCCACTAAAGCTAATCGAATTTATTAGGCGTAAATAAAATACTACTCTTGTATTAAAAATAAAGGAATAGTTTATACCTAGTTGAAAACAAGACTGACAGGCATAAATCAAATAATATTATGTACTTTAGGTTCAACAATAATAAAAGCGAGATTAACAAACAGTTATAACTAGAATGAATTTACATTACAAAATAATTTATTGTTGTTTTAAATACTTTGAAACTAATGTAGCACAACATTTAGAAGTAGAGGTACAGTCAAGGAATTTAATTCTCTACCCATTTCGTAAAAATGTCGTTTAACATTCGCAATGCATTAAGGTCGAAATGTTAAATGCGACACGTCAAAGCAACATCGTTCTCTTATGATGACAGTTTGCTGTACGATATTCAAACTTAGGTGGGTTGGAAATTAAATTCCTTGACTGTATGTACTTATGTCAAATTTTCAGAAATTCACATTAAGTATGTGGGAGAACAGGGTATTTTGATTTATATTCTAATAATTTAAACATTATTTATATCTGTAATATATATAGGTAGTAACGAAAAACTTGTTTATCGCCTAAGACGATTTTCTCTCATGACGTCACATGTTTGTACAGCAACATAAATACTCTCGCACCGCTCTGGAGCGGGCAATTGACATCGAGCTGTGATCGAGAAAGGTACTAATTGTCTAGTTAATAGCTACCATTCTTTTTGATTATATAGATATAAATATATAATTGTAACTCGCTAGCTTATACCCTAAATTGTGTTCTCCTAACGGTTATTTATTTTAAGCTACCTGCTGTGAATTGCTATATGAAATCCCTTCGATATACTTTTACTTTCTTTCTGCCAAATTAAACTACCTATTACTATGTCTATGGCTATAAAGGTCTGTCTATTGTGTGCATAGCTAATTATTGCTGAAATTATCGAATAAATGGTATTTACTGCTTTAATAATTGTTTTATATTTATTTCATCTCCCACATCAGAAGTGGGATAGTAACAAAAATTACGTAATAGTACAACACGCCAATAGAAAGTTTCAGAATAAAGACACGTTGCCATACGCAATGTCAAATCACGAGCACTGGTCTGGAGATGCTGCCAGGATCCGTGAGCCACCTGATCCTGATGCTGCCAGCAGAACGCAGACTTCCCCGCCGCTTGCGCAGTACTGCCTACCGCAGCGAAGGAAGAACGACGCAACCGCCACACCAAGCACCAGCACAAGTCAGGGTATTCCTCCTGAACAGAGTTATGGTGGATCAAGCGCAAATACCGGTAACTACGTTCCAATTGATTTTATGAAGACCATGATGCAAGAAATGATGACCACATTTCTTCAAACTGCTTCTAACACATTCTCCACGCGCCCTGCAGCCCCTGTAGTTCAGCCTCCGCCACGATCTAGAAATCTAGAACATATCTACCTACCCCCTTTTGACCCAGACGACCGCACCGACACTGTTAAAGAATGGTGTCGTCATGTAGAGGAATTAAAATCTGAATACCACCTTAATGAGCGCGAGACCTTAAATTTAGCTAGAAAACATTTAAAAGGACGTGCATCCGATTGGGCTCGACGCAATTATACAACCGTAATAAACTGGGAAGAATTAAAAAATAACCTTGTTCAAACATTCGCAGATGAAACCAGATACTACGACGATTTGGCTGCCTTTATGGAATACACCAGCGACAAGGCAAGCAGCTTGGCAGAATATGCTACCCGCAAGTGGGAGCTTGCGAAAAAGGCGATCGGCATTACGGTGACCGAGCAGCATTTAGTCGAGGCCGTGATATCAGGTATGTCTGACTTTCGTATTCGATCTGATTTGTTACGACTTACGCCTAAAACTTTGCCTCAGCTGATTCAAAGTCTTAACGCTTATAAACGCAAACATCCGATATCTGATGCCGATCACAATATACCCCCAAAGAAAATAAAATATAATGCCACCGATTTTAAACTGAGACGTTGTCAAAGATGCTTTAAATTGGGACATTTACACAGGGACTGTCGAACTGTGCTAAATAAAAACAACAATACGGCTTCTACCCCCATTAGTTCCACCGCTAAGGCGGCTAACCCTCAGATTCAAACTCAAAAAAAGGACTTGCCACCAACGGAATTTCCTCAACAACTACCCACTTGCCGTTTTTGTCATAAACCGGGCCACAAGTTTGAAAACTGTTTCAAACGACAAAATACGAAAACTAAATCGGAAAAGTCTGTTAGTTCTTTAATAGTAAGCAATAACCGTTGTATTACAGCAAAAATAGGCGATCGTGATTTTTTATGTCTTGTAGACAGTGGAGCTGAGTGCTCTTTAATGCGCGAAAGTGTTGGAAAATCCATTGGTGGAAAAATATCCTTTGAGACTACCTTATTACGTGGTATAGGAGAAAATGCGTTTTGTTCTTCTTGTAAAAAAACTGGTTTGATCTGCATTGATGGCTTGAATTTGGAGCTGGAGTTTGTGCTAGTACCCGACCACTTTGTTCAATATGACATTTTGCTAGGCGAGAACTTTTTTGACATTCCTGGCATACAGGTTACATTTTCGAAGTCCGAAACAAAAATTTCCAGAAGTAATTACGATATCAACTTTGTTGAAAAAATTGACTTAATGTCTCATATTAATACTAGTGTTGATTTTACAGCAAAGCAACAATTGCTTTCATTGTTGGATAACAACCGCGATCTTTTTACTTCTGGAAATGCTATTTCCCAGGTTAATACTGGAGAGTTATCTATCAGACTTAAAAACCCCGATAAGACTGTTCAGAGGCGCCCATACCGCCTTGCTCCCATTGAACGAGAAAACGTTAAAAAGATCATACAGGATTTAAAAGACAATGGTATTGTCCGAGATAGCAACTCCCCCTTCTCAAGCCCCATCTTACTTGTCCGAAAAAAGGATGGTGGCGATAGACTATGTGTAGATTATCGGGAGTTAAATAATAATACTGTTCGCGATAATTTCCCACTTCCACTTATTGATGACCATATCAGCTAACTAGTAAATGCGAAATATTTTACCGTACTTGACATGGCCGCGGGTTTCCACCAAATCCCAATAGCTCCAGATTCAGTAGAAAAGACTGCTTTGGTACCCCCGACGGGCAGTACGAATTCTTACGTATGCCCTTCGGTTTGTGCAATGCCCCATCCGTCTTCCAACGAGCTATCAATGCCGCCCTCAAACCATATGTCTACATATTTGTTCTGATTTATATGGATAACGTAATAATTTATTCCAACACCATCGAAGAAGGTCTCAAGAATTTAGAAAAAGTTCTGGATTCCCTTAAAAAAGCCGGATTTTCATTAAATGTCAAAAAATGTAAATTTCTTGAGACCGAAATCGAATACCTAGGTCGTATAATTTCAAATGGTTCCGTAAGACCTAGTTCTGGTAAAATAAAGGCTCTTATCAATTCCCTTGTTCCTACGACAGTGAAACAAATCCGCCAGTTTTGCGGGCTGGCTGGATATTTTAGAAAGTTTATCCCGAATTTCTCGCAGACGATGAGCCCTCTGTATAACCTAACCAAAGCTGATACCCGATGGAACTGGACACCAGAACATGACGATGCTAGGCATAAAATAATTAAGTATCTTTCTTCTGAACCAACTCTAGCATTGTTTGATCCAGCTAAACCAATAGAGCTTCATACTGATGCCAGTTCCTCTGGATTTGGTGCGGTACTATTTCAAAAACATGATACTAAACTGAAGGTCGTAGAGTACTTCAGTATGCGCACCACCGACACTGAGACGAGATATCACTCATACGAACTCGAAACCTTGGCAGTAGTCAAAGCAATAAAACATTTTAGACACTACCTATTCGGTAGAAGTTTCAAGCTCGTAACAGACTGTAACTCACTAAAAGCGTCCCGTAATAAGAAGGAACTGCTTCCTCGTGTTCATCGGTGGTGGGCATACCTGCAATCATTCGACTTTGAGATTGAGTATCGTAGGGGTGAGCGCATACCTCACGCGGATTTTTTTAGCAGAAATCCTGTTTGCCTTAATGTAAACAACGTTATTAATTATAACGATTGGTTAGAAGCTGAACAAAACAATGATTCGGAAACCAAAATATTGATAGAATCTATTAAAAATGGTACGATTGATAAAAGTATAGCTTCTACCTATGAAATTCAAAATGGGTTGCTTTACCGAATCTATACTACCAAAGACAATAAAACGAAAAAATCCTTATTTGTCCCGAAAAGCTACAGATGGTATCTGATCCAAATTTATCATGATTCACTAAAACATTTAGGGTGGAAAAAAACTTTGATGAAAATACGCGGACTATTTTGGTTTCCGAATATGTCAAGAAAAGTCCGTAAATATGTTGAGAATTGCTTAGTTTGTAAAATTAATAAAAGTCAATCTGGCTCTCGTCAAATATCTTTGCACCCTATTGACAAGACACCTGTTCCATTTCACACTGTTCATATGGACACTACAGGAAAACTAAGTGGCAACAAACTTAAAAAAAGTATGCTGTTGTGTTTATTGACGCGTTTTCAAAATACTGTCATATAACACCCGTCACGAATCTCACAGCAGCTGCTACCGTAAATTGTTTAAAAAACCTCATATTTATCTTTGGCACACCCAAACGGATTATTTGTGATCAAGCGGCATCATATACCGGAAAAGAGTTACGAAGTTTTTGCGACCGTTGGTCAATCGAACTACATTTTATAGCCAGTGGTGTGAGTCGTGCTAATGGCCAGGTCGAAAGAATAATGAAAGTTTTGACAGATTGTTTCACGGTTGTCGAGAATACTGCCAAGAGAAGCTGGAAGGATGCTGTAGGTGAGGTTCAACTGGCAATCAATTGCTCTTTTAACAAAAGTACCGGTCAGACTCCATTCCAGCTACTCATTGGTTGCAATCGATCACCTCCTGCCATTTCCGCTCTCATGAGCGATATTGAACGCTGGGACTTAGACGCTTGTCGACAGGCAGCTAAACTAAGGCTAGATGAGCGTGCAATAAAACAAAAAGAATTATATAATAAAAATAAAGCAAAAGTTATTCCATATAAGGTCGGTGATATTGTTTTGATCAAACAAAATCCAAGAAATATCACCAAACTCGATAGCAAGTACAAAGGTCCCTGTGCTATAACTGAAATTCATGAAAATGACAGATATACTGTCAAGGTTCATAATACTGGAAATGACTTATACGTCTCGCATGATAATTTGAGACTTGTTTCGCCTAATATGGGTTGTGAACTTACTAAATCATTAGATGTTTCTAATAATTAACACTTGGTGATCTGCTTATCACCCAGTATATCTCTTGACTCCTGGCCAGACGTCTGGATATATGCTGGGCAATAAGTTACTTATATGATGTGTCAATATTATAGTCTTGGCCGTACCACATTAGTTGGTTTCAATTTACCGAGGCCCTTTAGTTCTTCAAAGCCGAGCCACGCTGATTGGCTTTATACCGAGGCAATTGAATATTTTTTTATAGGACTTGCCGTGCCATATGAATGGCTTTTACCGAGGCAATTGTATATTTTTTTTATAGGACTTGCCGTGCCATATGAATGGCTTTTACCGAGGCAATTGAATATTTTTTTTATAGGACTTGCCGTGCCATATGAATGGCTTTTATCGAGGCAACTTGTCGTTTTTAGTTTAAAACTTAGTAAATAAGTTTAGTAAATAATACCCATACCTATATAAGTAAGAATTACATTTGTAAATTAGATTATAATATAAATAATTATTCGCGAGTCGCTCTACCGACTGCTCGTCAGAATGGCCGTGTGGGAGAACAGGGTATTTTGATTTATATTCTAATAATTTAAACATTATTTATATCTGTAATATATATAGGTAGTAACGAAAAACTTGTTTATCGCCTAAGACGATTTTCTCTCATGACGTCACATGTTTGTACAGCAACATAAATACTCTCGCACCGCTCTGGAGCGGGCAATTGACATCGAGCTGTGATCGAGAAAGGTACTAATTGTCTAGTTAATAGCTACCATTCTTTTTGATTATATAGATATAAATATATAATTGTAACTCGCTAGCTTATACCCTAAATTGTGTTCTCCTAACGGTTATTTATTTTAAGCTACCTGCTGTGAATTGCTATATGAAATCCCTTCGATATACTTTTACTTTCTTTCTGCCAAATTAAACTACCTATTACTATGTCTATGGCTATAAAGGTCTGTCTATTGTGTGCATAGCTAATTATTGCTGAAATTATCGAATAAATGGTATTTACTGCTTTAATAATTGTTTTATATTTATTTCATCTCCCACAAGTAAATAAAGTAAGTACTCGTACTTAGTTACTAACTTAAGTTCAATATTAAAAAAGTGTTATCATGATTAAACCGAATGAAATGAAATGGTCACGAAGAAAATGCGCATACCTGCAAAGAAATGTTCTGTGTGAAGTTCCCAATCTGCAGTGGATCCGCATGGGAACTTCAGCGTCTTATTTTAATAATAGACTTGACATCTGACTATATACGTGCCAGTGCAAGAAACAACGTCTTCTCAGTATGAGAGAGCTTGCGCCGTAGTTCCCACGCGGGTCCATGCGTATTGGGAATCACACACACCATTGATTTTCTTCGCAGGTGTGTGCAGGTTTCCTCACAAAATTGAGAGATGCGAGTCCGGGCTCGAACCCACGACCCTCTTGAGAGGCCATAGGTAACACCACTACTTACTATGTCTTCAATGGGCCGAACTCAGTAGGTAGGGTCAACATCATAAATAAGTGATCACTTTTGTACCTTGTCACTTTAACATAATGTTTGAAAAGCCATAGAAAGAAAGAAAGAAAATACATTTATTTACAACATCACAAGACACAATATTTTACAAAACAAAAAAGGCAATACTAAAGCTAAAGATAGAATGTGTCATTGCGGTTGCAATCACACATTCATATCATCATATAATCAATCATACGAAATTATAAAACGACTGAAAGCGACAAGGTACAAAAGTGATCATTTATTTATGACGTTGACTGTACCTATTGGAGCGTAACAGCAAGATTCATGATGATGATTTATCTAGTTGGGTGAATCAACTTTTTCTTACCATCCGTTGCTATGGTACACTGTTTTCTCAAGGAAAACCTAAGCATTTTTTTTTCATTTTTCTATGAAACACTGTGAAGATGTCACTTGGACATTTGGAGACAAAACAAGACGAAAAAGTTGTTTCACCCTTATAAATAGTAAGTAATAATCTAGTAATAGTGTTTCGTAATTGCTACGTCAGCAGCGGCCTCCAGAGCAAATGTTAGAGATGGGCGGCGGGAAGCTGCGCAGGCGCTGATCAACCATCAGTTTACGGGACATCAAAGACGCGATGAGCGCGAGAAGCACGGTTATGTAGAACTGCGGAAGAAATTCAGTTTTGTAATAATTATAAATCATTTTTTTCAAGTAAGGTACACTCATATAAATCGTTACTTCTAATAATGTTAGTTGTAATACTTAACTAATACCTAATGCCTAATACCTGATTTACACTCTCGCCTCGTCACCTCGCCTCGCGCCTCGCCTCGTCGACGTTGGGCCCTAGCGACTAGGGTTTCCATACATCAGGATTTGTCCTGACATGTCAGGATTTTTGACCTTTTGCCAGGGTTGCGGCTGGACTAGGCAAGTGTCAGGATTGTTAGAAATTACCTCATTAAATCAAATGTCCGCAGTGTCTCAAGTCAAAAGTCTTTGACCAGTGTGTGTTGCCAGTGATGACTTATGGCACTGAGACGTGGCCGCTAACGATGGGCCTCATAAGAAAAGTCACTCAGAGGGCGATAGAGAGGGCTATGCTCGGAGTTTCTCTGCATTAGAAATGATGAAATCCGCGCAAGAAATAAAGTCACCCGCATAGCTAGAAGAATCGCCAGACTCAAATGGCAGTGGGCAGCACATCGCTCGTAGAACTGACGGCCGATGGGGCAAAAAGGTTTTCAAGTGGCGTCTAAAGACCGGAAGACGCAGTGTAGATAGGCCTCCAACAAGATGGAGCGACGAGTTAAGGTTGCGGGATCGCGTTGGGTGCAGATAACACGGGACCGATCTGTTCAGCAGTGGACGTCTTTCGGCTGAAATGATGACCTCATTGAATAAAAGATTTGAAAACGCTAGAGAGAAGGGCGCCACTATAAAGTTTCCGCCTGGTACGAAAAAGTCGTTGATCCGGGGCTGAGAGGATCAAGAGTGATAGGCCTTTGACTAGTAGAAGGACACGATATTAAAAAAAACTCACCAAAGCATTCATGACTAATTGTAGACTGCTGCTTGCTACGCCTGTGGTGATATAAACACTTCATATACACTTGAGTTGGCCGTGACAAATCGCATTTAACGGTTTTAATACTAGCTTTTACTCCATGATTTACTTTATACTATAATTTGTATTTGCAATTGCATTATCCTTTGAATCAAAACTACCCTGAGGCAGAAAATCACAGAAAAATAATTACGCGCGACGCGGCTAGCGTGCGAACCGAATGCCGAGCGACAACCTTCTGCCATACGCCTGCCTGGGAGGCGCGCTGGCTGAACACATCTAAACTGCGGAGTGAGACCCCCCTGACGTAAGTGACCCATGTCAAGATGGATCGACGATCTGGTAAAGGTTGCAGCAAACATTTGGATGCGGACAGCGCAGGAACGATCGTACTCTTTGGGGGAGGCCTTTCTCCAGGAGTAAACGTCTTTCGGATGATACGATGATGACGATGATGACCCAAGTATCGTATTTAAATAATTAGGTATGTATTGCTCTTAAAAAAACCAGCAAGATTTTGCTAGGGCCATCTGATGGGAAATGATCACCACCGCCCATAAACATCAACAACTCAAAGAGAGTCACCAATCTGTTGCCGGCCTTTAAACTAAGCATAAACCTTTTTCTAGAAAGCCCCGATGTCATAGTTGTCTGGAAACACTGCTGCCGGAAGCTGGTTCCACAGTTTCACAGTACGTGGCAGGAAGTGCCGAAGATAACGTACAGTGGTAGACTGCCATTCATCGAGATGGTGACGATGGAACTTAGACTTTCGGCGGGAGGTGCGATGGTGGAATTTTGCAGCAGGCAGCGAATTAAACATTCTTCAGAGCACTCGCCGTGATAGACCCTATAGAACACACTAAGAGAACCTACCCTTCGCATGGACAAGGAACCCAAACGATCGGAAATCAATGACTGATCACTGACAAGACGAGCTGCTCTACGTTGAATGCGGTCAAATGGAAGGAGAAGGTATTGGGGTGCCCCTGCCCAGAGATGTATTTATTTAAGTCAATAATCGAAAAAAGATATGCACAGATTTTTGGAATAAGATCTGTACCTGATAGATGATACTTAACGTGCGAGACTCCTGTGGAACTTTACATTTATTTTGGTCTTATTTCTAAGATACCTAATGCTTATTTTCGGAGCAAAAAAATTAACCAGCTCATGTATTTTGTCATCCCATCATCCCAGCTATAATATATCCCACTCCCGTAGTTATAGATAAATGCATATTTATTTATTTATTTATTTATTTATTTATTCATTAAAATAACAATAATTACAGTAGAGGTTTTTTACAAATATTCACATTGAGGTTGCTTCCAATGTAGGTGAAACGATGGTTCCCACACTAGGTCTAGCCTGTATCGTGGGGAAATATGACAGGAAATCCCACCAACCCAACCAATAGCACTAAGTAATTGTACAGAAACGGGCGAGGGTCGGTCAAGGAAGTAACCAACGGGTAAAAACATAAAAGACCGACCTAAGCACCCCCAGTGCCCAGCGGGAGAATGCATGCTCCTCTCCCGGCCTTCCAGCAAATGGCTGAGGCAGGACACTGTGGGTAGATTAAGTCCCCTCCCTACCCCTCCCCTCCTCAAAATTTAAAGCACACGTTTTTTGTTTTGATAACCAATAGAGAAGGGGACTTGTGACCGGGTTGTTTAGTCCGTGCAAGTCGGACAATGTCTGGGCCCTCCATTCCCAGTTCGTCCGAAGGGATTTTTCCCGAGCACAAGTCACCCTTCCAATCCTTAAAGTAAAAACCGGCCAAGAGCGTGTCGGACACGTACAAGGTAGGGTTCCGTAGCCATTAAAAAAAAATCAAGTAATATTTTTCTAAGGATTTCGTATGTGTACGGAATCATCCAAATTTAGGTATGTTTTATACCTTAGGCTACTATTTACTCTTAAACTACAAATAATTTCCAAGCAATCTTAGCCGCTATAATTTTCCTAGTAAATTTGATATATTTACTACCATTCTGAATTTTTTCAAATTTTTCCACCTAACAGTTTAGATTTTAGAGGGGGGGGGGACGCTCGATTTTAATGAAAATTTTCACTTTAAAGTTGAATATTTCGCAAACAGATCGCTGAATAGAAAAATCATGTTAGCAACCCCGCAATGGTTTTAAAATACCTATCCAACGATACCCCACACTAAAGGATTAGTCGAGAAAAAAAAAACACCCCCCTCTTTACGTCTATGGGAGGTACCCTAAAAAAAATTTTTTTTTTATTTTTTATTTTACCACTTTGTTGGCGTGACTGATATGTATATTCATGCCAAATTACAGCTTTCTAGTACTAACGATCTCTGAGCTTAGCCGCGGACAGACAGACAGACGGACAGACATGGCGAAACTATAAGGGTTCCTAGTTGACTACGGAACCCTAAAAACAGCAAAGACTTCGCGTCTTTGGCCCCTCTGGCGACTCATTCAAAAAAAAATATAGCCCACTGCAGGGCACAGACCTCCTCTCAGAAATAGAGGGTCAATTTTTGTAAAAGGCCAGAATTTTAATTTAACAGTCAGACACACAAACATTTATACAAAATATGCTGTTATTTTATTGTTTTAAGCTAAGCGTGTTCTGAGAAATACTTTAGTTCACGATTGATTCGCTTGTATATCGTTACTGATTTCAATACTGATAACATAACATACATCGTTATGTTGTAGGTATACGATAGCAAAGTTATTTATCGCGTTTCACTCATACAGTTGTACCTTAAAACGGGTATGTATTACAATACCGAAGTACGAAAGACCGAATGTATTAAAACATCGAATGGGTCAAAAGACCAGACACGATTTTTTTCTGAAACCGTTAACTTTTCAGAATCTATTAAAACGGCATCATACAGAACCCATTAGGTTAGGTTAGGTTTGTTTTATAACCATCTTAAAAAGTTATCGGTTTCAGAAAAAAATCGTGTCGGTCTTTTGACCCATTCGATGTTTTAATACATTCGGTCTTTCGTACTTTGGTATTGTAATACATACTCCGTAAAACGGGGTTACTTTAAAATGCAGGAGCTACTTTGGAAAACAGTTTTTACGCCATGTCCTTATTTTTTTAGACCATCTGTGGCAGTGAAATAACTACCTTGACAAATTATCAACCGACGAAAACAAAAGGAGGAGGTTCTCAAGTCGACGTGTATATATTTTTTTTTTATGTATGATCAATCACGCACAACTTTTTACAGAGTAAGTAGTCCGATTTTGATGATTCTTTTTTTATTAGAAAGCGTATACCCCGAGGGTGGTCCCATTTAAATTTGAAAATAATATACCTACCCTAAGGGTAGGAATACAGGGGATGATAGATTGTTCAGTCACTGATTGTACCTACTATATGACCACGCATAACTTATTACAGAGTAGTCGGATTTTGATGATTATTTTTTTAAATAATTTATTGAATCAGGCGTTACTTACTGTAAGGTCGCGGGTGAGCAAAGTAATTGTTTTAGTTGATTATTTTTTTATTGGAAAGCGTATACCCCAAGGGTGGTCCCATTTAAATTTGGAAATAATATTCCAACCCTAAGGGTAGGAAAACAGGGGATGATTAACTAACTTTTTACAGAGTAGTCTGATCTTCATAATTCTTTTTTATTGGAGATGGGAAAAAAGTGTAAAATAAAAACTTTTTAACAAAAAAATTAAACCGCCGAAAAAACTGTAAAGTAAAAAATAATACCTTTTTTGTTTGACCTTAATCTAGGTACATACCAGTTTGAAGTCGGTGCCTCAGCACCAGCCAGGAGGAGTGGACCTATAATCGTCTACCTGATTGACTTCTATCACTCCTCGTGGCTCGTGCTGAGGCACCGACTTCAAACTGGTATGTACCTAGATTAAGGTCAAACAAAAAAGGTATTATTTTTTACTTTTCAGTTTTTTCGGCGGTTTAATTTTTTTGTTAAAAACTTTTTTACGTCATTTGCTCAATCGAGCTATGAATATTTGCGTTTTTGTAACCATTTTATATCTGGGTCAATCAACTTTTTTTTGTAAATTTCTATTTACTCCTTTACAAGTAACTCTGTAATCTCTGGTTAGTGAAACCATGATTTTGTAGTAATTAGATTAACTGTTTATCATAGTTCGTATGTGAAAACCAAAAAAAAAAGCATTTATTGGAAAAAATCCGGTCACCCAGGGGACATACCACTATTTTCATACAAATTTGGGGACATTGTTGTCCCCTGGGTCACCCACGAAATAGAAGCTAAACAAAATAAAATAAATATGGCAATTACACCATTATTGACTACAAAAATCTAGGGTTTTGAAAAGTATACTTTAAATAAGGAAACTTAATCAGTTTTTTAATTATTTCGGTTTTCATAGAAAGTAGCAGAAAATCGTTGACAAAAAAAAGTTGATTGACCCATCTATCAAAATAGCCCTTAAATTTCCTAAAGTAGCCGCCCCAGATTACCAGTACACATTGACCGGCATATTTAGTAGAACAAAACATACCTCATAAATCATAAATCATAAACATAAATCAGTAAGAAAAGAAAGAAAACGAAATTATTCTTAACTAGCTGTTCACCGCGCCTCCGTCTGCAAAGAATTCGTTTATCGCTATCCTGCGGGAACTATCCAATTTTCCGGGATACAAACTATCCTATGTCCGTCCCAGGGTCTCAATCTATCTTCATACCTAGGTACCAAATTTCATCTAAATCGGTTCAGCGGTTCGAGCGTGAAGAGGTAACAGACAGACAAACTTTCGCATTTACAATATTAGTATGGATTAATATATCCATCGGCGATTTTGATGCCATACACACAGGGAACCCATTCTTAAAAATTCATCATTTTGGAAATGCGCGCAGAGTAGTAAATTAAGTAAAAAATCAAAACCACCTTCAAACACACACCCAGAAAGAAAAAGTAGCAAAAAAATGGAATAAACATCGAACCGACCACAAAAGGCATGAAAATTATCTTTCTACTAATCTGTTTGAAGTTGGTGCCTCAGTACGAGCCAGTAGGAGTGGTACAACGTGTACGTGTACCATCGTAGGCCTCATCTTCGCCTTCCATCAAGCGAGATTGAGGCCAAACGTAAGCCTATTTTTTTATAAAATAAAAAAAAGAAGCCCAATAGCACAGAATCCAATAGGTACTTAGTATATAGGTGAGATGATAGGTCCACTATGAGTAAATAAACGATGATGCAGCGCAGCTGTGGCATACAGTGCATTGATTCGTTGCAACGACGCGACGCTACGCAACGCACCATTACATAGAGGTAAGTACAAGTATCTATGGTTTCCTATAATTTAACAAGTCATAAGTAATGTGGCATTTTCGCTTACCGGGCGGTTCCATCCCTTACCATAAATACTTATAAGTTCCATACCATACCATAAATACATCCTAAATTTTTGAATTCTTCATAATCAACGTTAGTCATAAAATGATTTATTTCTGAAACATTTTTTTTCGGAATTGTTATAAAACAAACCGAACCTAACCTGCTGCATTCTATAAGATGGCAATTAAATACTCCTGGAAAAAATACTGTTTTAGAAATAAATCACTGTATGACTAACGTTGACTATGAAGAAGTATGCATTATGATTATGAAACTCTGTCTGTCAGAACCCTTTCTCTTAGGAACCCGCAGAGGTATTATCCGCAAAAGGACTTTTTAAATTTATGCGGTCCCCGTTTTTCAATTGGTCCCTTAGTAGTCGTTTAAATAAATTGTTAAACTACCTAATCATTTTAATGATGCTTTTTAATTATTTAACGAAGTACGCTGCAATCAATTAAATTCTGTGATACCGATAGCGACATTTTAATAAATTAGAGTATAAATAACATCGTTCATTTTGATAGCCCGTAAACGACCAAAATGGCAACGAAAATGGTGGCGAAAGTTTTGTTACCATTAGTTTTTTTATTTAGTTTTAGTTCTGCTTATATTTTAATGGGTAAGGTGTATTTAAGTTATTTAACTCTTGAAATAGTTATCCGTCCGCCTGTCCATTTGTCGCAGAGATCTTTAAACCGTGACACTTGAAATTTCCACAGGCGTGCCAGAATTGTTAATCGTTTTTATCTATAATATGTACTACCAAGTAGGTCATCCGATGTAGTAGAGCTAAAATGGCATTCGATTTTCTCGATTGGTGGTCATATCATAACTTATCTGGTTTTTGGGGTCAATTGAAGTTGTGAACCCATAGTGGAAGTACGAACTCCTGAAAAAAGCTTTATGACCCCACTTTGGGTGGGGGCACTTGGACAGGAAAGGCGTTAAATCTATATATAGGGTGGAATTTTATAATGCCACCTCCAGGAAAGTACCTACTCTAATTACTGAAAATAAAATCGCTGTCAATTGAAATTGCGAACAATGTAAATAAACCATTTAATAAAGTATCCATATTCTAGCACTTGTTTATTGTTTTAATGGTTTAGGATAGTGTTGTGGCAAGTACCTATTGATTAAATAACACACGGCTTTAGCAGTATTTGATGAGGGAATATGGAAATTAAAGACATTTTAAATACAAGGTTTGTTTACATTGTTTTCGATTTCAATTGACTGACAGTTTAGAAAAATTTACTCAAAGGAAACATTCCTTTTTGAAAAGAAAGAAAACTGCATTCAAAGCTTATTGAAAATCCGCTTGCCGCACTCGGGAATGGAACCGGCTAAAATCTGAAATAAATAGCATTTTTATTTCATTGGTCGATAGAGTTAATCATAAGGATCAACGCTCTCTAACAAACTTGGCAAGAGACAATAGACAATTTTATTTTAAGATCTATTTTTTATTAGATGATGACATTACCACTGATGCCCTGATCCTGCCTTCGGAATATTACCTGAAGGGAGAGATGCTCGATCTTATCAGTGACCTGAAACAGCCCATCGAGTTATGGTACGTTATTAGGGTTCTGTAGTCCCGCAAAGAACTGTTATAGTTTCGCCATATCCATCTGTGTCTGTCTGTTAGCTTAGATGCTGTTAAAGCTAAGAGGCTGTAATTTTGTATGGGTACCTATATTCAATTCATCAAGCGGAAAAATCGGTAAAATTCAATCATGATTGTTTTTAGTAAGTTTGGTATAGTTATCCAAGTAAGTGCCGTGGCAAACACCAACAGACACCGTTTACATTTCGTACTAAATACAACTCGATGAGGGTGTAACATAGATGTGCGTTTGTCACTGCATAAGGTGATGATTTAGCAGATTGAAATGTATGATGTATAGGAAAGATTCGTGTCTAATCTCTAGACCAGTGGTGGTGTAGGGGTATGGCACGCGGCACGGAATGCTGAGGACCTGGGTTCGATTCCCAGCATTGGTCTTTTTTCTGGGGTTTTTTCTGTGCATCTATATTTCAGTTTGTATTTAGTACGAAATGTATGATTTCACGGGATGACCGTAAAAGTAATAAAAAAAAAATGAAGTTGAAAAAATAAGTACAAAAAAAAAGATACTTCATAGCTAACTTGTTTAAAGACACCGTTTATTCATATCTACAGGAATTAAGTGCATGTGCCAGGACAGACTCCGTTGTATTCACATCTAGCAGAAGCGTACCGTGTCAGACTCAGACACCGACAGCCACCGTCGTCAAGAACAAAAGTCGTCTGCGCGGTTCCGGTGCCCTATTCACACTGACCGACAGATAGCCACAGACACGTACAGAAATGAACCACGCCTAGAGCGCGCGCAGACAGAGAGCGGTCTGGAGTTCCGAGTTCTGCGTTCTTTCGATTGTACTGAGTCTCTTACGATAACGCACACGGCAGGCGACTGGAACTCTCAAGCGGTCAAAACACAGAACTCTGAACTCGGAACTCCAGACCGCTCTCTGTCTGCGCGCGCTCTACTGGCAGGGCACGATCCGTGTCTGCGCGGCCGTGTTACGATAGATATGAATTCGTTAATAGAGACTGTATTTATATTTGCATTCTTCTGAATAATATTTTGTCTGCCACGGTACGTGTCTGACACGTAAAGAGTCTGTAGATATTAATCGACCTTAGCCAACTTGCGCGCACATAATCGACACAAACGGAGTTAAAACTGTTGTTACGGCCCCCCTCAAAAGTTCCAGCGCTCACTAGGGGGCGGTATGTACAACCCCCTCGTTGGGGACCCCATGACTTATACACTACTTAATGGTTTTGCGCAGGTACAGTGCAGAGTACAATAGGTCGCGCATCGACGTGCTAGGCGGCATGGTGAAGCGGTACTACTACTGGGCAGAGTTTGATACCGATGGAAATGAGGGACAACTTTATACGGTAACAAAAGAGCAGACCGATACAGACAGACTGCATTCCTACTGCAACGTAACTGCGAACTGCCGACTGCCCATACATTTTCCACTGCAGTTCCGTTTAGGGTTGCCTAACGAATGTTTTTTTTAATTATTTATTATTTGGAAAATCGGTTTTTAATTAAAATCATTGTCACCCTACACATGGTTTAGTCTATGAGTCTGAAACTTCTTTGACAAGTCAGTTTCTTAAGCAAACTTTGACGTGATACCAGTCAAATTCCCCGCCAAAGCGATGACACTTGACGAAACTAAGGCCGTATTCTCTACCGCTTCTGACGCTTGCCTTCGCTTTCACCATCTCTTTCTGTCATCATCTTATACCGTTTGACAGAAAGAAATAGCGATTGCGAAGGCAAGCGTTAGAAGCGTTAGACAATAAGCCTGCTGGTAGCTTCAACAAATGTAGGACGACCATGAATACGGTGGATGGAGGAAGTTTAAATAATAACGTTCCTTTTTATTAGGGTTCCGTACCCAAATCTGATTAAATTAGATTTATTTTTTAGTTTCTACCTATCATAATCAATATAGTCATTATAATGCTAATTCTTTGTAATAATTGTATGTTTATATGTATGTATAGTTCATTTTATGAAATCTTTAACATTGTGAATGCTTTGGTTTTAACTGTTAATTGGGCCATTCTACTTTTCGTTGACCAGTCATTTTTAGTAATGTGCTCTTCAAATATTTTTTTTACAAAAACGGTAAAGTGCTCGGTTTTACCATTAAAGCTTATATTTAAAATTATCACTACGCATAAAAAGTAATCATTATTATCTATAAAGTAGGTAACGCAGTGGACATGCGTGTCCCCGCCATTTGTATGGAAATTGGTGTATTTTCCGCTGAGTTACCAATTTTTTCCACAAAATTTCACAAAATTTTTCCACAAAGTTTTTTTGCTTTAAAATATTAAATTTAGTTATTTCAGTTTCATATAAGTTATTTACACTTGATAAAAATCACCAGGTATGCCTTATATTTCACGAAAGATTAATGGTTACTTAAAAGTAGAATGGCCCAATTCGCTTTGTAATAAATAAATAAATAAATAAATAAATGGTAAAAACGGGACCCTATTAGGGCCGGCGCTCACTGACGGCATGGCACGGCATGGCATTTTATTACTATCAAGTTATTTTGAATCTTATTTCAATGAGTTTAGAAGTCATGTTACCTTATTGGTTATGCGTTGCGTCATCCCTCGGCATGTCGCGGCATAATGGTATCGAAATAAAGTAACATGAATTCTAAACTTATGGAAATAAGATTCAAAATAACTTGATAGTAATAAAATGCCATGCCGTGCCATGCCGTCAGTGAGCGCCGGCCCTTACTGAGACTTCGCTATCCGTCCGTCTGTCCGTCTCGCCGTCTGTCCGTCTGTCCGTCTGTCCGTCTGTCCGTCCGGCTGTCACCAGGCTGTATCTCACGAACCGTGATAGCTAGACAGTTGAAATTTTCACAGATGATATATTTCGGATGCCGCTATAACAACAAATACTAAAAAACTGAATAAAATAAATATTTAAAGGTTCTCCCATACAACAAACGTGATTTTTTTGCTCGTTTTTGCTTGATATTGATAACGGCAACAGAACAGGTAGACGCTTGAAATATTCACAGAATATTTAGTTATATATTCACTTTAAAAATAAATAATTCAATTAAAATAAAACACATATTTAATGGGGCTCCTATACAACAAAAATGTTTTTTTTTGCTGTTTTTATAGATAATGGTACGGAACCCTTCGTGCGCGAGTCCGCCTAGCACTTGGTCGGTTTTAATTAAACAGAGACTTAATTGCTTGAGATCTTACCATGAGCTTTACGATGAAGGAAAACATCGTGAGGAAACCGGCATACACCTGCGAAGAAATTCAATGGTGTGTGTGAAGCTCCCAATCCGCACTGGGCCCGCGTGCTAACTACAGCCCAACCCTTCTCATTCTGAGAGGCCTGTGCCCTGCAGTGGGACGTATATAGGCTGTGA
This sequence comes from Archips crataeganus, assembly GCA_947859365.1. Taxonomy (NCBI): domain Eukaryota; kingdom Metazoa; phylum Arthropoda; class Insecta; order Lepidoptera; family Tortricidae; genus Archips; species Archips crataeganus. The sequence goes on from OX402067.1 coordinate 1,809,889, forward strand.
TGATGATGATGATGATGATTATTTTTGAACTTCTGGTTAAAATTCATTGTGTAACAGTCGCATCTATGAGCACGGTAATAAAGTTGTAATTCAAAATCCAGATCTCTCCAAAAACGACGGAGACTGAACATAATGTGATGTCATGCTACACATCAAACATAAGTGATGCCAACCACGACGCCTTTCCGGTAGAAGGAGTCTATGAATACGCAGGTAATATATATATATTTTTTAATATTTATTCAGGTCGCTATCAATAAGTAAAAATATACTAAAACCAAAAAAAAATTGTGGGTATTAACACGTTGAATGCGGGACGTCTTCACTACAACTCACGCTCTGTGCTATACATACCATTTTTGACTTGTAACATTTTTTCTACTAGTGCGTTACAAGACGAAAGTGACTTGTAAGCAGAAGATTAAATTTTTCCCAATATTTCTTTGTTTTTTTTTTATAAAAAAATATAATTTTATGATTGCAATAGCAAATTGACATGTTTAATTAGATAAGTTTGTTGTCGCCACAGAATACAGACTTTAATTTGGAAGTTATAAGACATTTAAATAACAAGACGAATTCGACTTGTACCGCATCACGGGGATAGGGCAAGGTTTGTTATGTCGATAATTTTATAAAGAAGGGAAATATAATGAAACAAAATATCGCTATCGATGTTCACAATTATTTAAAAAAAAATACAAAACTAAATGTTCGAATACGATTTGTTGTAGCATTATTGTTTTTCTTATTTTTTTTTTATAACAGTCAACGCACATTTTACTTCTTGTACCTTTTTGAAACTTGTTGACTTCCTTTTTTGCGGCAACAATTCCATCATATCGTATTGTAGTTTTCACAAAGCTACTTTGGTCACTTTGTTCTGTGAGTTCAAACACTTTTAGTAATGTTTTCTACGGCCTATTTCTCGGTGCATTGATTGATAACGTAAGTATTAGTGAAACTAAATACAAAAAGTCGGTATTAATCACAACACTAGCCTGCACTGGCCAGTTCCCATGGTGCTATACAAGGCGGTACTTTACAAGACAGTTTTGGCTGGTACCGCACCAATTACAATTTTTTATCGTCTGGTGCGGCACAAGTCGAATTTGTCTGTATATTTTGAACCTACCTATTGGATATAATTTGAAGTAACAAACCTAAATGTATACTTGTCTCTTTCTGAATCAAGGGATTTCAATGTGAAATCACCGCCGCACCAGACAGAGATCGCCTATTTTCAACGCCGCACCGAACGAAAGTCTAATACAAGCCAATAATGACTTGTACCGCACTCAACGTGTTAAGTATGACTTGAAAAAAAAATCAGACTGCTCAAAAATGTTTTCTTATTTACCCCCAAAAGTGAAACATGGGTGTTCAAATTTTATTTATTTACATTACACGTCCGTCTTTGGGACACCGATTTACATGAGTACCAAATTTCAGCTCAAGTTCAATAGGAAGTTTTGAAATTGTATGACTAGTAATCGGAAATCCGTGTTTCCTGTTAATTCTCGTTCCCACGGGAATACGGGAAAGTAATGTATCTACCCTAATGTAACAGACAAAAATATAAATAAATAAAATAAATATTAGGGGACAATCTTACACAAATCGACCTAGTCCCAAACTAAGCAAAGCTTGTACTATGGGTACTAGACGACGATAAACATACTTATATAGATAAATAAATACTTAAATACATAGAAAACATCCATAACTCAGGAACAAATATTCGTGCTCATCACACAAATAAATGCCCTTACCGGGATTTGAACCCAGGACCTCTTGCTTCGTAGGCAGGGTCACTACCAACTAGGCTAAAGCGGTCGGATGTGATCATTATTTTTCTTTCGTAAACCACACTAGACCTATGGTCATACCTAGAACCCTTTACAATTTTAAATCGCTTTTGGACGACCAGATGGCCTAGTGGTTAGAGAACCTGACTATGAAGCTTGAGGTCCCGGGTTCGATTCCCGTGTCGGGGCAGATATTTGTATGAAAAATACGAATGTTTGTTCTCGGGTCTTGGGTGTTTAATATGTATTTAAGTATGTATCTATCTATATAAGTATGTTTATCCGTTGCCTTAGTACCCATAACACAAGCTTTCCTAGCTTACTTTGGGACTGGGTCAATTGGTGTGAATTGTCCTGTGATATTTATTTATTTGTTATTTATTTATTTTCAAAATCAGCTTAGCAGTCAAAAAAGTTTTAATCAACTTTAAAAATTGACCACGAGCTTCAAGGTGAAAAACAAAATTAAATGGTGTGTGCGAAGTTCCCAATTCACACTGGGCTCGCGTAGGAATCAGCCCAAGCCCTCTTATTTTCAGAGGAGTCTTATGCCTAGCAGTGGGCCGACAATAGACCAAGATACTCAAAAATATGTAGACCTTGAGAACTCCTTTTCATTCCTTTCTTCCTTATCATATACTAGGGGCGTTCAATAAAAAGTGAGAATGAGTATGTTATAAACAACTTTTACTAAATGTCATTTTATTTTTCGACATAGTCACCTTTTAGCATAATACACTTAGTATATCTTTTTTCTAAACTTAAAATTCCATTTTTAAAAAAGGTCTCATCTTGAGTACTTAAAAAATCTTGTACTGCAGCGACTACCGCGTCGTCGTCTTCAAATTTCTGGCCTCTCAGGTATTGTTTCAATCTCGGAAATAGGTAGAAATCACTGGGAGAGAGATCTGGTGAATACGGAGGATGCTTAAGGATATCGAACCCAGCATCACGAATTGCAGCCATTGCAACGGCGGACTTGTGTGCCGGGGCATTGTCCTGGTGGAACAGCACAACTTTCGAGAGTTTACCTCGCCGTTTTTCGCGGATCTCATTGCGCAATGTTGCTATTTGTTTGGCGTATAATGTGCCCGTAATAGTGGCTCCATGCTCGAGATACTCAATCATTAATACCCCTTTACCATCCCAAAAAACAGAGCCCATGACCTTACCGGCAGATGGGCTCATCTTGAATTTCTTCGGAGTTGGAGATGATGGCCTTTTCCATGTCATAGACTGCAGTTTCGTTTCTGGGTCGTAATGATGGAGCCATGTTTCTTCCATTGTTATAAATCGCGCCAAAAAAAGTTCCCGGTCTTGCTGCATCAGGTTCAAAGCTTCTTGACAAATCTCTAGTCTAGTTTGTTTTTGCGTGTCAGTAAGCATTCTTGGTACCCAACGCGCAGATACCTTTTTCATACCCAAGCGTTCATGTAAAATATTATGCACGCTCCCCGTTGAAATCTTTACATTTTCAGCAATAAAACGAACCGTGACACGACGATCCGCCAAAACCGAGTTTTCGACTTTTTTCACAATTACTTCAGTTACTGCTGTAGTAGGGCGTCCGGAGCGGGGGTCGTCCATTGTCGATGTTCTTCCACGTCTAAATTTGGCGCACCAACGTGCGACTGTCGAATACGGAGGAGCATTAGACCCTAAAGTGTCCCGCAAATCCAAATTGACTTGGTCCGTAGAAAAATTTTTCAAACACAAGTATTTGATAACGGCGCGCAGTTCAATTTTCTCCATTTTCTCTAACGTACTCAATAGCATTGCAAAGAAATTACCGTATATTTTTTTAAACAAAAGACAGTTAGTTTTTTTTTTCATAGCAATCAGCTAGATAGATTAGCTTTACCGGCCAGTATTTAATTTCGTAATATTAAAAGAGTTTGCATCTCATTCTCACTTTATATTGAACGCCCCTCGTATTATTTATTTTATTAGCAGTTACGTCTGCTCACCGAACCTAAGATTTAAAAGCGAAAAAGTTTCCGGGTGCGCCGGTGGGACTTGAACCCACGTCTCCCGGGTATGCGCCCCAACGGGTGTTCTACCAACTGAACCACGTCGCATCCAACCGACCTCCCCGAAATTCTTAATCGCTTACATTCGCCAACAGCAAGCAGCAAGTCTCACCGGCGCACCCGGAAACTTTTAGCTTTTAAATCTTCCTTATCATGTTCATTTTTCAACCACTATGAGCATCTTCAGGAACCCAGCAGCATGAAGGCAGGGAGCTGGATGTCTGGCAGGAGTCACAAGACGACGAGGACTTGAGAGTGGAGAGTGTCATGTACACCTACAAGGGGGCACGGGGCGTTGACGTACCAGTCCAGTGAGTACACCTGCAGGCTTATTGTCTAACGCTTCTGCCACTTGCCTTCGCAAACACTGTTTCTTTCGCAAACGATATAAGATGATGACAGAAAGACTCCGCCATTCTTCCGGGTATGTATTACAATACCGAAGTACGAAATACCGAATGTATTAAAACATCGAATGGGTCAAAAGACCGACACGATTTTTTTCTGACACCGTTAACTTTTTAAGATTGTTATAAAACAAACCTAACCTAACCTAATGGGTTCTGTATGATGCCGTTTTAATAAATTCTTTCACTTTTCAGAAAAAAATCGTGTCGGTCTTTTGACCCATTCGATGTTTTAATACATTCTGTCTTTCGTACTTCGGTATTGTAATACATACCCATTCTTCCCTATCCTGAGCATGCACCTGCCAATCGAGCTGAAAAGCGCTCAGGTCGCCCCGCCATTTCCTCTTGGATCTGGCTCTGCTTCTTTGGCCATCCCTCGAAACCCATTCGGTAACGATCGTGTCCATCTGTCCGGATGCATTTGGCAGACATGTGCGGTCCAGTCCCACTTCAGCTTGCCGATCTTGACACCCACATCTGTAATGCGAGTTTTGGAGCGCAGTGTCGTGTTTCGCTCCATTGCTCGTCGGCAAACCTTGAGCCTGGACTTTTGAGCTTCAGTTAATGACCAAGTAGTGATCTTATTAAAACTATATTTATCTGCTGTGTTTCAGTACTCACATTTTACCACTAGCTAAAGGTTGTACATATTTCAGGATTGTGAAGAAATCTTTCAATACGTTTATTGGGACGATGACTGAACATTTGATTTACAATTATTTCAACTATCAGCCTTTGATCTGCTACGAAGACCTCAATGCTGACAAAGGTATGGACCTCATTACCTTCAGATGTCTCTTATAATTTTTTTGTTTGAGACATTCAATCATCTTTAATCCTCGCATAAATTGTACTCATTAAATTGTATGGAGAGTGCACTGCTTTTATCATTTGAACATTTTTCATATCAAATGCGATTACCATACTTTATCGCTAAAGTAGTTAAGTATCCAAGGGCCTTATTTTTATGTTTAAATCTCTTTTATAAACGCTTTTAGTTAAAATTCATTCAGTTTACTTAAGTCCTCGCTACCATTGAAACATTTCCCACCAATGATTATACTTAATTGAAAAGTTTTCACTAACGATGTGACTCGTTTGCTTCTTGGTGCTCCATTTAGGCTTTTTTGGGCGGGTTCTTAATCATGTTTCTTTTACAGATCGTTGTGAAATGACTGCTGACGATTTTCATGGAACTCTCCAAGCGCTACACCCTGCGGTTCGAGGCGATGTTGACATTGCCTTCGAAAGGTCATTATTTCTGTTCCTTTGCAGTAGACTTTGTCTGTATGTAGTTTAACAGTGCTTTATAGTAGTGCTTTGTAGTGCTTGTTATGCTACATAATCGTTTGGAAATATATTATTTTGTAGTGAAAATATACGTATCACTCACGTCTTAAAACGAATTGAGCTTGACATGTTTCGGGCTAATCCGTAGTCCTTCTTCCCGGAGTCACATGTCGAGTAAAACTCGTTTTAAGACGTGAGCGATCCGTATATTTTCACTATGAGTGAGTATCACGGTTTCATATTATTTTTTCTTGAAGAAAATCATTTTTGATGCAAGATTTTTTGCTGAAGTATCATTTTCATCCAATCTAGACATGTATACCAAATATAAAGTCAATCCGACTACTGGAACTGGGCAAATTCGACTTTTTCTTGTAGTTTTTTTGTCATATAAAAATATATATTTTATACTAGCTGTTGCCCGCGACTCCGTCCGCGAAGAATAGGGGTATAAAAAATAGCTTACGACCTATTCTCAGACCTAGCGAATACAGAGAAAAAAGTTTCATAAAAATCGATCAAGCCGTTTCGGAGGAGTTCGATAACAAACACCGTGACACGAGATTTTTATATATTAGAATATGTTTACTAGCATAATCGGAAATCCTAGTTGCACATTGAAAACTGCAATACTGGCTACGCCATAACACCTTTTCTTATTTTATTGCAGCTTCAAAGACCATCACAAAAGAAAATACAGAAATGTCGCCGAACACGCAAAGCGTAAAGAAATATTCCACAGAAACTGGCAGTAAGTTGCTTGACATACCTACAGTAATACTCTTAGGTAGATTATTTATACACTAGATAGAGTATCAGTAGCAAACACTGCGATACAAAAAGTCCAAAAACCCATTTGACAGCTTCATCTTACGATCACGTTACGCCATTCAGACTGAAGGGGCAAATGACATATAAGCCAATTGTTGGCTTATATTTTTCGGGACGTTTTCATGCCGCCTAAGCTCTATTATTCTCTCTATCGGTTGCATAACAATTTCTTCACGAATGCTTCTAGACTAGTTGTGGACCACAATAGCCAGGACTTGGGCTACAAGTTAGCCATGAACCATCTCTCCGACCTGTCCAAAGAGGAGCTGCGTCGAAGGACCGGCGCCCGCGCATCTTCACGCCCCGCGGGCTCGATCCCCTTCCCCCACTCAGAAGAGGAGATCAGGCAAATCTCCACCCATCTACCAAAGGAATACGACATGAGAATAGAAGGATTCATTTCGCCTGTTAAAAGTAAGTACAGATTCGATGACTCTTTCCTTAAACCTTGTTAAACCCCTGTCATAATTTGAACCTTATTGGTCAATCATCATAAGTAGGTATTTGCTTTGAAGTATGTACGGTCATGCGTACGAGCCGTGGTGGCCTAGTGGAGCCGTGGTGGCCTAGTGGAGCCGTGTGGAGTGGAGTAGAGGACCGTGGGATCAAATCCCGGCTCGCACGTGTTATAGCTTGACCTTGTAACTTTTACTAACGTGACATATTTCAGACTTGACAGTATAACAGGTTATTGCGAAAAAGTACTAAAGTGTTCAGCTATTTCAGAGGCAGACTGTACTATAGTCAACGGCCGCTAAAGGCCGGCGCCCACTGACGGCATGGCACGGCGTGGCATTTTATTACTATGAAGTTATTTTGAATCTTATTTCAATGAAATTAGAATTCATGTTACTTTATTTCGATACCACGATGCCGCGACGTCCTGAGGGCCGACGAAACATATAACCAATAAAGTAACATGAATTCTAAACTCATTAAAATAAGATTCAAAATAACTTGATAGTAATAAAATGCCACGCCGTGCCATGACGTCAGTGGGCGCCGGCCCTAAGAAGTAAATCGTGACACATTCCACAACAATGAAGTTTCTGAATATGTCAGGATTTGCTTCTTAGCGATCGTTGACTATACATTTAGTAATCTAGGTTTTACGAGGTTAAAAGAAGACTATGAGCTTTGTCATCTAAAATTGAATAAATATATTTTGACATTCAATTTAAACGAGTCATTGTATTGTATTATTTGCAGACCAGGGCGATTGTGGGTCTTGTTGGAGCTTCGCCACGGTCGCGGCTGTGGAGGGAGCGCTCTCACGTCTCGACGGCAGGCTGCTTGACCTCAGCGAACAGGCCCTAATGGACTGCTCTTGGAGGTAAGTCCACCTAACCAAGTCGAAACCTACACAGCTGGTAAATCAGAAACGATGTGGGAGCTCTTCAGAAGCTGGCAAATCAGAAACTCTTCAGTTTAGTTCTAGTCAATAGTTTTGGCGGAAGAGTGCCAGCCGAACTACCAGAATATAATAATAATAATGTTCGTTATCTCACATCATAGCCCGGTAATCCTGTCCACAACATCCCAACCCCATAGCCAATTCCATGTCGCTTCCTACCTTACCTGGCAATAGTTTGGCAACTGTGGAGGACTGTCCGCTAGCACATCCTCATGTTGTATTAGGGGATAAACCTCCATAGTTGCGCCAATCTCATTTATATTATATGGTACCAAAGGCCTCTTCATGTTGGCTTCGGCCCCATGCCTTTCAAATGACCGGGTCCTCATGGGCCCGTGATCGGAATTTATTTCAGATCAAGTCCATTATGTGTTAGTGTACATGACTTATTGGCTATGTTAGTTATTAAGTAAGTAAAATTAAGCTTATCACTACATTAAACTATAAATACCACCCCTGGACTCCATATGCACAGAGTTCCAGTGCCTACTCATCGCACAGGCAGGGTCAGTCCAAACCAGCCCTTCACTCACTCACCCATTCACTTTTTTTTCACTTCTTATTGACTTGGTCCCATTATGGTGTCAAGCGTCAAGCCGCTGGGTCTGTGGGGTCCCAGCGCTATAGGGAACGTGCACATAGACGGTGCTGCCAACTGGTGCCATCATTACGAATATTTTACCCTGATAAGTTTCTTTTACTGTCCGCATAGTGTCTCTTCTGTCGCATTAGTGCTGCCGCCTATAGTTTTTTTTTTTTTTTTGAATGAGTCGCCAGAGGGGCCTAAGACGCGAAGTCTTTGCTAAAGCCGCCTATAGTCACTGCACGTTCCCTATTAGGCTACAAAATGAGGAAATAGCAAAAAGATTAGTTAATGATACAGGAGACCGAAGAGCTGGCAGCAGCTACCTCGGGCAAAGAATTAGCCTGGCTATTCAAACGGGGAACTGGATACTGGTATCTTCGGAACCTTGCCTAAGGGGATTTATGTATCTTCAGTACACTGTCTATGGGAGTTACAGTGTATTGGATTCACAGGGTACTGTATGTACAGTCGTGAAATTTAATTTGGCACCCACTTAAGGTTGACGGTCCTGTCATATTGTATAGGAATTCAAAGAATATTTTTTCAAAATGGGTTCCACATTATAACACGCGTTCCACATTATTTCAGTCTAGGAAAGTAAAGTAGAAAGACCTTCGATCAACTAACTTTACTTGTTGATCGAAGAGAAAGACTGAAAGTATAATAAATAGACATACAATAATAAACATACAACTGTTGTAATTACTTTAAGGTGAATCTTTACAAATTTTGTGTGAATAAATAATTTACGATAAATAAATAAAATTTGTGCTAAAGAGTTGGAAACCGTTTCATATTTCAAATCTTTTAACGACCGCTTTAGCCTAGTTGGTAGTGACCCTGCCTACGAAGCAAGAGGTCCTGGGTTCGAATCCCGGTAAGGGCATTTATTTGTGTGATGAGCACGAATATTTGTTCCTGAGTTATGAATGTTTTCTATGTATTTAAGTATTTATTTATCTATATAAGTATGTTTATCGTCGTCTAGTACCCATAGTACAAGCTTTGCTTAGTTTGGGACTAGGTCGATTTGTGTAAGATTGTCCCCTAATATTAATTTATTTATGTTTATTTATTTTTGTTGTTGATCGAAGTCTTTTGTATATTGTCTATCCTTGAATGTCTTATTTACAATGTCTCTTTTTTGGACACGATGTTTACTAATGTCTTTTCTGTGTTATATCAGTGACAAAGGTGACGGGAATCAGGGCTGCGATGGGGGCTTCCCGAACAAGTCGCTTCGCTACATCATGAAGCACGGGTTACCTCTCGACGGAGACTATGGCAGCTACAAGGCTGAAGTAACTTTTAAATACTTAATTAAACAAGTTTTTAACCCCCGACACAAAAAGAGGGGTGTTATAAGTTTGACCGCTATGTGTGTGTGTCTGTCTGGGGCATCATAGCTCTTAAGCGGGTGCACCGATTTGGATGCGGTTTTTTTTAATAGAAAGCAGGTCTCTTGGCGATGGTTCTTAGATATGTTTCATCAAAATCAGATTAGGCGTTGTTTCAAAGTTATCAGCTCTTTTGCTAGCTGCGGAAGGGACCTTAGACGCATAACGGGCATTGACTTAATGTTCAAACGTACGAGTGACATAATTGCATTGGGGGCTTTAAAATTTTAATTTATACACCGTGAAATTTTAGTGGTTGTTTTCCCGAATCGTGGTGATTTAGTATCGAGTGTACAATCGATTTATAATTACTATTTTGACTAGAGTCAAAAATCCTATTGTGAAAAACGAAAGTCGAAAATGACCGCAAACCAATAGTAACGCTTCGTTGGTACCTAACCTATCGTACGATCGTACGCTACTTGTACCAACGAAGCGTTACTATTGGTTTGCGGTCATTTTTGTTTTTCGTTTTTCACAATTGGATTTTTGACTCTAGTCAAAATAGTAATTATAAATCGATTACAATCGAAACTAAATCACCTCGTTTCGGGAAAACAACCACTAAAATTTCACGGTGTAGTTATTGTTAAAATAAATTAGTAGCAAGTTTTTTAGCTGACTGTACTTTTTGTTGACTGTAATTGCATTGTCATCCAATTTACATAAGGGTACCTACCAAATTTCAAGTGAATCCGACCACTAGAAGTGGGTCAAATTAAACTTCCAAGATTTGACATACATAGATACATTGCAAGTTAAATAAAAGCTTCTAAAATATCATATCCCAATTTAAAACTAATACATAATTCATTTTGAAAAAAAAAGCTTCTCTGATCCATAGGTGACTACAGGGCTGGGTCTTTCCTCGGTCAACGTGTTGGCATTGCCATACAATGAGGAAATGCAAATAGCCTTATGGGCACCCTGCCCAATAGTAGCGATCTGCGTGATATAGCGCCGATGAATGCAATATGGTGCCGAAAGAATAAGATGGATAAGACTTTCATTAAATATGGAGTAATATTTATGTATAACAATGTATGCAGTTTGTCATATAGTAGGTACCTAAACTTACTGATATTTTATTCACTTGTACATATTTCGTACATTAAGAAAGTCTAAGACTTGTCAATTTGACGTTTTCCCTTGTAACTTAATTTCTTTCAATATTTAAATTAATTATACTTTTACACGTTATATCGTTACAGTTCAATAAAATTCAGACACTTCTGATCTGACAAGCTGATTATGCTATGGCAAAAAAACACAATTCGTTAATGGTGACTAGATAATTATTATAATTATTTATGTCAACAGTAAAATTAACTCTCTTCTTCTTCTTCTTCTTCTTCTTCTCTTAGTTCTTTAAGGGATAAATTCGCCTTTGTACTCTTTTTGTTTTGAAGTTTTTTGTATTATTTTTGTGTTTTATGTACAAATACATAGGTACATACTTTTTGCAATTAGGTATAATAAATAAATAGTAAATAAATGTCACGAGGCAATTCACACCAATTGACCTAGTCCCAAAGTAAGCAATTTAAAGCTTGTGTTATGGGTACTACTAGGCAAAGGATAAACGTACTTATATAGCTAGATACATACTTAACATATTAAACACCCAAGACTCGAGAGCAAACATTCGTATTTTTCATACAAATTTCTGCCCCGACGCAGGAATCGAACCTGGCACTTCAAGCTTCGTAGTCAGGTTCTCTAAGCACAAATTCACGCACCTTCGCTATATGGTTTATTAAGATTTGTTCGATATTGGCCAGATTGTAGATAAGGCTTTTACTTTACAGAACGGGTACTGCCACGCGGAAAACCTGACGGAAGTGTTCAAGATCCGGGGTTTCACGCTGGCGACGCCTATGAGCGTCAACGCGGTGAAGCTCGCTCTGTACAAGTACGGCCCGGTGACCGTCTTGCTACAGGCCAACGACCCGTTCCTGTTCTATTCCAGCGGTATTTTCTACGATACTACATGGTAATTATAAAATACTACCTTTTTTTGGCATTGGAAATGTGGTGCTGGAGACGTCTCCTAAAGATCCCGTGGACGGCATTTCGCACCAATGTTTCCATCCTCAAAGAGCTTCATATTAAGGACCGGCTTTCGTCAACTGTGCAATTACGGATACTGAAGTTCTTTGGTCACATCTCCAGGAATGTGAACTCAATGGAGAGGTTGGTGGTCCAGGGTCAGGTGGAAGGCAAGAGGGCACGCGGCCGTTCACCAACTCGCTGGACTGACCTGATTAAAAAAGCTACTGAGTCCACCTTGGTCCAGTGTACTCGCAACGCCTCTAACCGGCAGAAATGGAAGCAAATTGCTAAGAGGGCTGTCCTCGAAAAAGTATGCGACCCACCGAACATCACTCCGTGTAACTCGTCTGCGCAACCACGACCACTCTGACAAGAGTGTCCGCCTAGGAAGACCTTTTTTTTGACAGACTGGTGTTCTATGCCTTTGATAACTTTTGCAGATTACCGGAGAAAGGGCGCTCAACAAGAGGAATTTTGAGCCGATCTCGGACCTTGTACGCTAAAGGAGATTTATGCAAGCAACAGGATTGTAAAATACCAGCTGTTGTCCGCAACTTTGTCTGAGTCTTTGGGGGACTTTACTTTGTGGGATAAAAAATAGTCTCTCTGATAATCTAACTTTCTAAAGGTGCATGAATTTTTAGAATCGGTTGAGTTGATTTAAATTTATCCTTAAAAATAATCAAGCACGAAATCAAAATGCTTCTTTTCATAATATTGATCTAGAAGTTTAGACGGTTAAAACCCTATCAGCCAAATTCCATTCTTCCCGTTCCGTTTCGTTCCATCATCATTTGTCAATATTATCTTGCCTTGTTCTTCCTTAACTTTAATAATTATTATATAGATTTATATTGTTTTCTACATATTCTTATGGTTACTAGTTCATGTTATTTTGTAATAATTTGTCTTTAGCGACTGCTTATGTGTAGGTATGTTTAATGTATGCTGTGTTTGCCTGTAATTGGGTGAATACTCTTCCATTTCTTATTAATATGTTGTAGTGCAAGTTTTATAGTATTTTACCTATATTTTACTAAATACAAACTGAAACAAGGATGCACAGAAAAAACCCCAGAAAAAAGACCAGCGCTGGGAATCGAACCCAGGTCCTCTCCTCAGCCTTCCGTGCCGCGTGCTACATCCCTACACCACCACTGGTCAGGAGTTTGGACACAAATTTTTCCTATGCATCGCACATTTCAACTCAAAGCAGTGATACAGCGCCATCTATGTTAAATTCTCACCGAGAAACGTTTACACTCCTTCCGAACTAATCGCTCACCCGGACCAAGAGATGTCGCTACTAAGCCATACTTTAACAAGTTTGGTGTGAATTATCTTTTTGTATTTCTATTTTTCAAATCCATTTTTATACTTTTATTTACGGTCATCCCGTGAATTTCCCTGATGACCGTAAAAGTAAAAAAATGAAGTTAAAAATCAAAATACGAAAAGATACTTCATACCAAACTTGTTAAAGTATTTTACCTGTTGGCAAACCAAAAACCAAAAAATATGCCTCCAATTATTCAGCGCCTTGCACTTTTTCTAGTGATCGTGCAGATGGGATAAACCACGCCGTGACCATAGTGGGCTACGGAACCCGCGACGGCGACGACTACTGGATTGTGAAGAACTCGCACGGCGAACAGTGGGGGGAGGGGGGGTTCATGCTGTACTCCACTAAAGACGACAATTGTCTCCTTCTCAGCGAGCCCTACTATCCTGTAGTTTAATTTACTTAGTTATTAAATTCCACGTGCAAATTTGTGTTGACTTTTATTGGTGGCGTCAGCATCACCCTAGCCTATATACGTCCCAATGTAGGGTGCAGGCGTCCTCTCGGAATGAGAGGGCTTGGGCCGTAGTTCCCACGTGGGCCCAGTGCGGATAGGGAACTTCATACACACTGAAGATGACGCAAGTGTGTGCAGATTTCATAAAGCTCATGGTAAATTTCAATTGTAATTTCGTACTTTAACAAGTTTAGTTTGAAGTATCTTTTTGTATTTTTATTTTTTCAACTTTATTTTTTTTACTTTTACGGTCATCCCGTGAAATCCATATATTTCATCTATATATATAAAAATGAATCCCTATTTCCCTTGGTCACGGCATCACGCATGAACGGCTGGACCGATTTCACTAATTCTTTTTTTGTTGTGTTCGTCATTGTCAGGAGAAGGTTCTTATGAAAGAAAAAATTAAGAAAATTGCGCGGAAAATTAGAAAATATAAGAAAAATTACCGTCCATAATAACTTTTCTAATGTAACCTTATGGCGTTTGATATAACTGCCAGTCGTTTGACAGTTGGCGTGATTAACAGAATACGATCGTTTAAATTAAATGTACGGGTCGAAATTTTATTCATAAAACTAGCGACGCGCCCCGACTTCGTGTGGGTGTAGTTTGGGGAAAAAGAGGTAAATATATAAACTTACCACCTTAAATTATAGACTTTCTTTATTTTTCACACCTATTTTTCAAAGTTACACCCGTGCGAAGCCGGGGCGGGTCGCTAGTACTAAATACAAATTGAAACATTGATGCACAGAAAAAAAACAGAAAAAAGACCAATGCTGGGAATCGAACCCAGGTCCTAACCAGGTCCAGGTCCAGGTCTTGACCAGTGGTGGTGTAGGGGTTTAGCACGTGGCACGGAATGCCAAGGAACTGGGTTCGATTCCCAGCATTGAAGGGTCTTTCCTTTTTCTGGGGTTTTTTTCTGTGCATTCTATGTTTCAGTTTGTATTTAGTATGAAATATGTAATTTCGTACGTAAATTCCGAAAAACTGAGCAGTGCGAGCCCGGGGACGAACCCACTACCTTCTGCTTGAGAGGCCACAGGTTAAACCACTGATTTGTGATCAACTGGGATTTGGCATAGTTCTCGCGGGATCTCTCTTCTTAGTCGGACAAGAGTCAGAGTGGTCGTGGTTGCGCAGACGAGGTACACGGAGAGATGTTCGGTGGGTCGCAAACTTTTTCGAGGACAGCCCTCTTAGCAATGTGCTTCCATTTCCGCCGGTTAGAGGCGTTGCGAGTATGGACCAGTAGCTTTTTCAATCAGGCCAGTCCAGCGAGTTGGTGAACGGCCGCGTGACCTCTTGCCTTCCACCAAACCCTGAACCACCAATCAACCAACCATTGAGTACAATGTGTATCTGGAGATGTGATGTGACCAAAGAACTTCAGTATTCGTAATTGCACAGTTGATGAAAGCGGGATAACAATAATGATAAAGGAATTCTTCGTAGACGCGAGTCGCGGACATTATAGCTAGCAAATAAAAAAAATCCACCAATCTTGATTAGATTGCTTAAGGACGACATCCCTTGGTCCGGGTGAGCGGTTATTTCCGAAGGAGTGGTGACGTCTCTCGATGAGAGCATAACATAGATGTCGCTAGTATCGCTGCAAAAGTGATTAAGCAAGCTGAGTTGTGCGATGCATAGGAAAAAATTGTGTCCAAACTCCTGACCAGTGGTGGTGTAGGGGTTTAGCACGCAGAGGACTGGGTTCGATTCCTAGCGCTGGTCTTTTTTCTGGGGTTTTCTGTGCATCCATGCCAAGTTTCAGTCTGTATTTAGTATGAAATATATGGTTATCACGGGATGACCGTAAAAGTAATAAAAAATTAAGTTGAAAAATAAAAATAAAAATACAAAAAAAGATACTTCATATCAAACTTGTTTGATTTTTATTTGTTGGATTCGTCTCCGCTTAAAAGAGTTAAAAGAGGGAAAACTTGGTTGCCAATAAGTTTACGGAAATTTGTTGAACTTGGTTGCCAAGGTTACGAAAATTTGTTTAACTTGGTTGCTTTAGGCGGTACGAAGTTCACAGGGATATCCAAGGGCCTGTTGCATAACAAAGTACAACTTATATTACAAGCGGAACTCCCTTTCTAGTTAATATAACTGAAGCGAGAGTTCCGCTTGTAATATTAGTTGTACTTTGTTATGCAACAGGCTCCAGTTTTGTATAAATTTCAGCTGTCTACCTATTATGACCCTAGTTAGTTGATATAATTAACTTTATTGCTACTAAGAATAATTAACAAAGAATAATTTCTAAACAAATTTTGTAAATAAATAAATGCTGAATACTAAATTAATACGATTCTTGAGATATAGCTCTGTAACAGACAGGCAGACAGACGGACGCCTTCGGGTATGCAACCCTGACATTGCACTACTATTTAAACACATTATTGATACCATGAGCCAGAAATAAAACAAGACAATGTTTACACGTGGAATTTATTTAAACCTACTTTATAACCCAATACCTTTACAATATTAATATTTACGCGCTTCGAAATTGTGCCCCATTATCCCCCTTCAGACCCACCATACCCCTAGGCATACCCTGGGGGTAATGTGAGACAGAACCATACCACCGTAGTAGTGCTGGAATATGATGGAAAATTTAAAATAAAAATAGGTAACAGATACAAATATTTAATTTTATCTAATTCGACGGAGCCCCGCTTTTCGGGGCTCCTATTTCTAGGCAGTTTGCCCTTCGGGCAGAAGAAACTAACCTAGTTTCTGGACTGAATTATAATACTTCGTCATCTGGGATGCTATTAACACCGGGTACGTTATATTTGGAAAAACGAAACCTGAAACCACTAAACTACAGCACTACGGTGGTATGGTTCTGTGCCACCCTACCCCCAGGCCCCCAGGGGTATGGCTAGGGGTATGGTGGGTTTGAATGGCATTATCCGCTTTCAAGTTGTAGGTACGTGAAGCTTTACACTGCGTTTAAACAATGGGATACACGGGCTCGTCCAGCGTGAAGCAGTTATTATCGGTCGCTGACAGCAGGAGGTATCCAGCCAGCCCCCAGTCCTGACCGTGGGAGTTCTTGATGATCCAGTACGGGGTCCCGTCGCGGACGCCGTAACCGACCGCCGTCACGCCGTGGTTTATGTTGCCATCGTTACTGGAGACAAAAGTTGATGTATTGTAGAAGACAAAATTGAGAACAGTGGATGTCATGTTTTAAACTTTCGTGATTTTCACTCACGAATATTACTATAAACGAGACTTATCACGCAATAGTACATTACTACAGAGCTGGGAAGTAAGGGGTTGCTGGCCACGAGGCCGGCATGATACAAGGCCGGCAACCCCTGTTCCGTCCGGCCGAAGCTTGTTAGTGCTTTTCTCAAACATACAATGAAATAAATAAAAAACTTCAAGAAATTAAAATTGCAAAGAAAGCAACTATGGCTTATGTTTTTTTTTAGGGCTGAATGCCATGATATGCCATAGACCTATAACCGTCATGATGCTGTGTCACATGAAACAATAGACGATCGCTTTCCCGGCCTAGTCCTATAATGACCATATTCACAGCATTTCCACCAAGTAGCAATTAGTTCAAAAAGTTTTTTCCACAAGGGGTCGTAAAAACCGCCGCTAGCGTAGAACCTTCTTTTTGAAGTGGATGGAGACTGCAGTCGGGCCGTACTTGTACAGCGCCACCCTTAAGGCTTCGAGGTTGCACTTCGTCACCATGAAGAATCCCCATAGAGGCGAATTTACGTAGCAAGAGGTGACTTGTTCTCTTAATAGTTACTCACCAGTTTGACCACTTTCCGCAACACCTACTCTCATAATGGCCAGTTCTGACAATGACCACTCTCATAATGACCGGTTCTTATCATGACCGCTTCTATAATGACCAGTTCTTATAATGACCATTTTTATAATGACATGTAAAAAGTTTTTACCATAAGGGGTCGTAGAAAATGCCGCTGGCGTAGAATCTCATCTTCTTGCTGAAGTGGATGGAGACTGCGGTTGGGCCGTACTTGTACAGCGCCACCCTCAGAGCTTCTGGATTGCGTTTCGTCACGATGGAGAACCCTCGGAGGGGGAACACAGTAGTCATGTTGTCCATGTGGCAGAGACCGTCCTGATCAAATCATCAGCAATATATCATAAACTGGGGTTACTTTGAATCTCGGGGTTACATGTGTTCAAGACTGGTTGTTGACGGCGCAAATCGCAGTGAAAATGTAGGTATCGTTTTTACTATTTGAATAACTTGTAAACTAACAAAGTGTGTGTTACGTGGTGTTACAGTGAAACGTTTGCAATGGATATTAGCTTTTCAGTAATTTATTTATGTATGTTGTAGTGTGTCATAAACTCAAACGATGTATTTTATTACTAAAATTTTATTTGCTGGGGTGTCTTTGATCACCTGTGTGGGGTGACATTGATCGTTGCTTTGGTTGTTTGAAGGCTGCTAAAGCTGTGTGATTACTTATAAGAAGATTGATTTATTTTTTATTTAATAATTGTGTGTGTTTAATTTATAAGTAAAACCTTTAATAAAGTTGATTATCAATACACGGTGAATTTTATTTCCGATCAAAGTAACCCCAAAACAACATAAAAAATTGAAACTTTTGATCCTGTGAACTGATTTTTTTCTTTCTTTGGCACAAAATATGCTTCTTTAGGAGTTTGCTTTCGATAGCTGTTAAAAAAACATGGGCTATCAAAGTAACCCCAATTTCAGTTTTACTTTGATCACCACATTTTTTTTTCTCCAACAATTTTTAAGTAACTAATCTGTTTATTGTATAAAGTGTGTTTGTTCGTACTACTTCTGTACCTGTTCTAAGTAGGGTCCGTATTCCTCTTCAAGCGGTATGCCATGCTTGGTGAGATACCGGAATGCCATAGACATATCGCCTCCGTGACAACCGCCGTTGCCGAACCTAAAAATTAAAAAAAAAACCATTTTTAATACAAGCTTTTTTGTTGACTATGCTTTTTGCACATGGTTACGATCTAGGACCAAAGTACTCGTCAAGACGAATCAAACGAGACCAAATTCGATAGGGTGGCAACATCACTGGTCACTGGGTGTTTTTTTCTCTGCAGAGACGCTATATTTATATAGCTAGACTGTTTAAAAAATGAGTCCTCGCCCGCGCGGTTTCTTTACATAGACGCTAATATATAGGGTTGCCATCTCTAGAAATCAAAAAGCCGAACTTACCCGTCAGAAAAGCCGGACTTTTGGGTCCCAAAGCCGGACATTAAGAAAAATTAGGGATTTTTGATAAAAAAATCGAACAAAACACACATTTAAAAGTGGGACTTTTGAATTCCAAAGCCGGATGCTAAAAAAAGGGATTTTTGAGTGTGTGTATGTGTCCGTCCGATGCGGGCGGGGGCGGCGTGGCAAGACTGGGCAAGGCCGTGCGCGCGCGCAGTGCGATAGTAATAAAAAGCCTAACGAAAGCCGGACGGCGCGATGCGCGGGCGGAAGACAGTTTGCTCTCCGCTCGCCCTTGCCCGCTCGGGCGCTCGTCCGCCCATCGTCGTACGAATCGCCACTCTGACAAAAAGCCTGACACAAGCCGGACAGGCCGAACACGTACATATTTTGCCGGACGCGACCGCAAAAAGCCAAACATGTCCAGCTAAAGCCGGACACCTGGCAACCCTATATATATATAGCTAGACCGTTTAAATGAGTCCTCGCCCGCGCGCTACAGGGGCTGGGGGGTATGTCGACAAAGGAGGCCGGGAGAAGTGCGGCCGGCAGGCACACAAGGCGCGCTCGCCGCCTGCACCTCTCTCGGCCTCTTTGTCGTCATACCCCAAGCCCCTGTACAGCCTGCAATACATGTTGGCCGAGCGTCGCCGTGTGAACGCCAATGAAAAAAAAATGAAAATTAAAAATGAAAAATGTTTTATTAAAAAAAAAAGCATTTATTTCAGACTATAACATTGGACTCAGACACCAAGTCCTCAATTTCCTTGTTCCTCCTTACCCTCCAGCTACCGTCCTCCCTCTGAGTCGGCCCCAGAATCTTCCGCAGAATCCTCCGTTCTGCCACTAGCAGCTTATTCTCTTCTTTGAGTGTTAGTGTCCAAGCTTCGCAACCGTACATCAGGATCGGTCTAATGACAGTTTTGTAGACGCGAATCTTGGTTCTCCTGCATAGTAGCCTGGACACCAGAATCTTGTGAAGAGCAGCTGTACATCTGAGGGCACTCTGAACACGGATATCAATCTCCTCCTCTCTGTGGTTAGTGTCTGTCACAGTGCACCCAAGATACTTAAATTTATTGACTCCTCTATAGATGGAGTCACCCACCTTTAGGTCTTAATCCTTCCTTAATCCCTTCCTTAATTCCTTTAGGTTAATGTTATAGGAGAGACCAAGGCGTCCAGATTCCGGTGGCTCGGACAGGTAGAAAGGTTGGGAGAGGATCGAGCCGTGAAGAGAGCGTACTTGGGACGACCGAGTGGACGTAGGCCGGTTGGTCGTCCCAGATACCGCTGGAGGGCCGAGGTCCTGAAAGATCTTTTGGACCTCAGGGTCGAGGACTGGCAAGGGCTGGCTCAAGATCGCAAAGCGTGGCGTAATCTGGTGTTGGAGGCCAAGACCCACTTTGGGTCACTGCGCCCTGGTAGTTAGTTAGTTATTTCAGACTCAATCGATGAATTCCATATCGTGTAAAACTTATGAACTAGGTATTAGTAACATTTAGGCACATATACACAGCAAGAAAGAAAAGGAATGTTTTATTTGTTAGGTAATAGGATAGGAGGATAGTAGGTAGGAGTGATTGTTCGCCAATACCAACGTATAGACAGTATATTTGCATTGTCTTGCCATCGCTCGGTGTCGCTCGCCTGGTTAGCCGAGTAAAGTCAAGCGCAACGTGTATAGAACTCATTTGGCGTAGCTTGTCACAACTTGCGGTCGCTCGCGACCACTTGCCGCACTTCGGAGCGCTGTCGGTTTTTTTGCACAAATCAAAGGCGCTCGCGCACACTCGGCCAATAGTGTCTACATGTTTGTCAGTACCTCTACCATGAGTTTACACTAGTTTACGTGACCGTACTCGCTAGCGACGGCGTAAATTATTTGTATGGAGAATTGTACAGCGCCTCTAGCGGTCACTTACGGAAGTACAATTCTCCTTACAAATCATTTACGCCGTCGCTAGCGAGTACGGTCACGTAAACTAGTGTAAACTCATGGTAGAGGTGCTGCGCGCCATTACGCGGTTGGCCGAACGTGTAGGCAGTAGCACTTGCCTTGTATTAATTTGCCTACGCTCTCGTTGACCTGAGCTCGACCAACATGTATTGCAGGCTTACCGGGCGGGTTTAGCTATAACAGGGCAAGTTTGTAATATTAATGAACTTATGAAGTCTTACCCCCACGCGCAGTCCACGAGTGATTGTTCGCTGAGATCCAGAATCCTTCCCCCGTTGCTGCGAGCCAATGCGCCCTCCACCGCTGCCGTTGAAGAAAACGCCCAGCACGATCCACATTGAGCTTGGTCTGTCATGGTGTAGGTATTTATCTCAATATGGCATGTATGCTTATGTATTATGTTTATAAATACTTTATTGTACATAAAACACAAAAAAAACAACAAAACAAAGAGAGTGCAAAGGGGAACTCTTCCTAAAAGGGATCTTTTCAAGGTAACCTGGTTTGAAAAGGAAAACTTAAAAGATAGCATATTATGTAAACTTTTTATTGTACAGTCAGCAGCAGAAATGACGACGCTACTGACACGACTCTTTACTGCCAAGGTAATAGGCGTGCAGATAATTTTGAGCACCATCACCGCTAACCTACTTCTGTTACTGATCACTGTTACTTATTGTTATTGTTGTTACTTCTGTTACTGATTAGTGATTATACAAAAAATATTAATTTCTAGATTGCATAACGCCTCCGTTTACAGTAGGCCTTACTTTTAACAACAGAAATGAATCCTTCCACTCTCATGTCGTAGTTCTCCGGTATCTCATCAGCCAGGTCGGCGACCTCTTCATCAGAGTGCGGGAACGGATGGGTGCCGACAGCGGGACCTCGTGGGAGGAGCCCCGTGAAGCCAGCCAGTTCGTCGTCAGTCAAGTCCGCGAATTGGTTCAGTTCTAGTTTGTAGCCTAGGTTCTGGCGATTGTGGTGGGCAATCATTCTGTAAAAAGAAAGAGTCAAAATATTTTTAATCAATTCCGACTATAACAAACGCCTCATTCTGAGAGGTGGCCCATAACCCTGCAGTAGGACGTATAGGTATAGGTTGAGATGATGATGATGATGAGAAGAAGCATATGAACTTTGAAAAAATCTAGCACCGATTCAGAAATAGTATTAAATATAAAGGAGCAATGTAGGCTATTCCCAACCAGTGTCGGTGATGTTAAGAAACGAGCGAAGCGAGTTTTTTAGAACCGGAACGAGTTGGAAATTTATTTCTTACATTCCATACGCATATATCGGGTACTGCAGTTTCGGCGAAAATTATTTCGCAAAATGATTCATTTTGCAAATGTTTAATTTGGCAACTGTTTATTTTTTCTGGAACTGTAAACTAATCAGGAGATATTTCAGGACTATCCTGTAGGTTAGGTTAGGTTAGGTTTGTTTTATATCTACCCTGAAAAGTTTACAGTTACAGAAAAAATAATTTTTCGCCAAAACATTAGTAAACCCGCAAATAAATACAAAAATGGCATAATGGCCTTAGGTTTTTTATCTCAAAATACATAGATTTTTACTCACTCCCAATTTTGTTGGAAAATTATTTTTCTCATTTCATGCTCGTGCGCGTTGTCATAATTTTTGCTGTGATGCTTCACGTAGCTAAAAGATAACAGAATTGTTAATAAATTTCTACCTCATAGCCATTGGTTGCATAGAAATTAAATTTATCTGGACCGTGAATGTTCATAAAATTCTGTGAGACACACTAATATATCTCATAGAATTTTATGAACATCCACGGTTTGATGAGGTCAGTCAATTTACCTGTTAAAGCCTAAGTTAACGTCCGTGTCATCGCTCGGGTGCAGATGTTTCACATCCGTGCGGAAGTCTTCGCCCAGCGTAACACTGGCATCGTCGCAATCTTCTGTAAATATGAGATAGTAACGTATGTATGTACTTAAACTCTTTATTGTACAAATTCAAGGAACAATCGCTGTACAAAGGCGAACTTATCTCTTTAAATGATCTCTACCAGTTAACCTTTGAGTGGATGGGAGGAGCATTTAGTAAGGGCTTGTTCACACTAGTGTTTTTGCCGGCGGATCTCGGCGGATCAAGCCCGCACGGTCACTTGATCGCCGCGTCCACGCGACGGCACCGCGGCGGCGAATATTCACGCAGTATGCTTAGTATTAAGTTTTACTTTACCAAATACTTCTCGATCACGTTTACGTAAAAAAAACCGGTTGTCTGTAAAGTCGGTTTACGCACGATAGTTTAACGTGACAACGTCATAACAAAACATTCAAAAAACAAAAATGAAATCAGGCGGTCACCCATCCAAGTTCTGACCGCGCTCGACGTTTCTTAACCTCGGTGATCGTACGAGAATCGGTGTTTTGTCAAATATCTTGAAAACGGTGCATCCTACGGCAAAATCATTAACAAATACCCCCCCATTAACAAATACCCGAGTGCTAGTACTAAGATTGTACATACTGGCGTTCGCCGCTCTATTGTACATACTGGCCTTCGCCGCTTTGTAGAATGTAACGTTACGTAATATTACATGTACGTTACATTGCGTCATTCTTTTTCGTGTATGCAGCCGCCGTTCATCGATTTATTAGACGTTGTCACGTCAAAAATCAATTACTGTGGAAACATGGACGTAGACGTCCAGATGGCCTAGGCCTAGTAGGTAGAGAACCTGCCTACGAAGCTTGAGGTCCCGGGTTCGATTCCCGCGTCGGGACAGATGTTTGTATGAATAATACGAATGTTTGTTCTCGGATCTTGGGTGTTTAATATGTATTTAAGTATGTATCTATCTATATAAGTATGTTTATCCGTTGCCTAGTACCCATAACACAAGCTATGCTTAGCTTACTTTGGGACTAGGTCAATTGGTGTGAATTCTCCTGTGATATTTATTTATTTATTTATTGACAGCGCCTCCGCGCGCGCGCGTCCATGTTTCCATAGAATTGAAATTTTTACGTAAACTCGATTGATAAGACAAGTATTTGGTGAAGTAAAACTTATATACTAAGCATACTGATCGCAGCGTGCTCGTCTCGTGCTCGCCTCGTGCACGACGCGTGCACGCCGCGTTTCCGCTCCACCGAGAAACGGCCGGCAATAACGAGTATATATTACAATACCGAAGTACGAAAGACCGAATGTATTAAAACATCGAATGGGTCAAAAGACCGACACGATTTTTTCTGAAACCGTTAACTTTTTAAGATTGCTATAAAACAAACCTAACCTAACCTAATGGGTTCTGTATGATGCCGTTTTAATAAATTCTGAAAAGTTTACGGTGTCAGAAAAAAATCGTGTCGGTCTTTTGACCCATTCGATGTTTTAATACATTCGGTCTTTCGTACTTCGGTATTGTAATACATACCCGCGAAAACGCTAGTGTGAACAAGCTCTAAGGGACCGACAAAGATAGTAAAACTTCAGAAATAGTGAAAGTTACTACAATCAACGTCATCATTACCGGCCTGGTTAAGAGGGTACGATGGCTGAGAGACTTTTGAGAAATAGGTATTTTAATGAAATGTCGCTGTCAGCTCAGACCGTTATTAGGCGCGTAAAATTGATCAAAACAGCATTTCGTAATCCCCTGTTTTCTTCTCGAAAACTGGACGAACAAAATTATTTTTTTCATAAATAATTAGAGGACAGATTTAGCTATGCCCCTATGTTTTCCTTTTTTTGTTTATATCAGGGGTTCTTTCTGATGAGTGTCTGAAAATGACGTTGAAATTGGGCAATTTTTTCAGTTTTTGAAAGCTCATATTTCTTATGTTAATTGAAATATGGAAAAAAACGAAACATAGGGGCATAGCTGTGGTAGATACAGATTACACAGTAAAAAAAATTGGCTCTAAAGCCATTATCCAGGGAGGAAACAGGGGATTACGTTTGTATGGAGAAATGGTGCCCATCGTACCCTCTTAAGGATGGAAACGACTGCCCAAACCCATTTCATTTGTGACAAAGCTTATTTTACCTATTTTTTTCACGTCCAAATCGTCTTCGTTAACGGTCGAGTTGTAGCCGTAGTAGTTCGTGATGACGTGGGATATCAGAGAACCCTTCTTGCTGTAGAACACTTTCTTTATATGTCTAAAAACATAACCAAACGTCACTACTTTGAAAAGGCCCGTATCTCAGATCAATATGTGACAAATGAGAATGAGACTTACTGTACTGGAACATGGAACCCCTCCTCGATGTAAGTGTAAAAAGTAATTTCTTTCCAGAACTCTACTTCATACACGGAATTGTTCTGCCACACTTGGACCCATTGACCTTCGAATTCCGTTTCGCCTGTAAATTTACATTATTATCTTATTTGAACTCAAATGCTCGGTGTGCGCCGATGCTTACAAAATGTATGGAGAAATGCGTCCACAACTTGTGGCGGCCACTAGTCGTTGAAAGTGACTAAAGGATTTGCCACACTGGATGCGTTCTGCGGTCGCGGTCAGGTCAAACTGAACGCAGCCCGCATTATGTATAAACAAAATTGTCGGTCTCTATATATTTTGTACCTATAAATATGCGATCTGATCGCACGCACGCGCTATACGCCGTGAAATTTTAGTTGTTGTTTTCCCGAAACGAGGTGATTTAGTTTCGATTGTACAATCGATTTATAATTACTATTTTGACTAGAGTCAAAAATCCAATTGTGAAAAACGAAAGTCGAAAATGACCGCAAACCAATAGTAACGCTTCGTTGGTAGAAGTAGCGTACGATCGTACGATAGGTTAGGTACCAACGAAGCGTTACTATTGGTTTGCGGTCATTTTCGACTTTCGTTTTTCACAATTGGATTTTTGACTCTAGTCAAAATAGTAATTATAAATCGATTGTACAATCGATACTAAATCACGTCGTTTCGGGAAAACAACCACTAAAATTTCACGGTGTATAGAGACCGACAATGTTGTTCATACATAATGCGGGCTGCGTTCAATTTGACCTGACCGCGACCGCAGAACGCATCCAATGTGAAAAATCTTTCAATGTGCGAGGGACCTAATACTTGTCCCTTGTGCCCTACTTGCCTACCTGCAAATTCTAGATATTCTGCTTCTGGCAGCGGTTTCTGAAGTTCGCTTTTGCTGTACCACCGTCTGCATGCTATCGCGTTGTGAACGTCCTCAGTGGATACATGATGGACCTGGAAAACAGAATATCTTGAAGTACCGCTGGAAATGATTGGTTTTTTGGAGTCTTTTTGTATTTTTATTTTTCAATGCCATATTTTAACTTTTACGGTCATCCCGTGAAATCCATATATTTCATACTAAATATAAACTGAACCATCACGGAATAGAAAAAACTAGTTTTTATGTTCTGTGTGAAACATGGATGCACAGAAAAACCCAGAAAAAGGACCAGCGCTGGGAATCGAACCCAGGTCCTCAGCATTCCGTGCCGCGTGCTAAACCCCTACACCACCACTGGTCAGGAGTTTATACACAAATACCGCTGGAAAGTCTGAAATTATGTAATTGTTTATTAAAAGGAAACCATAATAACATTAACCACTAGGTTAACTGGAAGAGATCCCTTTAAGGGATAAGTTCGCCTTTGTACATCTGTATCTCTTGTTAACTAGTTATTTTCATGTTTTATGTACAATAAAGAGTTTTACATACATACATACATACGTTCACTAATATCATGCGGCCTCACACTAGGCCTATGCCTGTCACGTGGTGGCCAGATTCGGTTTTAGAATAATTGACAATAGGAAAAATTACAATATACTCCGTCTAAAGTTTTACAAATAATGACGACCAAATAGCCTATTGGTTAGATAACCTGACTAGGAAGCTTGATGTCCCGGGTTTCGATTCCCGCGTCGAGGCAAATATTTGTATGAACAATACGAATGTTTGTTCTCGAGTCTTGGGTGTTTAATATCGACGGTTAAAAGGCAAAACGCATGAAGCGCCATTTTTTGAACTTTACATGAAACCCGGCTCAAAAAAGTTCGCTGATTTCAAATATGTATATAACTCATTTTGACAAAAGGTGTCGCTTCATGCGTTTTGCCTTTTAACCCTAGTATCCACTACACAAGCTTTGCTTACTTTGGGACTAGGTCAATTGGTGTGAATTGTCCCGTGATATTTATTTATTTTTATTGTTTTTTTAATACTTGCGATTTTCATTGTGTGTGCGTTTATGCGTACGTGCGTGCGTGCGTATAAATGTGCGTGTGTGCTGCCCGCGCCGCCATTTGGGTCACTATATTATGGAAAATACTGGTAGCACTGGGCTCCTGAGTTTGCAAACAAAAGTAATCTATAGTGCACTTACGTTGACCACATAGCCTGGTTCATCTTCAGTCTCCCAGTAGTAGTACTTCTTCACGTCACCGCCGTAATAATCGATGCGCGAGCGGTTGTATTCGTCGCTGGACCTGCGGAAGAGTTATTTGTTATGTGTAAAATTGGGTGCCCAAAGATGAGAGATAGGGTGGTTTTTGGAATTTGATATTTCGGGGCCGATTGCACTAGAACAGAGCAAAACATACTCTCAAGGATTTGCCACACTGGGTGCGTTCTACGATCGCGGTCAGTTCAATATGTATGAACAGCAATGTCGGTCTCTATATATGTTGTATAGATATGAGATCTGACCGCGTGGACCGGACGGTCAGATCGCATATCTATACAAAATATTACAAAAATTATAATTAATTAGGTAATTATTATTAGTCTACAAAAATTACAGCTGGTACAAAAAGCTTGTATTAACCACGTACTTAATGCCCACGTCAAATTTGACAAAGTACCATAATTTGAAACTTTTTGTTGAATCCGAAAAGTTGATATTTGATTTGACTTGTACTAATTTAATACGCTGTGTATAATGCTGGCACTACGCAATGGGCCATCGCGGTGGTCCACTATGATGGGCCAGCGAGTGGAGCGTAGTGGTGTCGGATGGCTTATGGCGCGTGCGATGGTCGTGGGATGGCGTCGGTGTCGGTTTTTGGCCGCACTTCAAAATAATCAAAAGATCACAACTGAACGTCGCTATCGTGTAGATGCGCTGCAGCCATCGCTGGGCCATCGCACCGACCATTTAGTGGCCGTGTAGAGAAGCTATTACTAGTTTAAAAAATGTTTTTAACAAAAACTTATCATATAACAACTTGTACTTTTTCCGTTTGGGACCGACCAAAACCAAAAGATGTGGGGACCCGACGGCGGCGCGGCTAGCGTTTCCTCTGTCCATTGCGTGAGCTGCCAGGTAACTACTGTGTGATTATTTATTTATTTATTTATTTATTTATCACAACTTAACATATAACTTTACAGCAAAAGCCAAGACGTTATAGCTAGTACAGTTAAGCCTAATTTCCTTAAAATTACAATACAATACAATACAAATATTAATTGTTCACCAAAAACAGTACAGTAGAACAATAGGTAGACAATAGGCGATCTTATCGCTAAAAGAAAGATCTCTTCCAGACAACCAATTTCTTAGAAATTAATAAATATGACTAGACTAATGTAGACAATACTGCCGATTGACTCATACACTCACCTCTAACACCCTCTTCCATTCCGCCAACAATCTCGCCATACCTGTCGCAAATAAATCGCACTGGCACTGGGGTGATGCCGCGAGCAGAGAGAAGGAGCGCAATCGCGCGGGGGACGGGCGTCTGCCGGCCGCGGAGGGTGCGCGCGGGCGCAGCGGCTAGCAGCGGCGGCGCGCGGCGCCGGCCACAGTACTCGACAGGAGCATACAGCCTGGGTGTCAGTCCCAGAAGAGTCACGCTATCGAGCTTGCCTCTAAGGATCTGCATGATGAAGCTGAGAAGACTCATCTTGACGAGCGTGATGAGCGTCTCTGCCGCGCAATGAATATAGGACACGCGATCTCGTCGTCGGGCTGGTGCTTACCATAATTCCTGAGGCTCGACGATACCTGACTTGAAGTCAATCTTCTCGGCTTTCAGATGATACTCCGAAGGCCAGGACAGTACTTCCGTGGGCTCGTCGTCTACAATGAAATATGTAAAATCTATATATATAAAATTCTAAACTGACTGAGTGACTGACTGTTGATATATCAACGCACAGCCCAAACCACTGGACCTAGAGACTTGAAATTTTGCACATAGATACCTTATACAATGTAGGCATCCACTAAGGAAGTATTTTTGGAAATTCCCACGGGAACGGGAAAAAACGGGATTTATAGATTCGATTCCGAGTGACCGTATCTCAGTAACTATAATAACTAGACTCTTCAAATTTGATACACAAGTAGGTATTACAATAATGAAAACATCTATTTCAGGATTTTTCAAAATTTCCACGGGACTTAGAATAAACGGGATTTATATATTCAGTTCAACGGAATCCTATCAACTATAATTACTAGACTCTTCAAATTTGGCATAGAAGTAGGCAATTAATAGTAAAAAACAGTTTTAAGGATTTTCGGAAATTCCCACGGGATAAGGAAAAAACGGGATTTTTCGTTTTACTGGTCGTAGAAAGTTGAAATTCGGCATGAAGGTTGCTTGGGGAGTGTAGAGGAGCATTCTGAGAGGAGCATCGTGAGAGGAATTTCCAAAATTCCCACGGGAACGGGAAAAAACGGGATTTATAGATTCGATTCCGAGTGACCGTATCTCAGTAACTATAATAACTAGACTCTTCAAATTTGATACACAAGTAGGTATTACAATAATGAAAACATCTATTTCAGGATTTTTCAAAATTCCCACGGGATAAGGAATAAACGGGATTTATATATTCAGTTCAACGGAATCCTATCAACTATAATTACTAGACACTTCAAATTTGGCATAGAAGTAGGTAATTATAATAGTGAAAAAAAGTTTTAAGGATTTTCAGTAATTCCCACGGGATAAAGAAAAAACGGGATTTATCGTTTTACTGGTCGTAGAAAGCTGAAATTCGGCATGTAGGTTGCTTGGGAAGTGTAGAAGAGCATTAAGAGAGGACTATCCAAAATTCCTACGGGAACGGGAAAAAACGGGATTTTTCGTTTTACTGGTCGTAGAAAGCTGAAATTCGGCATGTAGGTTGCTTGGGAAGTGTAGAAGAGCATTAAGAGAGGACTATCCAAAATTCCTACGGGAACGGGAAAAAACGGGATTTTTCGTTTTACTGGTCGTAGAAAGCTGAAATTCGGCATAAGGTTGATTGGGGAGAGTAGAGGAGCATTGAGAGAGGACTTTCCAAAATTCCCACGGGAACGGGAAAAAACGGGATTTTTCGTTTTACTGGTCGTAGAAAGCTGAAATTCGGCATGAGGTTGCTTGGGGAGTGTAGAAGAGCATTGAGAGAGGACTTTCCAAAATTCCCACGGGAACGGGAAAAAACCGGATTTTTCGTTTTACTGGTTGTAGAAAGCTGAAATTTGGCAAGTGGGTTCCTTGGGGGGTGTAGAAGAGCATTAAGAGAGGACTATCCAAAATTCCCACTGGAACGGGAAAAACGGGATGTTTCGGTTTTCTGGTCGTAGAAAGCTGAAATTCGGCATGAGGTTGTTTGGGGAGTGTAGAAGAGCATTGAGAGAGGATTTTCCAAAATTCCCACGGGAACGGGAAAAACGGGATTTTGCGTTTTACTGGTTGTAAGCTAAAATTTCAAAATTCATAAGTTTATACTGTAGGTAAGTAGGCCGCAAAGGGCTCTTTAACCGACTTCAAAAAAAGTAGGAGGTTATGCATTCCATTTTATGTATTTTGTTATGTAGGTATGTTCACCGATTTTTCGGTCAATTGTGGACCGATTTTAAAAATTATTTTTTTATTCGAAAGAATATAATATACTCCTGAGATGTTCCCATTGTCACGCAAGCAATCTTGCTTGCATGCTTGCTTGCTTGCCTGTATGCTTGCTTGCTTGATATCTTGGTTCTTTGGAATTCTCATGGTACACGCGAGCGAAGCCGCGGGCAAAAGCTAGTTAATTTTCAAAAGTCAAATAAGTCAATTTTCCTCGCACAATCCAACTCCCTCGACTCCTCTTCCTCATTCATCCCCTCATCAACATCATTTCAGCTCTTTTGTTAGCTGCGGAAGAGATCTTAGACGCATAATGGGCATTTACTTTATTTTCAAAATGTGCGACCAAATTGCGTTGGGGGTTTTTAATTTTTTTAATTTATTTGATTTTTTGCTTTATTCGATGAAAAAAATGAAGAAGCTTTATCACAAATTTTCATTCTGTGACGGCGAAGTCACGGGCTTAATATAGTAATGAATTAAACTACAGGAGATGTGTTATTTAACTTATTTATTACATACCCATCATCTGCAAGCCGTAACCGAAATTCACACAAAGCAAGATTAGAAAGCAACGGCCCCCCATTTTGACGAATTTAATCAAAGTGACAAAAAAATTAATGTATGACTGTTTTATTTGATCGCGTTATCATTGTATTATTTTAATTAGAGTGGGTCGGGGTATAAACTGTAGTATAGAGGCTTTACGACTATCATCAACATCATTTCATAGGCCTCCCCCAAGGTTCGCCAAACAGATCGGCCCTGCGCCATCCGCATCCAATGCGTTCTCGCCACCTTAACCAAGGGCTAAATTCAGGAACGGCCCAACACGGTATGCGAGCGGTAATTCGATAAGAAAATAAGGCTCATCCCAATCTCAGCCCAAACATCTCTCTTTCTCGCAAACCAGTGATTTTTCGCGTTCCTGAATAGCAGTTCATCCCTATCCTCTCGCAAACGATCGAATTACCGCTCGCAAACCGTGTTGGGCCGCCGTCCCTGAATTTAGCCCCAGGTCGTTGCTCCATCTTGTACGACTATACATAGTAAGTACACAAATGCGCCAGACTCATCGGACAAATTTCTGAGCCCCTCAGAAGTAAAAAAAGCGGTCAAGTGCGAGTCGGACTCGTACACGTACAGTACATACCTCCGTATAAATCATTACCGGAAAATTAAAGTATCCATATCTCAATAGAGTTTCATCTAAATCCGTTTACCTAGTCGTTATTGCGCGATTGACTGATAAACATTCAAACAACCGAACATTCTCACTCAATGTAATAAAAATAAATAAATAAATAAATATTAGGGGACAATCTTACACAAATCGACCTAGTCCCAAACTAAGCAAAGCTTGTACTATGGGTACTAGACATACTTATATAGATAAATAAATACTTAAATATATAGAAAACATCCATAACTCAGGAACAAATATTCGTGCTCATCACACAAATAAAACTTTACCATCACACAAATGTAACCTTAATCATTTGTGATGTTAGTTAGGACAGGATAATGAGGTTTACACACCTGGAGTGAGCCGCTGTGGAGCTCAAAACGATCTATATGGACTCTATTGCTACAGTAATAAGAGTGTGTGTGCCATTTTGAGCTCTACCTCCATTGATCCACTTTTTGTGCCTACTGTACCTAAAATTATAGTTTTCTATGAACGAACTGACTGTTCAGTATCGGAGGTTTCGTCTAAAAAAAATGAAATAGCTATTTTTCAATGTCAAAAACTATTTTGTAAAGGATAGAGAGGGGTGGAAAGAAAAAGGGGCAACTTTTTCCCAGCATTGGCTAGGTATTTTAAAAAGTTATGTTATTACACTTGCCCCGCTTGTCCTCATCATTATTTAATATTAACGATAATATATAGTTTGTTAAAATTATAATAATGAATGATTGTATGTGCGATAAGCGATAGCTAATAATGTGCAGGAGTTCCCAAACTGTGAGCAACTCTCCGGGGCGTCAAAGCGCTCTCCCAGGGCTCATTGCGAGTCGGAAGGTACGCACGCGTATTTAGAGCTTAGTGAGAGAGTGAGAGAGGGAGGGAGAGAGAGAAATTTATGGCTTCGTCTGCGAAGAATTTGTAATCACCATCCCGCGGGAACTATGAGATTTACAGGGATAATAAGTTTTTTGTTACTAAATTTCATTTTAAGAGCAAGCTTTTTAGTTGACTGTACTTTTTGTCGACTCTATTTACACTGTTATCCAACTTACATAGGTATACTAGATTTCAAGGGAATCCGACCACTAAAAATGGGTCAAATTCGACTTCCAAGATTTGACCCGTACATACATAGATACATAGGTAAGGTACATTGCAAGTTAAATAAAAGCTTGTAAAAAGTATTGTTTATGTTAATCCAGGTTATAAACTGGCTATGCGCCAAATTTCATTAGAATCCGTCGAACCGTTTTAGCGTGAAAAACAAATATTCACACATCCACCCATATAATCGTATCCGTATATCTGCGGATTTTGACACCAAATATCCGTATTAGGGATAAGTATACTTTTTTAGCGATTCGGCACATCAAAACTCAAACTCAAACTCTTTATTGCACTAAATGTTGTCATGAAGATCTTAAAAGGTAGGTACAGCTTCAACCATAACCTATATAACCCGAAGAACCGATAACCGTTGGGGTAGACGAGTTCTTGAGTGGAGACCACGGATTGGCAAACGTAGCGTGGGACGTCCTCAGACTCGGTGGAGCGATGATCTTCGCAAGGCGGCTGGCAACAGCTGGATAAGAGTGGCCGAGGATCGTGCTCAGTGGCGTGCCATGGGAGTAGGGTTGCCAGGTGTCCGGCTTTAGCCGGACATGTTTGGCTTTTTGCGGTCGCGTCCGGCCAAATATGTACATGTTCAGCTTGTCCGGCTTTTGTCAGGCTTTTTGTCAGAGTGGCGATTCGTACGACGATGGGCGGACGAGCGCCCGAGCGGACAAGGGCGAGCGGAGAGTAAACTGTCTTCCGCCCGCGCATCGCGCCGTCCGGCTTTCGTTAGGCTTTTTATTACTATCGCAATGCGCGCGCGCACGGCCTTGCCCAGTCTTGCCACGCCGCCCCCGCCCGCATTGGACGGACACATACACACACTCAAAAATCCCTTTTTTTAGCATCCGGCTTTGGAATTCAAAAGTCCCACTTTTAAATTTGTGTTTTATTCGATTTTTTTGTCAAAAATCCCTAATTTTTCTTAATGTCCGGCTTTGGGACCCAAAAGTCCGGCTTTTTTGACGGGTAAGTTCGGCTTTTTGATTTTTAGAGATAGCAACCCTACATGGGAGAGGCCTATGTCCAGCAGTGGACGAACATAGGCTGATGATGATGATGATGACAGCTTCAACAATTACCCTGTAAGGGCACAGCACACAATAGTACTCTATTAAGTACTATACATAATAGTAGGTACTATTCCTAAGTACTTACTACTATTCTAGTTCCTATGAACTAAATAACAATATATTTCAATTTAGCCTTAAAATATTAACAAATATGGCAGTTGACTAACTAAATATAATTAAATACTAGAGCTACTTATACATGTTTATTTTCTTTTCTAAATGCGTCGCACCATAATTACAACATGTAAAGGCAGTCGCAAGTAATGGAAAGATTAGGCACTACTGGCACGTGCTGTCCTAGTAAGTAGGTAAATCGTTATAAAATAGTTATTTGTGCAACAAGAGAGCAAAGTTGTTTTTTACTGCGAGTGCTGATTTTGAATCACGAGTTAGCGAAGGATTCTATAATTGAATCACGAGCGTTTAGCGAGTGATTCTAAGTTAGAATCCTGAGTGCGCGAGTGATTCAAATACACGAGATGCAAAAAAACTTTGGTCTCGTGTGACACATACAACTTTTCACCTCAGCAGCGAGAACATAATAAATTATTAAAGGTATATGAACGTCGTCTTTTTGTCTTTGTTGTGGTTTTCAACATTGAGTAAATACTTCATATTATATATATAACAATAGGTACAGTCTCCGAAAAAGTGTTTGCATTATTTAAAAATATCATAAGCTTTTAAATATTTTTCGCGAGACTATTCAAGTAAGAAACTTACTCTGCATTATGTATTACTCCATTAATTCGTCTGGTGTTCAATTGTTGACTTCGTCACTGGACTCACTCAATTCACTCATATCATATTCAAAAATGTATTAAATTAGTACTTATTACTATTCTAATAATTTCCAAATTACCTCTGATCGTGTACCAAACTCATAGATATCGAACTCTGTAGCTAGAGAAACAGAAGAAAAGAATTAAAATTTGAATCCCGCTATTTTTTTAAGATGCGTTCCGATACTACACCCGCTGCGTTCTGATGCTGCATCCGCTGTATT
Source organism: Archips crataeganus (assembly GCA_947859365.1). NCBI lineage: Eukaryota > Metazoa > Arthropoda > Insecta > Lepidoptera > Tortricidae > Archips > Archips crataeganus. Next base: position 1,844,907 of record OX402067.1, read on the forward strand.
TACCACAATGTTCAAGATTGTTAAAATTGTTAATAATTATATAGATACATGTTTAAACTTTGTTTTCAAAAACATTTTTACTATTAATTTGATTATATAAAAATATAATCCAATAATAAAAAAAAAAAGTACCTACAATAATTTTATTTAAAACCTTAACAGACGAATTACAATTTTAAGGTTAAGAACTTATTATGAGTATCCGAACGTTCAATCGTTCGTTTATTTTTAGGTCTACTAGGATAGAATTTGAAATCGAAATCGAATCGATTTGATCTTATCTCTCGCTCTTTTCGTATCGAAATGAAAGTGACAGATCAAACTGAAGTTCAAATCTTTCGAATTCAGTAAGCGGACCCATCATTGTCTTTGACTTTTAAAAAAATAATTAAAAAGCTACTTTGTCCCACGCAGTGAGCAAAATCGGATTTTGCTCACTGTTTTTTAGTAGCAAAACCTGCCTGTTTGAGGTGCTGAGGTGAAAAAGTTTTTGGAACAATTCGGCCATTGTTCGATAAAATAACACTATACAATATAACCAAATGTATCTCTAGATGCATGCATTTCTGCAGTCTCCTCTTGTTTCTGATGTCCTGTCCTGATGGGACTAGGTCAATTTTATTGGTGTGAATTGTCCCGTGATATTTATTTATTTTATTTTATTTAATGATTCAAATGTACATCTGTTTCTCCGAAAGCCCGAAACACAGGATTTCCTAGTTTGGGCTCATGAGTTGCTTACTTAGATTTAGAAGGAAACTATGTACAGTCGGCCACAAATATGGTCTACCCCCCTACGGTCGAAGTTCATTTGCACGTCATGATACAACGAGGTCGATGTTCCCTTGCAATAACATGATGACAGTGACTTAGGGATATTTAGATGTCACAGAAACTTTTGTCAAAACTGGTAGACCACTTTCTTGGTCGACCGTACCAAGTCCAAGTCAACCAATTTGATTCCAAGGCCACTATAGAACCTCAGTGCGGGTCAAAGGATTATCAACTCTCCGATCGCAATATGGAATACCTGAACGTAATAGTAGATTGTTCAACAAGGGACTAAAACAAGTCATAATGACACAAGATATTTAGCCACCCGAGCACAGCGAGGGTGGCTATAATTCGCGTGTCATTATGATTGTTTAGTCTCGCGTTAAACACTCTACTTTTCACTTTGAATGCGAGGAAAAAAACGACCGCTTTTCATACAAAATTACAATAATACTTTTTTACAACGAACGCTCAATACGAATAATGGGCATCTGTTCTAAATTCAAATACTATATGTACTATGCTTAGCAAAAAAACATTATCCCGCGGTTTTTTATTTTCTTTTATATATTTTTTTTGTAAAGTGACTAGTGACGCTTTAAATGCTTGCATATTCATTCAGCCAACAGATTCAAACTAGAAAACTATTTTAAAAGTAATTGGACTAGGTCTGCATAATAAAATTAATTCATCCTTAATATAATTAAATAGATTAATATTCATAATCACTCATGTATCATGTTTCACGAAATTAAATCTTTTTATTTTAAATATTATTGCACACTTGTCATTTTGAGGTTATTTCCACGCCCTTAAAGGCTTCCACAGACCGAAGCGCGAGGCATGCGCGCGATGTCACGGTGCGTCCGCAGCGTGCTTCGGTCTGTGGAAGGCTTTGCAATACTCTATGCCCAGTCACTGAAAATTGGCGATAATCCTCCATTCACAAACACCGTGTTTGGCAGTCTGAACAGTTTCCAAAGTAAATTAAAAAAAAAATTACTTTAATCCCTAAAAGAGCTTAGAGGAGACTAAAGTAACATTTTAAGAGCATGAGAAGTGAAAAGAGTTTATAAACGTTTTCGCTCTATGACTGAGAAGAAAGAAAAGTTTTGACAGACGGCCAGTGACAATTCAAGTTATTAATACGTAAGCAAACACCTTTCCTTTCACTATCGTTGATCCTTAAGGCCGCCATTAAGGGAAATAATAATAATTATCGTTGACACAATACATATTAACAAGTTAAGTATGAAGTATCTTTTTTGTATTTTTTTTTTCAACTGTGTTAAGTCTCTCGGTAGAGGGCATAACATAGATGCGCGTTTTATCACTGCATAATGTGATTATAACAGACTGAAGTGTACGATGTATGGGAAAAATTCGTCGCTAACTTCTAGACCAGTGATGGTGTAGGGGTAAGCACGCAGCACGGAACGCTGAGGACCTGGGTTCGATTCCCAGCATTGGTCTTTTTTCTGGGGTTTTTTCTGTGCATCTATATTTCAGTTTGTATTTAGTTTGAAATACAATACATATTATACATGTTCGCAAAGTTTGAGATGTTGTTATGACATACTTCACGCAATAATCACTGTTGTAGAAGATAAACAAATTGATTCATTATGGCAGGGTTCTATAGTGGCCTAGGAATCAAATTGGTTGATTACCTACGTATACATTATTTTCGCTTCAAAGCACCATCTAGTGGATTTTTCCGGAACTCTCGAAACATCGAGCAAGTGTTGCAATTTTACTTTCAAGCCCGCTCGCTCTTGAATGCTGTTACGCAGTGTGAAAAGTTTTCATAGATGGGAGCACTGTGTTTACAGCTAACGCTAAGGTAACCATTTCATTATTTTTTTTATAACATATTTTTTCGTGTTTGGATATGGATATGATTATACTACAATTTCGTGCACAATTGGGGATGTCTATTTTTTTGCAATGTATAGTAAATCGAAAACCATTTCGAGATAAATGCTTTTTTTTTAACTCGTTTTCTGTAGTTATTTAATTTTAATATTATGTAATGAATTTATACTATAACAAATAAGCAATGACCTTCATTTGCATTGGTGTAAATTGCGTAACCGGTTCAAGTCGTACTTTATTCTGTGTGGTTAGAATTCTTCACAATTTACGCGTGGATTATACTACGGAGTTTGATTTGGATTTGATTTGATTGATTGATTTGACAGTGCCAGTAAAGTGACACAGTGTATAGAGTACCACTACGCAATAGTACATTACTGCAGAGACCAGTAAGTAAGCCATCCTGGACGAGTAGAAGTTTGAAAATAAAATAAAAGTACACATTGAAAAAATAAAGAAAATCTACGACCCGCCATTAGCTACTCACTCGCTAACCTATGTCTGTCTATGGTATGATTGCTTTTTTTATAGGTAGGTATGTTTAGATATCTTAGTGTTGCCGGATAATCGATTATCTATTAATCGATTATTTTCCCCCTAAATAATCTACATATCGATTATCCAATCGATGTATCGATTATATCGATATAATCAATACTAAGATTCATACAATTATATCGATTATAATCGATTAATCGATTATAATCGCTCAAGTAAACGATGTAATCGATTAAATCGATTATATCTACATAATCGATTTAATCGATTAAATTGTAAAATATTTACAATCGATATAATCGATTTAATCGATATATGAATCTTAGTATCGATTATATCGATTCGATAATCGATATTTAGATTATTTGTGCGCCGCAATTATAATCGACGAAAAATCGATTCACCAACAATTGTCCGGCAATCTGCCAACTTTAAATTACAAACGTCATAATTTTACTAAGAATTTTCTTTATTTTTTAAACATTTGAAACACGAAAATTGTTATTACAACAACATAAATTAGTGAAAAATGTTCCAGTTATTTAATCAGAGAACTCGCATTTGCATACATCCTCTTAAGTGTGAACTTTTTTAATAGTTTAAGTTTATCACAGACATAGAGCACGGGTTCCAAATTTGAACACTTGATGAATTTCATACTTACTTCCTGGACAGTTCGAGAGTAGAGCATGGGTTCCAAATTTAAACACTTGATATGTAATGGAATTTCACACTTACTTCCTGGCAGCTCGAGATTACTTCCTGGCAGCTAGCAGCTAGTCTCCAGGATGCGTTACTTTCTACGACGTTTTTGATGACGTAATGGCAACATTTCATACCATTTTTGAGAAAATAGTACATTACTGCAGCGGCCGCGAAATAGGGGATTGCCGGCCGAGTAGTAATAGATGGCCGAGTGTTAACGAGGCCATCTAGAGATACGAGGCCGGCAATCCCTGTTCGTGGCCAAGGCTTGTATAGTGCTTTTCTCAAATAAATCCAAGGAAATGACACGAATGTTCAACTTATATATTCATATTTAATTCAAATTGTTTTTTTTTTATTCCCGCCAAAATATTTTTTTTCCAGCAATTTATTTGTAAGCTGTTCCAGTTAATGTTTTTGACGCAAAATCTTGAGATGATTTATATTTATTAAAAAATTACGAACTTATTAATTGGTTATTTTAATAAATTGTTAACAAACAATAAACGCCAATCCTTATTTATTTTATTAAATCTAGCCAAGTAAGATATTAGAAAGTAAATTCACAAACTAAATTTTTCTTAATTGGCAGTATGTCATTGATAGTCAATAAAAGAAAATACGACCCACTAAAACAAAAGACAATCTCTTTGCTGGCCTTGGCCAGCAATGTTTGTATGAAATTCCATTATTGTCGTCTAATTTGAAATTAGAACGAATCTTCCTCAACTGCTATACAATGGCATACTTCGTGTTCCATTGTCACGACTATAAGGACCACATTTCCTTGGATGTTTGAGAAAATATAATTAAAGGGTTTGCTTGCCTTATCGTACGCATTTAGATAGATTTAGAAATTGGCATTGTGGGAGCCCTCAATTATAATCTGACGTCATCAACTAAAATAGTTTAAATAATTAATTTTGAAAAAAGTAGAGAACTAAATGACAAAATATTGAAATAGGTTTCTTATAATTGACTTTTCTATACAAAAAAAATATAAAAACCACTGGTAATTTTTTTAGACATTCCCAATTTATATCATACCTATTAAAAAAAATGTATATTTTTTATCGAGTTTTACCATCGTCGATAATTGATAGAGGTTTTAACATTTCTTTAATGATTATGAAGTACAGGCCACTTTTATTTTCGTTCTCTTTATTTATATAAATGGATTCTCAATGTTAAAAAGGAATCGATTAACAATATCAACTAAAGGAATAATTATCCCGTGGGATGTTGTCACACATTCCCGGCAAGTAGCATGGGCCTCCCCCATAGCTCGCCAAACAGATCGGCCCTGCGCCATCCGCATCCAATGCGTTCACGCCATTTATAACCAGGTCGTCGCTCCATCTTGTTGGAGGCCTACCTACACTGCGTCTTCCGGTCCGCGAACGCCACTCGGGGACCTTTCGGCCCCATCGGCTTTTCTCTTTATATATCCGTTTAAATAATTTAATGTATGTATACGTAATGTTTGTTAATATTACCGCACACCGAAGCTACCGAACAACGGCCAACCGATTGGCATTGGCAGAATCATCAATAGTACATTATAGTACTGATGGAGCTATTATAAAAAAAAAACAACGGGTAGCACTCCGGGAGTGCCGGCAGAAGTGAAAACTTGAACATTAACGGTGTGCCGTCTTGCGAACCCCCCTCACCACCCCCCTCACGCCCCGTCTTACGAATTTTCGATCAGGGTCAGAGGCGCTACTACGAAATTCGAAAATCGAAGTTGGTATCGTTGAATCCCTCTCACTCTCGTGTCAAATCATATTAGCGTGAGCGAGACGGCACGAAACGAAGTTCGAATTATGCACTTCGTGGTAGGGCCTCGGGTGTGTTGACGCGAGTTTAACATTTTTTACCCATCCCAAAAAGTGTACAACGCCGCTAAAGAAGTTTTCACTTCAAAAACTCTTTATTATACAAAAAAAAAATACGAAGACGCAGTGTAAGTAGGTCTCCAATATAAAAAAAATATATAAATATTAGGGGACAATCTTACACAAATCGACCTAGTCCCAAACTAAGCAAAGCTTGTACTATGGGTACTAGACGACGATAAACATACTTATATAGATAAATAAATACTTAAATACATAGAAAACATCCATAACTCACGAACAAATATTTGTGCTCATCACACAAATAAATGCCCTTACCGGGATTCGAACCCAGGACCTCTTGCTTCGTAAGCAGGGTCACTACCAACTAGGCTAAGGCGGTCGTTAATAAGATGGAGCGACGACCTGGTTAAGGTTGCGGGATCGCGTCGGATGCGGATGGCGAAGGACCGATCTGTTTGGCGAGCCTTGGGGGAGGCCTATGTTCAGCAGTGGAGGTCTTTCGGCTGAAATGATGATGATGACGATATAAAAAAATACATGAAATTATCAGATAGCAAGAGTAAAAATGTGTGGAAAATGAAAAGTAAAGAGAACCGAAATCTAAAATAAACCCAAATAAATGCCTGCACAGTGCATTAAAACACACATAGTTATACACTAGAGAGAGAGAGAGATAGAGAGATAGAGAGAGAGAGAGAGAGAGATAGAGAGAGAGAGAGAGAGAGAGAGAGAGAGAGAGAGAGAGAGAGAGAGAGAGAGAGAGAGAGAGAGAGAGATGTTTATTTACACAAATTCGATACAAACACAGAAAAAAACATACATTTGACAGGAAATTTACAAATAAAAAAAATATATCGAATAGTATAAATTGGGCCCACTCAGCATAATGTTGTGGCAAGCCACAACGCATACATCCTAATGTATGTTACGATGATAAATACACTATATACATATTAACTATGTGTATGTACCTTTATTTATACATCGTGAAATTTTAGTGGTTGTTTTCCCGAAACGAGGTGATTCAGTATCGATTGTACAATCGATTTATAATTACTATTTTGACTAGAGTCAAAAATCCAATTGAGAAAAACGAAAGTCGAAAATGACCGCAAACCAATAGTAACGCGTCGTTGGTACAAGTAGCGTACGATCGTACGATAGGTTATGTACCAACGAAGCGTTACTATTGGTTTGCGGTCATTTTCGACTTTCGTTTTTCACAATTGGATTTTTGACTCTTTTTTTTGATTTTTTCTCTGGAATGCATGGAAATAATTAGGTACAACACTATGGGGTCTATTATTAATGAACAGGTAAATTTAGTATCTTCTCCTTTACTGCGGCTTGGGTCGAATTTGAACAGTTAGTATTAATTAAATATGCCTTATAAATAAAGAAACAAAAAATTCAAGGTAGTTTTATAATATGTCAATAAAAGTTAATTTTTGTGGGGTAGTTTGAGAATAAGAAAAATAAAGTGGGTACTTGAGAAGTTACAGTGACAAGTTAAAACATTTGTTTTGGTTTGTTAGTTTAACATTTGGTAGCATAGCATACGGTTGTGGTAACTCTGAAGATGAGCTCTGGTTGAGTTCGAAACGCGTCAGTGTAGCTTGGTGGTGGTGATGGTTGGGTTTATGTGATTTGTGTGTGTTCGTACAGTGTGGAGGTGGAGGAACTGCATGAACGCACATTTCTTGCATAAACGTAACTATTGTAAGGTCGCGGGTGAGCAAAGTAATTGTTTTAGTTCATTTTTGACTCTAGTCAAAATAGTAATTATAAATCGATTATACAATCGATACTAAATCACCTCGTTTCGGGAAAACAACCACTTAAATTTCACGGTGTATATGTTTTGTTTACAAAACAGAGAACATATAACACAATTTTAATTCGAGTTATAAATATAACTATAACTCGAATTAAAATTGTATTAATTAAATAAACCAACGTTATCCTAATCTTTCTTAATATCTTAATATATAAAAATCTCGTGTCATGGTGTTTGTTATCGAATTCCTCCGAAATTTTTTTGTATTCGGTAGGCCTGAGAATAGGTCGTAGGCTATTTTTAGGGTTCAGTACCCAAAGGGTAAAAACGGGACCCTATTACTGAGACTTCGTTGTCCGTCCGTCTGTCACCAGGCTGTATCTCATGAACCGTGATAGCTAGACAGTTGAAATTTACACAGATGATGTAAGTATTTCAGCTGCCGCTATAAAAACAAATACTAATAAAAAATAGAATAAAATAAATATAGGGGGCTCCCATACAACAAACGTGATTTTTTTGCTCGTTTTTGCTCGATATTGATAACGGCAACAGGTAGAAGCTTGAAATATTCACAGAATATTTAGTTATATATTCGCTTTAAAAATAAATAATCAAATTAAATTCCGTTTTTATAGATAACTAGCTGAGGCCCGCGGCTTCGCCCTCGTTGCATTTTTTTTAATTTCTTTCATAAGAACCTTCTCCTGACAATAACAAATGCAATAAAAAAGAATTATCCAATTCGGTGCAGTCGATCGGAAGTTATGCGCTTAGCAACACATTCAGCAATTCATTTTTATATTATAGATGGTACGGAACCCTTTGTGCGCGAGTCCGACTCGCACTTGGCCGGTTTTTTTATAGCCCCATTCTTTGCGGACGGAGTCGCGGGCAACAACTAGTTATATATAACCACTAACCTATACTTAACCAAAACATTCCCAATTGAAACCCCAAGTGGGTAAGTCGGCTACCTGTCTTACTTAAACTTAAACTAATCAATGATTAAAAGCTCTCAGACGGCTTTTAGCGACGTTTAGTATTTAACCAAGTTCGGCAAGTTTAGTAAACTAAGTAATTCGCTGTGTTGACTAAGACAAAGCAGTAATGACTTTACTTTTGTCGGATACACACGGCTCTTACGAATAAATGATTTAAATTAACTATTTGGTGTGGTGGAAAGACGTGGTACCATTGACGTACAATAAAACAACTAGACTCCCAATCACGCTCAAAAATTGTCCGAAGCAAAAGTCTGCATACGCGTCTATTGTGCAGAGTTTTGGTTCAGTTCAGTATTCATATATGTCTCTTTCGCACCGTAATCAAACTCACAAGAAAAAAAGAGACAGACAGTCTAGCTTCCGCTTCGCATGACCACTCCACTGCATTCTTTACTCTTTAGGCGGTTTCCAGCGCGTGACGTCATGTCACTACTTCTAACGATCGTATTCAATTGACATTAAACATTACTGCTACGAAATAAGGTGTTAATTTGAATGAATGCTGTTAATGTTATCTGTATAAATTGATGTATACGTACACACAACGCCGCTCGGACGTTTATTGAGGAACTTTTGTTAAGCGATTGGGAGTCTATACTTTGCGCGAGATAAACCTGGAAAAAAGTTCACTGACCCGACTTCTACAACGTTTCACACAAAATGTACGTTCTCTGTCGCTCGCTATACAAACTGTCGCTAATCATGTCGCGACACGAGTTTCATAATACTCTGACCAAATGTGAAAAGAGTAACTTCGAAAGTAACACTTTTTAGGATTTTTTGTTGATGTAATATGACATTATTACTATTTTCTTATTTATTATTGTAGCATAAATTACGATTGATGTGATTGCTAAATTTCACAATTTTCATAATTTTGGATACAACTGACTTTTTTCTTACTTTTATACACTTTAAAATAAATACTTTGTAAATTTAACCATCAATAATATGTGCGTTGTTCATTATATACTGTAGTTACTTCATTACATAGTATTAATCAACAATTGTATTTTACACACTCAGAACTCGAAATTTTAAGTTACGCGCTTACGTTTGCAAGCGTCGTTCGGGCAGGGGCGCGACACTCGGTTGCCATTTTGTCCGTCTTTTACTTTTGTTTCGTTTCCATTCCGCCTTCGGCAAGCGCTTGCGTTAGACGTACTTGGGAGAATTTCACTTTGTTGTTTATTTGCTAAAGGTATTGTTATTTGTTTTTGTTACACACGTACTTACATTTCAACTCAATCAGAAACCGGGAAGTGGGTCAAATTCAACTTGCAAGATTTGACCTGTTGCCGGCGGTACATACAGAAAGCGCGCGCCGACACGATCGGGTAACGAGTGCGAATGAGAGAGAAAATCGCGTGATGCGCGGCACCCGCCATGGCGGCGCGCCGCGGGTATTTCACGGCGACGGCGCGCTAAACGAAACCGCGGGGACGCCGGCGCGCCGGCGCGCCGGCGCGGCGCCCATATCTACTACGTACTTACTTTGGTTATTTTATAAGTGTCTTGTATCTTGTTTTATAAGTGGCTTTACGGGTAATTTTGTAACATCCTATATTATAATTATTGTAGCATTAAAAACTATTTCCTTGAAATACTCTTTTCTTTTTAATAAACCTTTTTATTTTAATTATAAGCTCTTTCTTTTAATCTAATGCTTTTAAAAAAAATAACTGGCATGAAAATGTTTGTTACGTCTGGCAAGGTCAAGCGCTCACCCTGCCTTCTACCACGTTACGCAAGGAAAGGCGTATTAGCGATAATTGTCATAGATTTTGTATCGAATCGTTTGTAAAAATGACGTACATTGGTAGACAAGCGTCAATGAATTTTTGTCCAGGTTTAACTCGCGCAAACTATAGTTGTTTTATTGTGGGTCAATGCGTGGTACAGAGTTGCACGCAACAGGCATGAGTGGAAAAGGCTGGAGGAGGCCTTTGCCGAGGGGCAATCAGGTTTACAGAGGAAGAGCAAGATGCAAATAGTAGAGTTCAACTAAAGAAAACCGGCCAAGAGCGTGTCGGACACGCCCAAGGTAGGGTTCCGTAGCCATTACGAAAAAATCAAGTAATATTTTTCTAAGGATTTCGTATGTGTACGGAATCATCCAAGTTTAGGTAAGTTTTATACCTTAGGCTACTATTTACTCTTAAACTACAAATATTTTCCAAGCAATCTTAGCCGCTATAATTTTCCTAGTAAATTTGATATATTTACTACCATTCTGAGTTTTTTCAAATTTTTCTACCTAACAGTTTAGATTTTAGAGGGGGGGACGGTCGATTTTAATGAAAATTTTCACTTTAAAGTTGAATATTTCGCAAACAGATCACTGAATAGAAAAATCATGTTAGCAACCCCACAATGGTTTTAAAAGACCTATCCAACGATACCCCACACTATAGGGTTAGTCGAGAAAAAAAAATCACCCCCCTTTACGTCTGTGGGAGATACCCTAAAAAAAAATTATTTTTTATTTTTTATTTTACCACTTTGTCGGCGTGACTGATATATATATTCATGCCAAATTACAGCCTTCTAGTACTAACAGTCTCTGAGCATAGCCGCGGACAGACAGACAGACAGACGGACAGACATGGCGAAACTATAAGGGTTCGTAGTTGACTACGGAACCCTAAAAAGGAAAGAAATCTGAATATAAGGCTAATAATAATAATAATTTGGTGTACTTCCGTTTGGCAAATTATTTTTCCCAAACTGATTCATTTGGCAAATGTTTAATTTCCCAAATGTTTATTTTTTCTGAAACTGTAAACTATTCAGGTTATATTTCAGAACCATTCTGTAGGTTAGGTTAGGTTTGTTTTATAACAATCCTGAAAAGTTAACGGTTTCAGAAAAAATAAACAGTTGGGAAATTAAACACTTGCCAAATGAATCAGCTTGGGAAAAATAATTTGCGAAACATTAGTAAACCGTTCAGAACAACTTTTTTCTTTTGCTAAAACGAAAGAAGTGATGGATGTGCCTTTTATAGTGTCTTTCAATTATTTTCAATTTGCATGTTTAATGGAACTCGTTTTCCGAAATAAATGATTTTTATTTTTAAAAAGAATACCGCGACTCAAAACGTTGTCGAAACGTCTAGCAAATTCGCCCAACGCACGCCAGCATGCTTAGTATAACTTTTTACTTCACCAAATACTTCTCGATCGCGTTTACGTAAAAAAAACAATTCTATGGGAACATGGATGCGCGCGCGCGGAGACGCTGTCCATGTTTCCGTAGTAATTGATTTTTTTACGTAAACGCGATCGAGAAGTATTTTGGTGAAGTAAAACTTATACTAAGCGTACAGAATTTCACTTACCAAAAGAAAATCGCGCATTTCCGCGCCCAGTGTGTCGCGCCCGCCTCGCAGACCCGGCCGCCGCCGCCAGCTCAGTCACTCCGCGGCAGGCGCGCCGGTCGCACGCCCGTGATGCGCTAGAGCCATGCCGAAGCTACCTCTGGCGGTTCTGCTCGCCATGCTAGTCCTCGGTAAGTGCAGTATACCATAGTCCACCAAGTCTACCATAAAGGTCAATGACCTACGGCTTAAAACATTAAAGCCTGTTTCACTTGCAAGTCAATGTGGCAGCCTTGTTTTTGTTCTAATGTAGGAACTGTCATAGAAATGGTATATTACTTGGTTGAGTTTATCTAGTATATAAGGTGTCCCAAACGTTTAATAATAAATTTAATAAGGCTCATTTAAACTATAACACTATACATATAGGTTATACCTAAGTGGTCAAGCAAGGAATTCCTACCGAAGGTTTAATATCATTTCGATGGCATTTAACGTCATTTTCGCTCACAAGTCAATATGATTCGTATTTTTTATACTTAGGAACGTTCGAAATAGCCTGAAAAATAATATAAAAAAAGTAAAGACTGCGTCGGCAATTGAAATAATTCTTAAGAAAACCGCAAAAATAAATTCGATTGTGTAGCATTTCAAGGGATTACTTTAAAAATACGTTTACAAAAGTACTTATATCTTTATTTTGCCTAAAATGATGAATAGGTTTTTGTTACGTGAAAAATAGAATCACTATTTTTTGCAGTAATAATTGACGTGCAAAAATATGTTGATTAAAATAAGCCTAGTGCAAACATTCCATTGTTCAATGGTTGTTAAACTCGAAATATTAAAGACTATTGTCAAAAGTCAATCGACAAAGCAGACTTAATGTTTTTTTCTGATATGTACGAACTGTCGTAAAAAATGACATAGTATTTGGTCGATTATACGCAGTTTAGTCAAGAAAGGAATACTCTTCGAAGGGTCTATGATTGTGCATTAAGACGCAAACATTAGAATATCTTCGCCTTCATAATCCGGTCAAATTAGACAAGAAAATAAGAGTGAAGATACATGAATTAACATCAAGCTGAAAATTAGTAAAATTGTTCAAACATAATTAAAAATAACATGTCAAAACTCCCCATTGTTGTGGAAAAAAAATTATTCAAGGTCAAAGGTCAAAAAAATGGGTTTTTCACGATTTTCACTGAAACGGTAAGTTTTATCATAATTCATAAAATTATCTGAGACCGAATTGTAGATCATAAAATTATCTATAAAAAGGTATAATTACTTTTTAATAAGAGCCACCGTTTCTGAGATGTAACGATTCAAAAAGCTTCATGAGGAGGAATGGACCAAGCCCACAGCACTGGTCTAGTGCGTGTTGTTGGGTCGTCAGAGCCTCGTTTGTTAATTTATTGAATTTATATAATTTATTGAATCAGGCGTTACTTTGCGGAGGTCCATATTAATGAACTAAAACAATTACTTTGCTCACCCGCGACCTTACAATAGTTACGTTTATGCAAGAAATGTGCGTTCATGCAGTTCCTCCAGCTCCACACTGTACGAACACACACAAATCACATAAACCCAACCATCACCACCACCAAGCTACACTGACGCGTTTCGAACTCAACCAGAGCTCATCTTCAGAGTTACCACAACCGTATGCTATGCTACCAAATGTTAAACTAACAAACCAAAACAAATGTTTTAACTTGTCACTGTAACTTCTCAAGTACCCACTTTATTTTTCTTATTCTCAAACTACCCCACAAAAATTAACTTTTATTGACATATTTAAAACTACCTTGAATTTTTAGTTTATTTATTTATAAGGCATATTTAATTAATACTAACTGTTCAAATTCGACCCAAGCCGCAGTAAAGGAGAAGATACTAAATTTACCTGTTCATTAATAATAGACCCCATAGTGTTGTACCTAATTATTTCCATGCATTCCAGAGCATCCAGAAGCAACCCCTTGCCGCAATAATGTAACACTTCATAAGAATCTGAATCTAACAATGAATGATTTGATTCCAACAAATGCTTTGCAAAATTCGATCTATCTGGATGCTCATTCCTATATGCCGAAACATGCTCTTTAAATCTAGTATTAAAACTTCGGCCTGTCTGTCCTACGTATATCCCATTGCAGTCATTACAATTACAATTCCTCGTTTGTTGTTTGGCTTGGCAGGCACCGCGTGCAGGTGAGGTTGACATGAGGGCCGTAAGGTGTTGTATGGGCCCCCGTTACACCCTGATGGCGGGATGATTTGGACGTGTTACGCAAAGGACTAGCCTGACATAGTGCCAGACCGAGAGATGTGGAGGTCAAGAGGGGAGGCCTTTGTGGGGCACTACAACAGTCTAAATAAAATTAAAAAATCGGCCAAGTGCGACTTGCACTCGCGCACGAAGGGTTCCGTACCATTATCTATAAAAACGGCAATAAAAATACGCTTGTTGGCCCCCTTAAATATTTGTTTACTAGCTTTTGCCCGCGGCTTCGCTCGCGTGTACTATGAGTATTACAAAGAACCAAGATATCAAGCAAGCAAGCATACAGGCAAGCAAGCAAGCAAGTCCACAATTGACCAAGAAATCGGTGAACATACCTACATCAAAAAAAAGTGGAATACATAACCTCCTCCTTTTTTAGAAGTCGGTTAAAGAGCCCTTTGCGGCCTACTTACAGTATAAACTTATGAAGTTTGAAATTTTAGTTTTCTACAACCAGTAAAACGCAAAATCCCGTTTTTTCCCGTTCCCGTAAGAATTTCGGGAAATGTTTTCTTAATGCTCCCCTACACTCCCCAAGGAAACCACTTGCCAAATTTCAGCTTTCTATGACCAGTAAAACGAAAAATCCCGTTTTCCCGTTCCCGTGGGAATTTTGGACAGTCCTCTCTCAATGCTCCTCTACACTCCCCAAACAACCTACATGCCGAATTTCAGCTTTCTAAGACCAGTAAAACGAAAAATCCCGTTTTTCCCGTTCCCGTGGGAATTTGGGAAGTCCTCTCTCAATGCTCCTCTACACTCTCCAAGCAACCTACATGCCGAATTTCAGCTTTCTATGACCAGTAAAACGAAAAATCCCGTTTTTCCCGTTCCCGTGGGAATTTTGGAAAGTCCTCTCTCAATGCTCCTCTACACTCCCCAAACAACCTACATGCCGAATTTCAACTTTCTACGACCAGTAAAACGAAAAATCCTGTTTTTTCCCGTTCCCGTGGGAATTTTGGAAAGTGCTCTCTCAATCCAGCTCTACACTTCCCAAGCAACCTACATTTTGAATTTCAGCTTTCTACGACCAGTAAAACGAAAAATCCCTTTTTTTCCTTATCCCGTGGGAATTTCCGAAAATCCTTAAAACTGTTTTTTTACTATTATAATCACCTACTTCTATGCCAAATTTGAAGAGTCTAGTAATTATAGTTCATAGGATCCCGTTGAACTGAATATATAAATCCCGTTTTTTCCTGATCCCGTGGGAATTGTGAAAAATCCTGAAATTAATGTTTTAACTAATGTAATAACTACTTGTGTATCAAATTTGAAGAGTCTAGTTATTATAATTACTGAGATAGGGTCACTCGGAATCGAATATATAAATCCTGTTTTTTCCCGTCCCCGAGGGAATTCCCAAAAATCCTTCCTTAGTGGATGCCTACATTGTATATGGTACGAGGGGCGTTCAATATAAAGTGAGAATGAGATGCAAACTCTTTTAATATTACGAAATTAAATACTGGCCGGTAAAGCTAATCTATCTAGCTGAATGCTATGAAAAAAAAAACTAACTGTCTTTTGTTTAAAAAAATATACGGGAAATTCTTTGCAATGCTATTGAGTACGTTAGCGAAAATGGAGAAAATTGAACTGCGCGCCGTTATCAAATACTTGTATTTGAAAATTTTTTCTACGGACCAAGTCAATTTGGATTTGCGGGACACTTTAGGGTCTAATGCTCCTCCGTATCCGACAGTCGCACGTTGGTGCGCCGAATTTAGACATGGAAGAACATCGACCATGGACGACCCCCGCTCCGGACGCCCTACTACAGCAGTACCTGAAGAAATTGTGAAAAAAGTCGAAAACTCAGTTTTGGCGGATCGTCGTGTCACAGTTCGTTTTATTGCTGAAAATGTAAAGATTTCAACGGGGAGCGTGCATAATATGTTACATGAACGCTTGGGTATGAAAAAGGTATCTGCGCGTTGGGTACCAAGAATGCTTACTGGCACGCAAAAATAAACTAGACTAGAGATTTGTCAAGAAGCTTTGAACCTGATGCTTTTTTTTGGCGCGATTTATAACTATGGACGAAACATGGCTCCATCATTACGACCCTGAAACGAAACTGCAGTCTATGACATGGAAAAGGCCATCATCTCCAACTCCGAAGAAATTCAAGGTGAGCCCATCTGCCGGTAAGGTCATGGGCTCTGTTTTTTGGGATGGTAAAGGGGTATTAATGATTGAGTATCTCGAGCATGGAGCCACTATTACGGGCACTTTATACGCCAAACAAATAGCAACATTGCGCAATGAGATCCGCGAAAAACGGCGAGGTAAACTCTCGACAGTTGTGCTGTTCCACCAGGACAATGCCCCGGCACACAAGTCCGCCGTTGCAATGGCTGCAATTCGTGATGCTGGGTTCGATATCCTTAAGCATCCTCCGTATTCACCTGATCTCGCTCCCAGTGATTTCTACCTATTTCCGAGATTGAAACACTACCTGAGAGGCCAGAAATTTGAAGACGACGACGCGGTAGTCGCTGCAGTACAAGATTTTTTAAGTACTCAAGATGAGACCTTTTTTAAAAATGGAATTTTAAGTTTAGAAAAAAGATATACTAAGTGTATTATGCTAAAAGGTGACTATGTCGAAAAATAAAAAAAATAGTAAAAGTTGTTTATAACATACTAATTCTCATTTTTTATTGAACGCCCCTAGTATCTATGTGCAAAATTTCAAGTCTCTAGGTCCAGTGGTTTGGGCTGTACGTTGATATATCAACAGTCATTTAGTTTATTTAGACATTTCAACCCCATCGCATCCCATCCAGGGAGATGGTATTTTACGTCTGCCACGTCGGATTTTAAAACCGTGGTTGTTTTCATAACCAGCGACCCGATAAACCATAGAAACAACACCCATGTTGATTTTCAGACTTTGTTACCCCTTTCCCCCCTTTTAGGGGTTGAATTCTCGAAAAAACCTGAAACACGTGTTTACTCATTTATCATTAGGAGTACTTCTGTGAAGTTTCGAATAAAATAGTCGAACTAATCTTGTTTCCCCATACAAACTTTGGACCCCCGTTTCACCCCCTTAGGGAGTGAATTTTGAAAAATCCTTTCTTAGTGCACCCCTAGACCTTATAAGGAACCTACATGCCAAATTTGGAATCTCTAGGCCCAGTGGTTTGGGCTGTGCGTTGATATGTCAGTCAGTCAGTCAGTCAGTTTCTTCTTTTATATCTTAAGATTTTCAATTCAATTATTTATTTTTAAACTGAATATATAACTAAATATTCTGTGCATATTTCAAGCGCCACTGTTGCCGTTATCAGTATCGAGCAAAAACGAACAAAAAAATCACGTTTGTTGTATGGGAGCCCCCTTAAATATTTATTTTATTCTGTTTATACGTATTTGTATTTGGTAGCGGCAACCAAAATACATTATCTGTGTTAATTTCAACTATCTAGCTATCACGGTTCGTGAGATACACCCTGGTGACAGACGGACGGATAGCGAAGTCTCAGTAATAGGGTCCCGTTTTTACCCTTTGGGTACGGAACCCTAAAAAAATAAGGATAAAACGTGGGTAGTTGTGCGCCGGTATCAGTTTCGTCGAGCAGCCGCGCGAGCAGAGCGCTGGCGCGTAGTGCGCGTTTGGCAGCAGCCGAAATGGCGTATGCATGATGAAGGGCTACGGATTACCTCGAAACTCGATCATAGACATGAGTTACCCGTATTTTTTCACTAGAAGTGAGTTGCGGAAGTTTCATGTTCAAAATAATTAATTTAATTAAAATAGCTAGCCAAAAAAGATATAAATTATACTTTGGCGTTGTCAAAGCGAATAAATTAATTATTAAAACGGTAAACGAGGAACTTCTGTTATTAATATTTGATGGCGGCCTGAGTTCGGAGCGCAGTTCGGAAATTATTGTGTCACATTGTAATTGATGGGAAATAAAAGTAATATCATCATTTTGACATCCAGATGGCCTAGTGGTTAGAGAACCTGACTATGAAGCTTGAGGTCCCGGGTTCGATTCCCGTGTCGGGGCAGATATTTGTAT
Organism: Archips crataeganus; assembly: GCA_947859365.1. NCBI lineage: Eukaryota > Metazoa > Arthropoda > Insecta > Lepidoptera > Tortricidae > Archips > Archips crataeganus. Next base: position 1,863,060 of record OX402067.1, read on the forward strand.
GATAAATACGAATGTTTGTTCTCGGGTCTTGGGTGTTTAATATGTATTTAAGTATGTATCTATCTATACAGGGTGGTCCAAACATAGACGTCCAAAAAAAAATTTAGATGCCTCACATCCGGGGCTCTCCGAATATATCCCATGTATGTTGGCCGATTTTTTGTAGTTTTCGAGTAATTAATTTTTAAAAAATTTTTCAAGAATTTTCGGGCCGAGCAGTTTAACATCATGTAACTTTTTTTGGTTACGTTTTTTCTGAGTGTTTTTTTTTTGTGACATTATCCTCACAAACTGTACTTCCTACTAATATTATAAACGCGAAAGTTTGTAAGAATGTATGTATGTATGGATGGATGTTTGTTACTCTTTCACGCTAAAACGGTTAGACGAATTCTGATGAAATTTGTCACACAGATATTTTATAATCCGGATTAACATATAGGATACTTTTTATCCCGGAAAATTGCATAGTTCCCGCGGGATAGCGATAAACGAATTCTTCGCAGTAATGCCAAAACCGCTAGAGTTACACATATGTAATGTATGATGGAAATGTTTATCTTAAATAGTCCTACAAAAAAAACCGCCACAGTATATATCTTTCGAAATTCCCACGGGATAGGGAAATATCTAAACTTTCTTTGTTTTTTTGTTTATAGCAGAATGTCTGAAACTATTGAGCCAATTTTAAAATTTCTTTTACCATTAGAAAGCTACACTATTCTTGATTGACATAAGTTACTTTTTATCCGGGAAAATTAAAAATTCCCACGGGATAGAAATAAATTAATTCAATTTCGTACCTGATTTTAATAATTCTTACATATTATGTGATATGACTATCCCCGATTAACAAAAGCTATTTTTTCTTCGGGAAAATACAAAATTCCCACGGGATAGAAAAAACTGAATTCAACTTCGGGGCTGATTTTGAAAATTCTTTCACCAATAAAAAGCTACAACTATTCCTGATTGGTATAGATTACTCTTCTTCGGGAAAATGAAAATTCCCGCGGGATAGAAATAAGTGAATTCAACTTCGGGGCTGATTTCAAAAATTCTTTTACCTATAGTAAGCTACAGTATCCCTTATTTACATAGGGTACTTTTTCCGGGATAATAAAAAATTCCCGCGGGATAGAAATAAGTAAATATTCAACATCGGCGCTGATTTTAAAAATTCTTTCATATGATATGATATGACTATCCCCAATTGACATAGGCTACTTTTTCTTCAGGAAAATGCAAAATTCCCACGGGATAGAAAAAAACTGAATTCAACTTCGGGGCTGATTTTGAAAATTCTTTCACCAATAGAAAGCTACACTATTACTGATTGATATAGACTACTCTTCTTCGGGAAAATGCAAAATTCCCGCAGGATAGAAGTAATACAATCCAAATTTGTGGCTGATTTCAAAAATTCTTTCACTAATAGTATGCTACAGTATTCCTGATTGACACAGGTTACTTTTCTACGGGAAAATACTAAATTCCCACGGGAAAGAAATAAGTGAATTGAATATAGGGGCTGATTGTTAAAATGATTTCACTAATAATAAAAAGCTACGATGTCTCTGATTTTCAAAAAAGGTCAAAAAAGGAATATCTATACCGCAGAAACTTTACTTTGCACTTTCCGGGATAAAAAAAGCCTGTTTCAATCAGGCACAGGCCTCCTCCCAGAACGAGAGGACTTGGACAGTAGATTTGGGAACTTCACACCCACCATTGAATTTCTTCTCAGGTGTGTGTAGCTTTCCTCGCGATGTTTTCCTTCACTATAAAGCTCATGGTAAACTTCAAACGTAATATACCACATGAATTCGGAAAAACTCAGAGGTGCAAGCCTGGGCTCAAACTCACGACCCTTTGCTTAAGAGTCCATAGGTCTGACCACTAGGGCACCACGGCTTAGCGGCTATAGAATTCACTTATTCCTATTCCACGGGAACTTTTCATTTTCCTGGCATTATCCTATGTGTTAATTCATGTAATAAACTACCTGTGTGCCAAATTTCATCCAAACAACTAACGTTATTGTCTTCGCGAACGAAGTCGCGGGCAAAAGCTAGTTCACACATAAAATAATCAGCTTCCCAACCCTGACGCAAGTTACATTAAAATTGACCGAAAGTGAAAGTTTTACCTTTGAGCAAATCGAAAATTGATTTTGTAAAAAAAAAACCTAAAAATCTCAGAATTCAAAGACCAGAAGTAATTTTAAAAACTTGTCCAGTCTCTAAGCTTTCAGAATAGGTAATACAAAAAAAGTGACACTTAATAGGGAATAATTTGCTGGATTCGACTTTCAAACGTACTCGTAGTCTTATGTATGTAGCTAGTAGTGTGCAGTTTATTTATTTATTTATCTATCTAAACAGCGATCCGGGTGTCACCAACGGTACTGGCTGAAAATCAGCGCTGGGGTGCTTTAAACGCCTCAGCATTATGCTGAGCCAGTGTCCGATTTGCAACCGCAATGACACATTCTATCTTTAGCTTTAGTATTGCCTTTTTGTTTTGTAAAATATTGTGTCTTGTGATGTTGTAAATAAATGTATTTTCTTTCTTTCTTTCTTTCTTTACTAAGGTAGAATGTGTAATAAAGAGTCTGTTGTTAGTAAAGTAACATAATAGTACATTTCGATGCTAGTGCGGAAAGTATGTTATTACTTTACGAGTACCGAGATATCTTGCCACGAGCCGAAGGCGAGTGGCAAAACTCGGGACGAGTGAAGAATGACATTTCCGCGCGTGTATCGAACGACTTTTTTTAATACAGTTGCGAAAAAAAATACAACAGAATAATTTGAGACTTAATAATAATAATAATACAAAACATTTTTATCACCAACAACATCCATCCATCCATCCATCCATCCATCCATCCATCCATCCGTCCGTTCGTCCGTCCGTCCGTCCGTCCGTCCGTACGTCCGTCCGTCCATCCATCAACATCCATCAACATCCATCAACATCCGTCAACATCTATCAACATCCATCAGCATCCATTAACATCCGTCAACATCCATCAACATCCATCAACATCCATCAACATCAATCAACATCCATCAATATCCATCAACATCCATCAACATCCGTCAACATCCGTCAACATCCGTCAACATCCGTCAACATCCGTCAACATCCATCAACATCCACATCCATCCGTCCGTCCATCCGTCCATCCGTCCATCCATCCGTCCATCCATCCATCCATCCATCCATCCATCCATCCATCCATCCATCCATCCATCCATCCATCCATCCATCCATCCATCCATCCATCCATCCATCCATCCATCCATCCATCCATCCATCCATCCATCCATCCATCCATCCATCCATCCATCCATCCATCCATCCATCCATCCATCCATCCATCCATCCATCCATCCATCCATCCATCCATCCATCCATCCATCCATCCATCCATCCATCCATCCATCCATCCATCCATCCATCCATCCATCCATCCATCCATCCATCCATCCATCCATCCATCCATCCATCCATCCATCCATCCATCCATCCATCCATCCATCCATCCATCCATCCATCCATCCATCCATCCATCCATCCATCCATCCATCCATCCATCCATCCATCCATCCATCCATCCATCCATCCATCCATCCATCCATCCATCCATCCATCCATCCATCCATCCATCCATCCATCCATCCATCCATCCATCCATCCATCCATCCATCCATCCATCCATCCATCCATCCATCCATCCATCCATCCATCCATCCATCCATCCATCCATCCATCCATCCATCCATCCATCCATCCATCCATCCATCCATCCATCCATCCATCCATCCATCCATCCATCCATCCATCCATCCATCCATCCATCCATCCATCCATCCATCAGACTTCAATGAATTGGAACAAGTACAAATATAAAAAACTAGAAAAGTAAATCGCACTAGTTCGCAAAAACGAACTTTGCGCACGCAATACAGCCAAAAAAGGGAACTGTATTGAAAAAACTGTTTTTTGTTTGGATCCGGGGATGTGAGGCATCTAAATTTTTTTTTGGACGTCTATGTTTGGACCATCCTGTATAAGTATGTTTAGCCGTTGCCTAGTACCCATAACACAAGCTTTACCTAACTTACTTTGGGACTAGGCCAATTGGTGTGAAGTGTCCCGTGATATTTATTATTATTTATTTATCATCATCCCAGCCTATATACGTCCCACTGCAGGGCACAGGCCTCCTCCCAGAATGACAGGGCTTGGGCCATAGTTCCCATGCGGGCCCAGTGCGGATTGGGAACTTCACACACACCATTGCATTTCTTCGCTCATGGTAAATTTAAAATGTAATTTCGCACATAAATTCCGAAAAATTCGGATGTACGAGCCTGGATTTGATACCACGACCCGCACGGTTTTTCCAGGGCAAAAAAAGTTGTCTAACAAAAATGTTTACTCCACCAAGCTGATATGTGAAATTGGTCCAGGATTTTTTCCAGACTTGAAAATCTTATGAAATTTCAAGTATAATTGGGATGTCTATTTTTTTGCAATGTATAGAAAATCGAAAACCATTTCGAGATAAATGCTTTTTAAATCGTTTTCTGTAGTTATTTAATTTAAATATTATGTAATGAATTTATTATATAACAAATAAGCAATGACCATTTGACATTGGTGTAAATTGCGTGACCGGTTCAAGTCGTACTTTATTCTGTGTGGTTAGAATTCTTCACAATTTACGCGTGGATTATACTACGGAGTTTGATTTGGACCCGCTGTCTGACATCTAGCACTTTGACAGTGCCAGTAAAGTGACACAGTGTATAGTGTACCACTACGCAAAAAATAATTAAAGGGGTTGCCTTATCGTACGCATTTAGATAGATTTAGAAATTTGGCATTGTGGGAGCCCTCAATTATAATCTGACGCCATCAACTAAAATAGTTTCAAGAATTAATTTTGAAAAAAGTAAAGAACTAAATGACATAATATTGAAATTAGTTTTTATTAGTTTCTTATAATTGACTTTTCTATACAAAAAAAATATAAAAACCACTGGTAATGTTTTTTAGACATTCCCAATTCGTTTACGAGATTGGCCGCCTGGGGCCGAGGTCGGCGGGATGTCTCGCGCAATTTGCGTTGTAGTTATTGCACTTATGACAAGAGCCGACTTTCCTGTGAACGTGCGTGCGTGTGTGCAGCCGAGGAAACTGACGGGTCGTGGTTTCAAATCCCCGCTCGCACCTCCGAATTTTTCGGAATTTATGTGCGAAATTCACAGGCGAAATTACATTTGAAAATTACCATGAGCTTTACGGTGAAGGAAAACATCGTGAGGAAACCTGTGAAGAAATTTTAGACGTCCAGTTGGCCTAGTGGTTAGAGAACCTGACTATGAAGTTTGTGGTCCCGGGTTCGATTCCCGTGTCGGGGCAGATATTTGTATGAAAAATACGAATGTTTGTTCTCGGGTCTTGGGTGTTTAATATGTATTTATGTATGTATCTATCTATATAAGTATGTTTATCCGTTGTCTAGTACCCATAACACAAGCTTTGCCTAGCTTACTTTGGGACTAGGTCAGTTGGTGTGAATTGTCCCGTGATATTAATTTATTTTATTTATTTTTATTTATTTACTAGCTTTTGCCCGCGACTCCGTCCGCGTGGAATTAGTAATTTGGGCAGCTTATTTTTTTTATCCAATTTGCTTTTTCATCAATTATGGCTCTCCTTAGTTCCTTGATGTAAAAAAATTACCCGCCCCCGCACCCCCCCGCACACCCGCGTTCACATTCAACACCGTGCACCGTACTCCCAAGTCAAGCGTGCCTATAGAAGTTTTACTTCAAAAACCCCCGATTTTGAAACATTCTTCCGCTCCGCTCCGCTCCTATTGGTGTTAGCGTGATGATATATAGCTTATAGCCTTCCTCGATAAATGTGCTATCTAACAATGAAAGAATTTTAAGAAGTTCCTCAGATTAGCGCGTTCAAACAAAAAAAACTGTTCGATAAATTCTTAAAATAGACGTATCTTTCTTATTTGTGAACCGATTCAAATGAAACAAACACTAAATGTTAATCCAAGAAAATACCAACATATCAGTGAAAACCGCATCCTTCCAGGTTAAGCCGTTTCTGAGATTAGCGCGCACAAACGCACAGACAAACAGACAAACAGACAAACAGACAATAATTCTAAAAATCATTGTTTTGGGTTCTATTGTGCTAATAAATAGCCCAAGTGACAGTTTTTCTCAAATATCTTCAATGTACAGACACCGACTTGTTACAGATTTATTATATGTATAGATTAAATGGTGTGTGTGAAGTTTCCAATACGCAAAGGCCCGCGGGAAATACGGCCCAAGCCCTCTCATTCTGAGAGGATGCCTGTGGCCGCAGTGGAACGTATGTATATAGGCTGAGATGATGATGATGATGATGATGATGATGATGATGAACTTTGAGAGTGAACACTTCAGTTATGTAGGTGTGTTTTATGCTGCTCTTCGTACCTAGTTAGTGTAAAATACATAATATACACATTATACCTACCCGTACGAGCTAAAATAAACCATAATCTGCAATAGCTGTAGCCCGGGAATCTCTTAGGGAAGAATTCGTTTATCGTTACTACGCAACTAACCAATAAACTACCATTAACTACGCAACCACGCAAACTACGCAATTTTCCGGGATAAAACGTACCCTATATCTTAATCCAGGTTATAAATTATCCGTGAAAGAGGTTCTCAATTCGTCTGCACGTTTTTTTTTTAAATTATTATTGTTAATTTTGAGGTGTCGATACACTGAATTTGTGATTTCATTTCAACAAAGTATGAATATCCCAAATCTTATCAGACTAATTTTAATTAATGCAATGTTACCCAGCATTAACTAAGTTAGAAACAATAATTTCGGTGAGATTTCTTATTTTGTATTCAGTAGGTATATTTGCGGCACGACATACCTAGTAGGTATGTTAAATAAAAGCTTGCAAAAAACAGAGCGGCCAAAAAGCTCGTAAAATTATAGGCATTCGAAGTTCCCGAAAGTGCCTTTCAAACTATTACGGCAATACAAAGAAACCGTCCTTGCTAACTTATTTGCCTTACTTTTCTGCCAAGTCTGCTAGTTTTGAGCTACGTCGGCAACTCAAGAACAGGGGCATATTAATACTAGCTTTTTACTGTTACATTTGCGTATTTGCAGACCAAATTTGAAGTCTACGAGTACTAAGTAATTATAATTATTTATTTATTTACTTATTTATTTTAATATATGGTTTTCACGGGATGACCGTAACAGTAATTAAAAATGAAGTTGAAAAATAAAACAAAAAGGTACTTCATATCATAGGTACTTGTTAAAGTTTGGACAGGTAGCGACATCTCTTGTCCGGGTGAGCGGGTAGTTCCGAAGGAGTGTTGAAATCTCTCAATGAGGGTGTAACATAGATGGCGCTGTATCACGCAAGTGATGATCTATCAAATTGAGATATGAATGTGTAGGAAAAATTCGTGTCTAGACGCCGGACCAGTGGTGGTGTAGGGGTTACAGCACACGGCACAGAATGCCGAGGACCTGGGTTCGATTCCCAGCATTGGTCTTCTTTCTGGGGTTTTTTTCTGTGCATCCATATTTCAGTTTGTATTTAGTATGAAATATTATTTATAGAGAACCAACAGCTTATACGTCTATACATCTTAGACATTACAGTAAATACGGCAAACCAATTACAGGTTCTCGCCGACAATTACAGAGTAACAATAAGGCAGTATGGCTCACACAGAGTCCCTTCGGACACACAAAAAAGAAAAAAGAGTAAATAACTACTTAGTGACAAATAATTCAGCACTATTTTAGCGGCGGAGAAAAAATATTCTAAGTCCCTAACTTAACAAACTTAATCTACAGTAAGGTACAATGCTCAATGCACGCTCTCAAAGTATCGATTCGCCAGAGTACGTCTCAAGGTGTCAGTGTTAACATTGAACACGTCAATATCAATATTATAGAGTTTATTCCCTATCCCGTGGGAATTTCAACAAATTCGTTTTTATTCTTTGCCATAAATCATAAATGCAAGACCGTTTGAGTCCTCGCCCACGCGGTACAGGGACTGGGGGGTATTACGACAAAGGGGGTCGAGAGAGGTGCGGGCGGCGAGCGCGCCTTGTGTGCCTGCCGGCCGCACCTCTCCCGTCCCCTTTGTCGACATACCCCCCAGCCCCTGTACCGCGCGGGCGAAGGCTCAAACGGATTAGCTATAGTCTATTTATCTTCTTCTGTTTCCATACAGGGGTCGCGCTTTTTATTCACGTAACAAGTCCTTTAACTCATAACTCATGCCTAACTAAATTTGTCTATGTTTCCATGTTTTCGTTTTGGATAGAATAAGTGGCAAGGGCAAAGGCGTTCGGTCTATGCAGACACCTTTGTGCGTTTTGTTTTCTTGATGCTTTTTATATTTGCCTTTTGTATTTTTATATTTTTTTGTTTGCTTACTGATTGGTAAATTTTTAGTTGTCGGTTTCACTGAACAGTTTATGTTTGAATTGTGGGTAAAATGGTTCCAACGGAAGACCAGCGTCAGCTTCACGGCCGACATCATGCTGAGTTGGGACCGTTTCGTGATAATGTTGTGTCTGTTACCGTTTTTATTTGTTAATTTAAGTTTATGTCACGAATAAATATTTTCTTTCTTTCTAACATTTCTGATCGAATCGTACTCCCGAGATTATTCGTTCACATTTTATCGAACCAGTTCATGTCGATATCTTAGATATCCGTGAAATTTTTGTCCCTTTGGAAATTCTCCAGGGGAGAAGGATAAAAGGCATTTTAAGTAGACGTCGGAAAAAGATTAGTTACAGGTGAGTTTAGTCGGCCGTGAAATTGGTTTACCGCCCTAGGGCTGAATGTCGTTTGCACCTCATAAAAACTCTAAAGAAGGCATTACAGGAATCTTACTTATATTATAAAGAGTGTGTATTAGTGTGTGTTTTAACGACCGCTTTAGCCTAGTTGGTAGTGACCCTGCCTACGAAGCAAGAGGTCCTGGGTTCAAATCCCGGTAAGGGCATTTATTTGTGTGATGAGCACGAATATTTGCTCCTGAGTTATGGATGTTTTCTATGTATTTAAGTATTTATTTATCTATATAAGTATGTTTATCCGTTGCTTAGTACCCATAACACAAGCTTTGCTAAGCTTACTTTGGGACTAGGTCAATTGGTGTGAATTGTCCCATGATATTTATTTATTTATTTATTTATTTATTAGTTTGTTCACGTAAAGTTGGCTACTTGAGTCACGTAATTAGAAATGCCAGATACAAACTGCTGCAGTTAATAATAACGGGAAAAATAGAGTGAAAGACAGTGGCGTAGCTAGCATGGGTGGGGCCCGAGGCGGATATTGTTGGTGTCACCCCAAAAACTCAATCAAAACTGTTAAAAATAAAAATAAATCGATGGCCCAGACGAATAAACGTGCATTTTTTTGCTTCTTTCCTATGCTTTTATATACCCTAAGGCACGTTGTAATTTTTTTCAAGCCAATCTGATTTACCATTTATGAAAAATATGTATTTAATTTTAATTCGTTGGTAATTTTCCATACACGAATAAGATTCCAAGAGAGTGTTGCCGTTTTAAAAATTTTGTTACTATACACGAATAAACGTGCAATGGTTGCCTCATGGTCTTCTGCATTGACTTTTTTTATTTCAATATGAGTAGGTAATATTACTTGGCACGTTTATTCGTATTAAACTTTGTTAGCAAGATTCGTGTATTCTAGCATTAAACCTTTGATCGCGTTCAATCTTGTCCGCAAAATTTTCATCATACTAGCTTTCACATACTACTCATTAACGTTTGAGTCATTGCATAAAAATCATTTTAATAAATTAACATGAGCAAAATTGCAAATACCGAATGCACGATCAAATAAAATACAAAAAGAGACGTTAATGTAGGTACATTGCGCTAAAGCAATTACACTTTTTATAACACGAATAATGTTGCAATGAGCCATAACACAAAATGACCTGAAGATTTATGATTCTAATAAAAAATAAAGTGGTTTTTCACTATTTACTGGAAAATGGTTAAAAATAAGGGTACTTTACACAGTTTTGTAGGTAATTTTAATATCTATCTAATGCTATACCTATAGCACATATATAACGGCTACCAGAACTGTCAGGTTATCTTTGTTAAAGTTGATTTTATTTTTCCTGTAAAGTTGTCGTTTCACAATTAAGTACACGTTTATTCGTTTGGGCCATCGAAATATCGAGGAATGGTGCGTCTGCTGTCCACTGTTCGATTTTTTATTTAAATTCTAGAAAATACAAATTCTAATTTAGCAAACAGCGACACGGTCTCTGTGGCCAGTGTCTACAGTATGTACAGTCAAGGACTTTAATTCATGAGCCACCATGGAAGCTTTTCAAAGGAGAAGTCATTACGATTTTCCTTGTTAATTAATGCGATGTCACTATGAAGTTTACTGTGAAATGGTTCCATGGTGGCTCATGAATTAAAGTCCTTGACCGTACGAGTCTTCCCCAAAAACGTGTATTTTGTTTAATCTAAATGACGTAAAGCAAGCCGTCACATTTAACATAGATAAGGTTCTCATTTCCTCCAAATGTGGCATATAATTTTAGCATAAAATCTGCATTTTTGATGGCGCGAGTGTTCCTAGTTTTCTTGGTTATGTTTTTTAACGTCCTAATTAAGTTTTAAATAAGCTCATTGTCCAAATTTCCACGGGTATGTTTGTGTAATATTTGCAAGTCTCTTGTAAGCAGCAAGTTTTTCCATAATATTGGAAAATTTTAATCGCTGCGTGCTGCTTTTCATTTAAATTGAAGGAAATATACTTAGGTGCCATGGTGGCTTAGTGGCCTAGTGGTTTATAACAAGCAGAGGGTCGTGGGTTCGAGTCCGGGCTCGCAACTCTGAGTTTTTCGGAATTTGTGTGCGTATTTGATTAGATGAAAGAAAGAAAGAAAGAAAGAAAGAAAGAAAGAAAGAAAGAAGACATTTATTCACTTTTACAAGTCACACAAATACAAGAAAGTACCCACAAATTCAAACAAATAAACAAGGTTCACAAAACAACGAAGTAATAAATACATCTGCATGTGTGTCCATGCAAAAGTGAAACGGTCGCTGACTCAGCATTATGCTGAGGCGTTAGACGCCTGCAGCGCTGATTTTCTGCCAGAACCGTCTGTGACTCACGGAACGATACACAAATATACTATATAAACTACTTAATAAAAAGATAAATTAATAAAATGATAATGAATTAACAAATAATTTAGATTTATTATTGCGTAGCATAATATGTAAATAAATAAATACAATAAAGAAAAAGTAAACTGCGAAAACCCTGTAAAACAACAGGTTGGCATATCAAGTGCTGGTTTTATAGGTAGGATTTTTGGAGCGTTAATAAGTGATCCTTCAGCTTGCGCTTGAAGGTGTACCTACTAGACGCTCCTTGGATAGGGGGAGGAATATCATTCCAGCACTTGGACGCCGCAAACTTAAAACTTCCTCGAAATGCCGCGGTCCGGTGTTTAGGCACAAGAACCATAGCACTCCTGCGCTCACTCTTCGACCAAACAATTTTATTGAAGAGGTACAACGGTGTCCTGTAGCGTCTCACACCGAACAGCAAAGTGGCGAGGTGCATGCGCCTGCGTGCAGGCATGTTCAGCAAGTTAGCGGCGTTCAGGTACGGAGTGATGTGGGACCGGGGAGGGACACGGAAACAAAAACGAGCGCATGCGTTTTGCACTCGCTGTAAAAGCCTCTTGGAACGACCAACTATGCAGCCGTCATAAACAATATCACAATAGTTTAATCTGGACAATATAAGCGATTCACAAAGGTTAACACGCAAATCAACACTAAGGTAATCGCGTATACTGTACAGAACCTTGAGGCGGTAGAAGCAGTTACTCACAACTTTTAGGATGTGGTTCTCAAAGCTCAGCTTGCCGTCCATAAGTAGACCAAGGTTATTGGCTTCTACCACCCGTTCTATTGGTTTACCCACAACGGCAACATCCCCGGTAGTCAGAGCATCAATAGTATTCCGAATTTGATGCCTCGATCCAAAAACTATATACTTCGACTTGCCGGGGTTGAGGACTAAACAGTTCCTCTCCGACCAAGCTGAAATACGATCGAGATCTGCATTGATGGCGTCTACAGCAATGGAAGTTTCTGAAGGCGCGCAGGAGACGTACAGCTGCAGATCGTCCGCGTAGAGATGGTATCCACTGCTCTTTATACTGCTGACAATATCAGAACTGTACAATATAAAGAGCAGAGGACCCAGTATCGAGCCCTGCGGTACTCCCCGTGTCACAGGGCAAAGAGAAGACCGCAGAGCACCACCATCCACCCCACGCAATACGATAGTTTGCGCACGGTCAGTCAAATAACTGCTAAACCATTTTATCGCCGTGACATCAAATCCGTAATACGACATCTTGGATAATAGCAAGGGAACGCTAATGCAATCAAAAGCCCTGGAGAAATCTAAAAGTGCTAAAATAGTACTTTTTCCAGCATCCTTAGCCTGCAAAATATTATCGACTACATCGAGTAACGCAGTAGCTGTCGATCGACGCTTGCGAAAACCCGATTGCAGTTCAGGTAGGATGCTGTATTTCTCCAAGTATTCCGACAGCTGTTCGCAAACTACCCTTTCCACTATCTTCGACGCACAGGGAAGGATACTAATAGGACGGAGTTCGGACAGATTAACAGGATTAGGTTTTTTAGGTAACGGGGTCACTTGAGCAATTTTCCAATCAGTCGGGAAAGTCATAGTCTCAATACTCCTATTGATGATGAATGTCAGTACCTTCGAAATCACCGGAAGAGTCATAAGTAACATGTCAATAGCAATCGAATCATGTCCCTTTGCAGTTGTTTTAATAGAGGTCATAATTTTTGTCACAGTTCCTGTCGTTGTTGGTGAAAGAGTAAATTTTTTGTCACTATGTCTATCGAATTCATACCGCGCAGATGCTTTCCTTGGAGAAAATAATTGTAACTAAGTTATGTAATAAAATAAACTACGTGATGTAACTGAAGTGATAATAGGTACTTATTGCTAAATAAATAAATAATAATAAAATAAATAAATAAATATCACGGGACAATGCACACCAATTGACTTAGTCCCAAAGTAAGCTAGGCAAGCTTGTGTTATGGGCACCAGGCAACGAATAAACATACTTATATAGATAGATACATACTTAAATACATATTAAACACCCAAGACCCGAGAACGAAATTCGTATTTTTCATACAAATATCTGCCCCGACACGGGAATCGAACCCGGGACCTCAAGCTTCATAGTCAGATTCTCTAACCACTAGGCCATCTGGTCGTCTAAAAAGGGTGTATGGTGCTAAAGGGTATATATATAGTGGTAGTATGAGTATAGGTATAGACACATAATGTTACACCTTAATAACTATATTCTAGCAAATAAACTTATTTGATTTGATTTGATTTGATTTGGTTAAAAATGGTTAAAAATAAGGAGTGTAGTAGGTATTCGCAAACAAACTGTTTTGCAGTTTGGCGAAGCATTTGTCATAGATTTAATGTAATTTTTTGTTGAGATAAATAAATAAAAAAAAGTACATGAAAAAATATATAAAATATATAAGCAATGGGCGGCCTTATCGTTTTCCAGTGATCTCTTTTAGGCAAGCTTTAAAATAGAAAGAAAGAAAAAAAAGAAGAAGAAGTGCTGTACAGGCAGCAAAAGAAAGCTTACTTTGTATCCAAAATAGAATTTTTAACAAATACTTCAACCAAGCCCAGCGAACACCTAAACGGAACGATTTATCAGTTACGTTCCATCATGGCCGATAAATTAGCGTGCTAACGGCAAAAGAGACGAGACGCGCAAAAAAATGGAAATGATTGTCCAATTTGTCAAGTGTAATGGGTTCCGCATAAATAAATACGGAGCGAGTCGGAGTTTAATCCGGACATCAATCAGTGCACTGGCCGGGTGGACGTCCGGGTCAAATATCCGGGTCATTTGGCAATTGAAACTAGGTATACTTTGGTTTTTTAATTATTTATTTAATCGTATGGCATGCAATTTATGATATACAGAGTTACTTAACAACAATCACTTAATACTACTAAAAAAGCTATACTACAAACGAATATCTAAGTTCTTTGCCCATAGGGCTGCGTTCGCATCAGGAGAGAACAGGTTCAGGGTGTTTCCAGCATATCTCCTCTTTGGGCAGTCACGAATGATGTGGTGGATGGACTGAACAGGTGCACCACATTCGCACGCCGGAGAGCCTCACAACCCACACTTGAACATTTATTCCCCGCAGAGCCCATGCTCAGTGCGGAGCCTATTTATCTGGCACCATTCTCGCCTTGGACCAGAGAATCCCCAAGGTTTTTGGGTGGGGTCGTGATCTGATAGGGCGGCTTTAGGAGGGTTAGACCGCCATTCGTCCTTCCATCTCAATTTAATGTCGAACGGTTCATCGAACAGGCTCCGAGCCGACTGGTAGGGCTGGTTTTTTAATAGAAACCAGGCGTTACTTGTCAATTAACTGAAACTATTACTTTGCTCACCCGCGACCTTACGATAGTTGTTTATGTAAGAAATGCGTGTTCATGCAGTTCCTCCACATCCACACTGTGCGAACACACAAATCACATAAACCCAACTATCACCACCACCAAACTACACTGACGCATTTCAAACTCATCGAGCTCATCTTCAGAGTAGGTACCACAACCGTACGCTATGCTACCAAATTTTAGACTCGAATCTCGAATTTGTATTTGTGTGTTGTGTAGTTGAGATAATGCATGCAACATTGTATTTTACTGAAATAAACAAATAATTTATTGAATCAGGCGTTACTTTGCGGAGGTCCATATTAATGAACTAAAACAATTACTTTGCTCACCCGCGACCTTACAATAGTTACGTTTATGCAAGAAATGTGCGTTCATGCAGTTCCTCCACCTCCACAGTACAGTACAGTGTGGAGGTGGAGGAACTGCATGAACGCACATTTCTTGCATAAACGTAACTATTGTAAGGTCGCGGGTGAGCAAAGTAATTGTTTTAGTTCATAAACAAATAAATAAAATAAAATACAATAAATATTACGGGACAATTCACACCAATTGACCTAGTCCAAAACTAAGCAAAGCTTGTACTATGGGTACTAGACAACGGATAAACATACTTATATAGATAGATACATACTTAAATACATATTAAATACCCAAGACTCGAGCACAAACATTCGTATTATTCACACAAATGTCTGACTCGACCGGGAATCGAACCCGGGACCTTAAGCTTCGTAGTCAGGTTCTCTAACAACTAGGCTGTCCGGTCGTCAAACAGTTTCATTTTTTTTTAAATCTAACATTTGGTAGACTGATTTCCGAAAAACTCAGAGGTGTGAGCCCGGGCTTGAACCCACGACCCACCCACTATTGGCCATAGGTCAAACCACTAGGCCACCACGGCTTTTATAAAGCTTGTACTGTGCTAAGCCTTTGGGCTCCGATAATATTTTATTTTCTTTGTTTTGGCGTGATCGTCTAATTTGGACCGTTTTTTACGTTGTGTTATAATTTTAAAATATTAGTGACCGGGGTTCACAACTAGGTGAACTATTAGACTTTACATACTTATGTAAATAGATAGATTATAGCGAATATATGTATAAATTCTTAAATATAAATCCACAGACAGAAATGGACAAAGGTTTAACAATTAGTATTATTTATTTGCTCTAGAAGACGTTGTATAGCAATATGGTTTATATTCGTATAGGAGGAGCCCTCTCCCCGCTCCGTCCAGTAGAGCTCGACGCCTCACTGGTCGCTCTTCCTCGAACCTACCACGACCATTGCAAGGGAATAACAAGCTATGTCGCCCGTCTATAGATCGTATGTATCAGTCACCAAATGAGTAAGAGGACAAACAAGAATGTAGTTACTCCTGTGGTAGGATTTTATTACTCCTAAAATTTACACGGAGTAACTACCCTACTCACTTGAGACTACTTCTATTCCCCCCTTTAGACTCTAGTATAATAAGAAGGTACTTCGATTAGTGTATGAGTAAGCTGAAGGACGCTCCATTACTTGGTCTACAACCCAGATCGAGTAATTGGCCTCCCCCCACGTACCTCCCTAAGACACCCAATTCTGCACGGATCACCTCTAGGGATGAATATCCTTAGCCGCAACCTCACTAACGACACCTATTGCCGAGCGAGTAAGTAGACACCCCGTTGGATTACGCATAATCACTACGTGCCGATTGGTCAGACCGAACACTAGGGGGCAACATTCAGCACGCCAGAGGCAGAATTGACCCCTGGAGACCATACGTATATCGCCAATCCTCGCACCCAAAATAATAATTTTGATAATCTACAGACCGCATAATGAAAGCTTCACATCAACCGTTGCTTAGCCTAGCCATCGCAACTGTATCGTCTGTACTATGGTACGTGATGGTGTAGCTGCGTGCTATCAGGACCATTTCACTTGGTCGGTCGTAACTATACTGGCATTTGTGCCTACCAGTATTGTCACTTCCCCACTCTCAGAGTAATAGTACGGATAGAAGTGTGGGAAATACTTTCTCTATACTGGTCTGATTAAATTCAAGGTTAATATTGAGGACTGGTAAGTATTAGTGGTTTAATTTAGTCTCAAGTATTATGAAAATCCCATTCTAGGTTCTAATAGGTTAACAGATTTTATACCAAAATCAAGGGATGAATTTTGAAAATGATATTCTTTCACTAGAACAAATAAAATAGATAATACAATACACCATAAGTCTAAATAGACTTGTATAACAGCACAACAAAGGTAATAAACAGTAATAATATGGCCGTTTATCCATTTCTATCAGTAATTGATCAATTACTTCCCAAAAATAAATTCATAATAAAACAAGGTTAAATAGTAATAAACCCTATTAAAATTATACTGGGAGTTCTTACCTAGGAGGTACAACTGTTTCACTGTTTAAATACGCTGCGGTATTATCGAAGATAGGTTCCCCAGTAGGTTACAAGATCTCCGGTAGTTCAGATAATATTCACTTCAAATATTACTTCAAGACGAGGTCTTCAATATCTCACATAATATTCACTTCAAATATTACTTCAAGACGAAGGTACAACAACATAAACGCACAAGGTTCTCAGTCAGAATACTGTTCAGATCCACTGTCAATTATCGAAGATAATTCCTTTCGGATTTCAAAAAAGATTTAAATTTAAATAATAATTCCAAGAGAAAAGACAATAAAAAATAAAATCAATTCAAAACATTGTATAGCTCAACCCAAGGTGGTTTCTCGATATCAAATGCCAATAGACGATTTGATTCGATTCGATTCAATTGGCCTATTCTAAAATTTGAATATTTAAACTTATTGTCAAGTTTATTTGTATTAGCTAAATAGAACCCTATTACTCATCTTGACATTAACTGTCAGTCATCAAAATCTTGTTTAAAATTGAACCTTAAATTTCGTTGACCTAAACATCTATCTTACTATGTAGCTTTGTTCTATATGTATGATTTCAATAAATGTTTAGCCGCGAGAGTCAACCCCGGTAGGTTTAAGTTAAGATCGCGTTTGATTAAAATATACGAAGGGTCGATATAACTATAAACGTTCTTAATATTCGTATAAGTTCCCACTGCCACGTTAAATAAAATTATAAAGACACTTAGCTAAGATTATGATCCAAACGCATCGCGTTCCCAGCATACAGCCCCGAAGTCTGCATCTCCATACTCCAGCAGCTCTCCTCACAGCTTACTGCATCTCGCAGCTCTCAGCAGGACTCCGATCAGGAACCCGCCGTCATATCCAGTGAATGGATATCCATGTCAAACAAATTATATATTAATATTGTATCGAAATCATTATTCAATCCTGATATGATTCAGGAGATTTCATAGATCATGTATTCCTGCGATGTCAATTATATTGGTCCAATAGTTCCAATGCCTGACGTATGATGGATATAATAATATACTGGAAATAAGTCCATTATGCTTTGGTTTAAGATATAAATTATTATTGGATTTCCGGTCGTCACTTTAATCCCTGTCATATTTTCATGTAATTCATCACTACTCCATTGTCCAAATTCCCCGTAATTCCCCAATAAAACATCAGTATTTTGACTTACACGTCAAATGATTCCTCTCGGTCTTCGCTCCATCAACCTTTGACGTAGACTCCTCACTTCTATTCTTCTATTCCACATGACAGCTGACGTCACGCGCCTCTAAGCTCCCGCTATTTCTGAAAATAGTTAAATTATCCTGCGAAATATCATTTTGGACTCACGGCAGTACTTCACACTGATACACCATTTAATTCTCTACACGATTCTCATTATTAGAATACTCCCGATTCAATAGACACTGAGTTATAGTAATTTAATCCCAAACACAATATCACAAGTTTGTTATTATTATAACTTCACTCGTCTGTCTTCTAGATTAGCCATCACTTTGACATTTCCCAATGTTCCTTTCTTTGGAAACCAAATATAGCTATCTTTGATTAGGCGGAGTTTTCCCTCAGCTTTACACGGTCTCGCGATATGATGATTGATAAATAAATCAACTGTTGTTTATAAAGTTTCCATTTCTGTAACTCCCAACGTTGTAAATCATAGTCATTTCACATTGTCACTTTTGTTGAAAGTACGAGGAAATAACCATTGGAAAATACACACACACACCACACGACACTTCACTCCCATAATCGCGGATCTAATTCTAAGGATTACTTTTATCCTTTTGGATTTTCTTATTTCGGTATCCCCGTTTTATTCCTGACATCTCTCATGTCAAACCCCCAATTCCCTCTTTTTTCTCCTTTCTTTTTCTTTGACAGGTCTCATTAAACAAGGTTTGTTATTGAAACTTTTTCAAAAAAATTAATACCCATATAACGAGTTCAGTACAGTACCTACCTACTAAGTACATAATTGTCAAAAGTCTTCAAACTTTCTACTAAATGGCCGTTAAACAAATATTCATTACGCCATATTATTTACAATTACAATGAACAAACAACTCCAATCAGTAGAAGTTCCAGCTTACCATAGTAACCATGACGTTTACCGCTAAACTTATCAAAACTCAACCTTAAACCTTTAATAATAAACGTATAAACGGACGCATTTAAATTCACAATGATACATTTAATAATCCCCAGTAAAACGTTTATCTCATCCCACCGGACGGGTGTATCCAGGGATATCCCGGGATATACAGGGATATTTGGACCTCTCTTGTAGAGATGGGCGAATAAACGTCACGATGAAAAAATTACAGTGTTCCGTCTAAAAGTATCACCGTGACATTACAAAATAACGTAAGGCGTTTCATCGTTTTAAGGTGTCTCTGTCACTCACGCAAGGATAACGTTTTGATATTATAATAAATAACGCATCGCATGATTTAAGTTATACGAAGTAAATAAAGTAAGTGATTTTCAGTTACAAACGAGCTTTTTCAAAATAGTGACGATATATAATAATAATTAGGTATGTATACGCCGATGATATGTTCGGGCATATCACTCCGAGTACACTGACCGAAACCTTTATAACTTGTGTATACCATCTACCAAAACGTTTTAGAGTCATTATTATACTCGCGATTTGCGAATATATTAAAAGTGAGGCGAACGCGCAGCGAGTTTGACGCGCTTGTAAGGCTTGGACGCTATGATGTACAAAATTATTAATAATAATATAATAATAATAATAATAATCTTTATTTATCATACTAAAAGTTACAAAACATAACAACTTATAGACTAAACATATTATTATTTAAAAAGGGAACATATTGTTACGTATACCTGAACTAGGAAAAAAAAAATTCCTGTGTTTCAGGTGTAAAATAAGGAATACATAAAAAACAAGTCTTAAATATTTAACCACATTAAAAAAGAAAAGAAAAAAAAATCTTAACATTTATAACATAGATACAAAAATAAATTAATTATGAACAAAAATACAGTTACTACAACTCTTATACCTATCTAAGCATATTTATTTTAAGACTGACAATAATTTTTCTGTATCCTCATAGGACATTTGTTGAAGTGCTGTTTGGAGAATTATCTTAACTTTATTATAATTAAGGGAGTAAATGTCTAATTGGGCGATTAATCTATTGTAAAGAAGTGGTGCTAGGAATGCGTAAAATCTAGATGAGAAGGGATGTGTTTTGTTTATATTTCGAGGGCAAACAGTATCTTGCCGTCGTTTTTTTGTCATATTTATATTATAAGGAAGTGCGGCGTGCTGTTTTAGTACTGTGCTTATTAGTTGTCTGACCGTTAGAACTTTACAGGATTTATAAAGGAGGTCCGTTGGATATAGGAAAGTGCGATTAGTAGAGACTTTGAGAATAGCTCGCTGTGCTCTCTCAATGGTTAGCATTGCCGATTTATGTGTACCACCCCATGAAGTAATACAATAAGTTAGTAAAGACTGACACAGAGCGAAGTAAACCTGTCTAATAGTTGTAGCATCCACACATAGGCGTAAATTTTAGAAGACAAACATTAGTTTACGGATCCTTCCACTTAAAGCCTCGATATGTTGCTTAAAAGAGAGTGTTTCGTCTATTATTACACCCAAGTATTTAATATTATTGGCCATTACAATGCTTGGACAATTGCATGGGTTTGCACTAGAAACATCACAACAGTGAGAAATCAGTGCTGACTTATTTGTTGTGGTTAACCTCGTTTTACGCATTATGAATCGTATATACTTCGTTTTAGATGCATTTAGTGTTAGTATATGTTGCCGAAGCCAATTATTTACCACATTAAACCCCTGTTGAGCAAGCTCATAGACCTCTTTTTCCGAGCTCGCAGAGAAAAGGAGTACAGTATCATCGGCATATGAAATAATTTTACCACCATCCAGTTTTAGGTTACATAGGTTATTTACGTAAATTAAAAACTAATATAAAGCGTGTAATAAAGTGGGACCCAAAATACTTCCCTGAGGGACCCCAAAAGATGTATATCTCAGTTCAGAACTAAAAAAATGGCCTATTTTTACGCATTGAGTGAGTTTAAATAATCTGTGAATAACTTAAGTTGAGTGCCCCTTATGCCTAAACATTCAAGCTTTTGTATTAGTACAGGAATAGAAACCGAATCGAATGCTTTTGAAAGATCCAAAAATATGCCGAGTGTCTGGTTACCCTTATCAAGTTCCCGCACCAGATAATCTGTAAGTTCGTGAACAGCATCAGCTGTTGATAATTTAGATCTAAAACCAAACTGGGAACTTGACAATGCAAAATTTTTCTCTAATAAATTAATAAGCCTGTTATTGACAGAGTTAAGTAAATTGAAGTGGATAAATAGATATTCGCTGACGAACGTGAGTGTACATCATGCGTCCCAGCCTAATACCTGGTTTACACTCGCGTACGAGTGGCGAGACGAACTGCGGGACGAGCCACGAGACGAGAGTGTGAACAGGCGCGCCTCGCGCCTCGTCTCGTGATTTGCCTTGATTTTGAGGCTCGCGTCCGGAGCGAGACGACGAGGCGAGGCGGGAGGCGAGGTGACGAGGCGAGAGTGTAAATCAGGTATTATAGGTGCGGCGAACTCTCTGCGCGCTTGCGGCGTACACGCACAATCGTTATGTGAGTGACAAGCGTTAAAAAGTCACGAGTATAATAGGGATGTTTCCTAGGTAAAAAAATAATAATTCTTATTAGTCCGTATTTTACATTATCAAAAAATATTAGACACGTAATTTTTCTTTTGACAATTAAACAAAAAATGACGAAGATATGGCGCGTTGAAGTTCCGCGTGACGAGGCGTGACGTCACTTGTTCCTAAAACGCTCATACAAAGTGTAGGAACAAGTGACGTCACGCGAAACTTCAACGCGCCATATCTTCGTAATTTTTTGTTTAATTGACAAAATAAAAACTACGTGTCCAATATTTTTTGATAATCTAAAAGACTGACTAGTTAGGAAAGTAGCCTATTCACTGTGATTTTTTGTAACTGCAACGACAGTCACGGCGACAAGAAACTATCGCTTTTAGCCAACACTACTCCGTTGCGAATTCTGATACGAATAATGGCTTTATAAGTTACTTGGTAACTAAAGCCGGGTAGCTGCGGCATGATCCGGGTGGGAACAAATTCCGAGGTGTACCTAGTGTACCTTCTGGTTCATCCAAACGTGTCCGCGTAAACTGTCTTGAACGCATATAAGCGTTTTGTGGACATGATCAAAGTATTTTTTTTTTACATTTAACTGACCCGTGACTGACCACTGTCTCACCTGATGAAAAGTGCAGATGAGGCCAAAGGTGTACCTCACTGGTTCAGTAACAGCCTATTCACTCTAGCCTTGAAGAGACCTGCTAGGTTGTATTTATCAGGAAATACAGACGACGGTAGCGAATTCCATTCTCTAGCAGTTCGCATTAGGAAGGATGACGCGAAGCGCTTCGTAAGGGCCATTGGAACACTAACCACATAAGGATGCAGACGCTCCCCCCGCCTGATGTCCGTTGGTGAAATGGAGATGGAGGAATTAAATCATGTAATCATCATGTAAGGTATCTTATCAACGATAAGTTACCTTATTGCCGAACGCACTCGGAAGTCAGTTTTTCACACTTCTTTCTACCACACGGATATAGGATGAGGTTAGAAAGGGATGGTGAAACCGAAAATAGCGCCCGTGCGTTAGACAATATGGCTACAGTATAGGATTTCACCATCATTTTAGCCGTAGGACGTCCACTGCTGGGCATAGGCCTCCCTCATTGATGCCCAATCATTACGGTCTTTTATTTTATATATGAGACAAACGAGCAGACGGGTCACCTGATGGAGAGCGATCACCGTCACCCATGGACACCCGCAACACGGGGGGAATAACAGGTGCGTTGCCGACCCTTTTAGGAATTGGTGGGCTCGTTTTTTAAAGATCCCTAAGTTGTAACGCTCCGGGAATGTTGCCGCAGTACGCTGATTCCAGATCATCGTCGTGCGAGGAAAGAAGTTTCGCTTAAAACGCACGGTACTAGATTGCCAATCATCAGATTGGAAGCGACTTGGATCCACCCTGAACCTGCGGCCTTCACCAAATCGTCCGTCCATCTCGTTGGTAGACGTCCCACGCTGCGCTGCTGCGCTAGGCTGGAGATAATCAAAGTAAAAGTCGATTTATTAAGTATAAAATTGAAATCTTTGCTATTTATAAACATTTTTTTCCCTTCTCCCTCTCATATTTCAGTAAATTATTTTTATAAATTGTTGTAATCAAGATCGCACAATTTTTTTTTACTTTTTATTTGAGCTTTTAACAATGTAGTCCAACAGTTTTAGGAAGACTCATTGACTGGCCCTGGATTCCGAGATTTAAAATTTTTACGCCTTACGGCGCTCCACTACGTGAATAAGACTTGAAAATGCATCGCGACTTCATCGTGCCCCGGCCAACCGCCTGAAATCCCAACGAGCTCTCGCACTACGAAGCATTGAACCGTTAAATGGACCGGTCACCGTATAAAATACCGATTCATTCGTTTCGCCGTACCGAAAAATAGCGATATATATGGCTTTGTAACGGTTCAAAAAGTCTGATTTCAGGGGGTTTTAGCCGATTCCGAAGAGGGTTGACATGAGCCCTTGTGAACCAGTGAGTAGTTTCGGAAGTTTTACTGTTTCCTAGTCACCAAAAGAAGGAAATAAAAAGTATGACTGAAAAAAATTACTTAAGAATGACTTAAAATTTGTCGTAGTACCTAAGAATTTTTCAATAATTTTCTTTTTCAAAAAAAAGTTTTTAAGTTTTTGTCATACTAAAATAATTGTTTTCTTGCATATTTTTCATTTTAAAATTTAATTAGTATTACAGACTGGCTCTTTCATTACTTTCGGTGGCTCTTTCAACACCAATCTGTTATGAAAAAGCCGAATGCTAGATTTTTTTCAACTTCATATTGCACTGTGTTTTCGACCGACTTACATGTTTTTTCGTATGAAAATACATACTTACTACGATAAATAATAAATAATAAAAATTCAGAAAACAAATCTCACTCGTTATTTCATTGGAACTATATTTTTTTACCCTATTTAGTAAACATTCTCTATCAATGCCACTAAACTTCTCCCCTATAGTTTACGCTGTTCCCATATTCACAAACATTACCCCGTTTACGATTACCGAATGGAGCCGGGTACATCAATCAGCGCCGTATGCAGTCGCTCGGACGAGTTGGACTCCGGCCAATATGCCGGATGAAGTGCTGGCATACTCAATCCATCGGTATGATTTATGTTGCTGAGGGTTGACAGAAATATCGCTAGATGGCGCTGTCGGAATGTCAGTTTGACGTTACAGTCTTGTTTGTGATCTGAGCAGACTGCCTAGTTTCCTCTTGCCATTGTGGTTCAGATAAGAAGATCCCGCCAAAATCATCAAAATTCTTAGGGTACTTACTTCCTGAAGTTAAAGGAAGCTGAAATTTTGTATGTAAGCTTAGTATAAGTACAGCTATGCAATTGAAACTTTATATATTTAATGAGTCTACTATTGACATCCCGAGAATTTTGTTTATCTGGTATATGCAAACTCAAGTTATGAGGGTTCAAAAAATACGACGAAGCGCTTCGAGAAAAGGTGTGGTGCCCTTGCACTTCCCTTGGCTCGTCTTAGCGGGGGCACTTCCGTGCCCCCAGGTGCCTCTTGCGGTATCCTATTAAATCACCTCATTCGTTTTTCGTTTACCTAATTCTTATTTCGTCTCATTCTGTATTCGTCACTCATTCTTGATTCGTCTTGTTCGCTATCCGTCATTATCTTATTTGGTCAAATTCTGTAACTTGTCTGTCTCTTAATAGGTCTTATTCGTTTTTCGTCATGGTCTTCCTTGGACTCATTCGTTGTTCTTCCCTTTCGTTTCTATTGTCACATTTACTTACGAACATTTATTTACCAGCACCGAAAGAAAACGAATTGAAACAAAAAGCGAAAGGGAAGAACGAAAAACACGAACCGGGTATGTAATGATAGATATAACAACATTTGATATAATTGTAACATTTGGTATAATGCTACATTTGACATAATTCGATTTACTCGAGAAGTAAACATTCTACGATTCTTTTATAAAATAAACTAACCTAACCTAACCTAACCTAATGCATATAAAATAGAATTAATATCAATCCTCCGAAGTTTACTCTTTATGAAAATCGCATTATATCAAATGTAGCATCATACCAAATGTTACAGTTATATCAAATGTTGTTATATCTATCGAGGCGCACGCACACGAAAGGGAACGATGAATGAGTCCGAGGAAGGCCGTGACGAAAAACGAATAAGACATAGACAAGTTGCAGAACTTGACCAAAAAAGATAGTGACGGGTAGCAAACAAGACGAAGACGAATACAGAATGAGACGAAATAAGAATTAAACGAATAACTAATGAGGCGAGATAATAAGATACCCCTCTTGCGACTTTTTCCTCAGACATCCTAAACGTATTAAACTAAAGAAAGAAAGAAAAAAAGAAAGAAAAACATTTATTCGTGACAAAAGAAAAAAAAACAAATACAAAAAGAGAAATCGGAAACAGATACTTAATAAATATTGTCACGAAATGGTCCCAACTCAGCATGATGCCGGCCTTGCAGCCGACGCTGGTCTTCCGTTGGAACCAATCCGACAATTAAAAATTGGCAACAGCAATAACACAGTAACAAACTAAATAATAATACATACACACATCTGAAAATATACAACACAAAACACGACTAATATGATAACAATACAAAATAAAAAACAATAAAAAGTACGACACAGAATGCATAACCCCGACTGCCTTTGCCCCTTTTTAAAGGAGCAAAACGAACGAAAGAACTGGATATCGACCCCTATAAAGCTTTGTATAGCCGGTTATCCGCAGCGCTTGGTCATTTAGAAGCCACTCTTCCGTGAAATTGAAACTTTAAACTCGTCGGATCACATTACGGAGTTTTTCTTTGCTTCAAATTCCTTTTCCATTAAGTACGGAAACTTCGTTGATTTGTGAGCTTCTGACTTTTGTCGATTTTAAGGTAGCTTTCTTATGTTGACGACCAGAGCGACCGGCGACCGCGAGAGGTGAACCGCGAGTTTGGTCGCCCGGCGATCAGTGGCTTCCCGGGTCAGCGATCACGACCGGCCGCCACATTTCGCGCAATTTTAAGGTAGCGTTCTGATGTTGACGACCAGAGCGACCGGCGACCGCGAGAGGTGAACCGCGAGTTTGGTCGCCCGGCGATCAGTGGCTTCCGGGGTCAGCGATCACGACCGGCCGCCACATTTCGCGCAATTTTAAGGTAGCGTTCTGATGTTGACGACCAGAGCGACCGGCGACCGCGAGAGGTGAACCGCGAGTTTGGTCGCCTGGCGATCGGTGGCTTCCCGCGTCAGCGATTGCGACCGACCGCCACATTTCGCGCAATTCTAAAGTAGCGTTCTTATTTGACGACCAGAGCGACCGGCGACCGCGAAAGGTGAACCGTGAGTTTGGTCGCCTGGTGATCGGTGGCTTCCGGCGTCAACGATCACGACCGACCTCCACACTTCGTGGAATTTTTATTGGTGACAGTTGTGTTCTATTGCTTATTTATCATATACGAGCTTTTTTTTTCAAAGTAGTGGTGATGACAATTTATCTGCAAAGAATGAAATAGATAGTTCTTTTTTAATGAAAATAGTTATTTGTACGCCTAGTCGACCGAGCTTCTCTCCCAATAATTTCTAACGGGCAATGTATTATTAGGTAAACGTACCAATGCTCGACACCTCAACGCCCAGTAGATGACACCCATCTGTCACCTCTCTTACTATAACATAAGATTGAAGGTGCCATGTATTGTGTCAGTGTCGAGCCATAGACTGCTTTCGTGGCAATAGGCACCCGAACATCATGGGCAAATATTGAATAAAGTCTGTCGTCGAACTTACTAAACATGTGCTAATTCAAATGCTCAAAACATATTTCCTATCCATCAGTTAGCGTCACAGGCAGTGCGGGTATGTATTACAATACCGAAGTACGAAAGACCGAATGTATTAAAACATCGAATGGGTCAAAAGACCGACACGATTTTCTTCTGAAACCGTAAACTTCTCAGAATTTATTAAAACGGCATCATACAGAACCCATTAGGTTAGGTTAGGTTTGTTTTATAACAATCTTAAAAAGTTAACGGTTTCAGAAAAAAATCGTGTCGGTCTTTTGACCGATTCGATGTTTTAATACATTCGGTCTTTCGTACTTCGGCATTGTAATACATACCCGGCAGTGCGGCGTGCTGCACCGATCCGGTCGTATCTCCCTTTATCCGGTTACATCCGGCGTAATAACCGGGTATCGATTGGTCGAGCCATGTTTGCTGGCTCTAAACATAGTTTTGGACCTTTAGTATGAGTTAGTATTCCGTCTTATACGTTAGATTCAAATCTATACTAATACTAGGTAGCTGTTGCCCGCGACCCCGTCTGCGGAGAATAGGGGTATAAAAAATAGCTTACGACCTATTCTCAGACCTACCGAATATAGAGAAAAAAGTTTTATAAAAATCGGGTAAGCCGTCTCGGAGGAGTTCGATAACAAACACCGTGACACGAGATTTTTATATATTAGAAGATTATAAAAGCCATGGTGGCCTAGCGGTTTGATCTATGGCCTCTCAAGCACAGGATCGTGGGTTCAAATCCCGGCTCGTACCTCTGAGTTTTTCGGAATTTATGTGCGAAATGGCAAAATATCGTGAGAAAACTTGCATACACCTGTGAAGAGATTCAATGGTGTGTGTGAAGTTCCCAATCCCCACTGGGCCCGCGTGGGAACTACATATGGGGTATGTCACACGTATGTTTGAACATAAAGTAAATGCCCATTATGCGTCTAAGATCCCTTCCGCAGCTAACAAAAGAGCTGATAACTTTGAAACGGCCGGACCAATTTTGATGAAACATGTCTAAGAACCATAGCCTAGAAACCTGCTTTCAAATAAAAAAAACCGCATCCAAATCGGTTCACCCGTTTAAGTGTTATGATGCCACAGACAGACAGACAGACACACACATAGCAGTCAAACTTATAACACCCCTCTTTTTGTGTCGGGGGTTAAAAAAGGTGCCATGAGCAAAAAATACTTGCATTAAAAATACAATTTTTAGAAAAACTTAAACTCGCTCTTCATAATTCACTGGTGTTATCTAGAACTAGAACGTAGCGTTCCGGTTGTATCCAGTTTTTCCCAGTTTTATCCGGTTTTTTGTTGACTCAGCACTGCCAGTGACAGGAAGACCGAACGGCTGGCCGCCAATGAATTACTGTTTAAGGGTGCGATTCTGTACGAGCACAACCATCGAGCAATCTCGTTAGATAAAATCCACGTTTCACTTTATCCCTTCTAATAAGTATGACGAATTGACAATACTTATATGATTTATGTGACTGCTGAATGTAGGCCTCCCCTAAGGCTCGCCAAACGGATCGGTCCTTTTTATTATGGTGTGGAAAATGCGCCTTATTCATTCGTATCTGTTCGGGTATGTGGGGCTCTCCTACAAGAGACCTACCCTCTAAAAACCGCACGGATTCCCTCACTGCCATTGTGAATAGGGTTGCCAGGTGTCCGGCTTTAGCCGGACATGTTTGGCATTTTGCGGCCGCGTCCGGCCAAATACATGTACGTGTTCGGCCTGTCCGGCTTTTGTCAGGCTTTTTGTCAGAGTGGCGATTCGTACGACGATGGGCGGACGAGCGCCCGAGCGGACAAGGGCGAGCGGAGAGCAAACTGTCTTCCGCCCGCGCATCGCGCCGTCCGGCTTTCGTTAGGCTTTTTATTACTATCGCACTGCGCGCGCGCACGGCCGTGCCCAGTCTTGCCACGCCGCCCCCGCCCGCATCGGACGGACACATACACACACTCAAAAATCCCTTTTTTTAGCATCCGGCTTTGGAATTCAATAGTCCTACTTTTAAATGTGTGTTTTATTCGATATTTTTGTCAAAAATCCCTAATTTATCTTAATGTCCGGCTTTGGGACCCAAAAGTCCGGCTTTTTTGACGGGTAAGTTCGGCTTTTTGATTTTTAGAGATGGCAACCCTAATTGTGAATGCCACGGGACCATAAGAGACACCGCGACGCCTGATGGCCGCCCCGGGATGGGGCTCCTCTGTTAGACACCGTGAAATGCGGGCTCAGATCGGTCCTGCGCCATCCGCATCCAACGCGTTTTTGCAACCTTACTGGGTCGTCGCTCCATCTTGTTGTTGCTTCCCCACACTTCGTCTTCCGGTCCGTGGACGCCACTCGCAAACCTTTTGGCCCCAGCGACCATCAGTTCTACGGTGCTCTGCCCACTGCCACTTGAGTCTGGCGATTCTTCGAGCTATCTCGGTGACTTTAGTTCTTGCGCGGATTTCATCATTTCTAATGCGATCCCGCAGAGAAACTCCGAGCATAGCCCTCTCTATCGCCCTCTGACCTTGACCTTTCTTATGGGGCCGTCGTTAGCGGCCACGTCTCAATCAATGTGTCAGTGTGTGATCATTATCGTCTAGATCTATTGTTAACCACATTTAATGCAAACAAAAAAACTCACCCTCGGTTCCTCAAAAGTAAACCTTTGAATCCAGCATTTGAATCAACATTCCGGGATTTTATTAAATCGCCAAGGGAATTCCCAATATTGTGACCATGATTGTTCTATGACGAACACCTATGCAAAATTTCATGTCTCTAAACCGATCGATCAAGATTTCTAGATATTATTATAGACATTGTGCTTTCCAGACGTCCAGCTATACTACGTTTAATTTAAGGTTTGAATTAACGGTGAAATTGTAACGCGTTTCTCGGTATTTCGAGCACAAATGGACTAAAAATACCTACATGTACATTTATTAGCGGTTTATTATAGAAGATAACACAATTTTAAATAGTTTCGTTGTTTCATTTTAAAAAATCGTGCGTGCAGTTCCTCCGCGCGGAGGAAGTGAAACTTCGTAATATGGGAATGAAAAAGGCACTTATACATCAATATGTACCTTATTACAATAACTTAAAGAACTAAATTTACTTATGCATCTATGTGTTTAAATTACTCACTAGATGGCGCTTTTATCAAGTCTCATATATTTGCACAGACAGTATGAGTTCTGCATCGCACTATCGAAGTTTTTAACATCCGTTAGTATACATATATACAATGCGAGATTACTTGCTTAGGCAGTACATATACTAATGCTTTCATACCCCCTCCATGGTAGCGTTAAACGTTTAACGCAACCTTGTTGGAAGTCGCATTAGAAGTTTCACTTCAAAAATGCGTGCAAATTTTACCTTCAAATTTCAAATGTTAAAATAAATGGAGTATATCTACACAGTGAAATTTTAGTGATTGTTTTCCCGAAACGTGGTGATTTAGTATCGATTGTACAATCGATTTATAATTACTATTTTGACTAGAGTCAAAAATCCAATTGTGAAAAACGAAAGTCGAAAATGACCGCGAACCAATAGTAACGCTTCGTTGGTACCTAACCTATCGTACGCGATCGTACGCTACTTGTACCAACGAAGCGTTACTATTGGTTTGCGGTCATTTTCGACTTTCGTTTTTCACAATTGGATTTTTGACTCTAGTCAAAATAGTAATTATAAATCGATTGTACAATCGATACTAAATCACCTTGTTTCGGGAAAACAACCACTAAAATTTCACGGTGTATATATCTTTTCATCCAAACCCGTCCAGAGGCGCTACTACGAAATTCTAAAATCGAAGTTCGTATCGTACTATCCCTCTCACTCTCGTGTCAAATCATATTAGCGTGAGCGGGACGGCACGAAACGAAGTTCGAATTATGCACTTCGCGGTAGGGCCTCAGACCTTGTAGCGTGAAAAAGTAACAAACACACACGCTCACGGCTCACACACGGACATACTTACATACTTTGGGTTTTACGTTATTATAAGGATAAGGATATTTAAATAAATAAATAAATAAATAAATAAATATTAGGGGACAATCTTACACAAATCGACCTAGTCCCAAACTAAGCAAAGCTTGTACTATGGGTACTAGACGATGATAAACATACTTATATAGATAAATAAATACTTAAATACATAGAAAACATCCATAACTCAGGAACAAATATTCGTGCTCATCACACAAATAAATGCCGTTACCGGAATTTGAACCCAGGACCTCTTGCTTCGTAGGCAGGGTCACTACCAACTAGGCTAAAGCGGTCGTTATGAAAATGAAAAAAAAAAATGAAAAAGTTTATTGTTCAACTTAAGGTAGGTTAACAATGATTAAAGGTTGGGGCCATCTAGTAAGTGTGAAACACACTTGTAGCAGAAGGTCCCGCTCTTCTATAATCTTTCTTATATCAGCATTTATATCAGAATTGGTTACCCCATTTTACCAATCTATTGGTTCATTACTCTATACAGAGTAGGTAAATCATTTAGTTAACCTCAGGTACTTAAACTTCTCTATCGCTAAGAATTCTCTCCTCTACAACCGCAAATTGCTGCTTCAATCTGTAGCACCATTCCTGCCTACGTTAGGATCAGAGTAGATCTTTCCCCCGCTTCCGTTAACGCTCCCGCTAGCGCTCAGCTTTTGAACACAAGGTTTCGGTTTGTGAGCGAGTTTTTGAGGATCACAATTAGATTTAACACTTTTTTAAATTTACGTGATTTTCACTGAAAACGAATTAAATTTTATTTCATTTAATGAACTAAAACAATTACTTTGCTCACCCGCGACCTTACAATAGTTACGTTTATGCAAGAAATGTGCGTTCATGCAGTTCCTCCACCTCCACACTGTACGAACACACACAAATCACATAAACCCAACCATCACCACCACCAAGCTACACTGACGCGTTTCGAACTCAACCAGAGCTCATCTTCAGAGTTACCACAACCGTATGCTATGCTACCAAATGTTAAACTAACAAACCAAAACAAATGTTTTAACTTGTCACTGTAACTTCTCAAGTACCCACTTTATTTTTCTTATTCTCAAACTACCCCACAAAAATTAACTTTTATTGACATATTTAAAACTTGGGTACTTGAGAAGTTACAGTGACAAGTTAAAACATTTGTTTTGGTTTGTTAGTTTAACATTTGGTAGCATAGCATACGGTTGTGGTAACTCTGAAGATGAGCTCTGGTTGAGTTCGAAACGCGTCAGTGTAGCTTGGTGGTGGTGATGGTTGGGTTTATGTGATTTGTGTGTGTTCGTACAGTGTGGAGGTGGAGGAACTGCATGAACGCACATTTCTTGCATAAACGTAACTATTGTAAGGTCGCGGGTGAGCAAAGTAATTGTTTTAGTTCATTAATATGGACCTCCGCAAAGTAACGCCTGATTCAATAAATTATTTATTTCATTTATTTAATAATAATAATAGTAAATTTGTTTCAGATATATTTTACAATATTCATCTGTATTTTGGTTAGTAGGTAATTTATAGAATCAGGCGTTACTTTGCTTCTTTGCTTTGATATGGACCTCCATATCAAGGGTACTGAAACAATTAGGTACCTACTTCGCTCACCCGTGACCTTATTAATTAATTATTACTAATTAAGTTCTCATTTGATTTCACTCGGTGACCGTCAGCCCGCGCGACACCGTTTATGGCAGGATCGCCATGTAGGGTGAGAGGATCGGCGTAGAGTAATAGACGACCAATCTAGTGTAAATATGATTTATTACTACTAAGATTACAATGGTTGTTACTATTTATGTATCTATGAGCTATGTATAACTAGACTATATCTATCATACATCACAGTAGTTACGTTTATGCAAAAAATGTGTGTTCATGAAGTTCCTTCACCTCAAAACTGTACGAAAGCACACAAATCACACAAACCCAACTATCACCACCACCAAACTAACTGACGCGTTTAGAACTCAGCCAGGGGCTAAATTCAGGAACGGCCCAACACGGTTTGCGACCGGTAATTCAGAACGAACTAACGGATGAACTGCTATTCAGTAACGCCAAAAATCATTGGTTTGCGAGAGCTTTGGGCTGAGATTGGGATGAGCCTTATTTTTTTATTCTTTTTTATTTTTTTATTTATTTACAAAGCGAATTGACAGGAAAATAAGGCTCATCCCAAGCTCAGCCCATTCTTATCCTCTCGCAAACCGTGTTGGGCCGTTCCTGAATTTAGCCCCTGAGCTCATCCTCGGATTAGGTATCGCAACCGTTCACTATGCTTCCAAAATGTTAGTCTAACATTTGCGATCCTCCAAGGATGAGCTCTGGTTGAGTTCTAAACGTGTCAGTAGAATAAGTACTTTTAAGCCTTGTACGCTAATTTAGTAAAATTTCAAATACGAGGTTGAGTCTGAGTACCGTCGATTTCTCGCTTCGCCTCAACGGGGCTTAAATGTGGTCCGAACCTAAAGAAAACTTTTCAATGGACATCGTTTGCGAGGTAATCGCCCGCGCAGCTGCCAACTCTTGTTCGAGTAGTTCCAAATTTGAATGCTTTGTTTTCAGTATTTCAAATTTTCGAACGGTTTTTAGATCTCACATGAAGTTAACGGTTACTTTAATGGAGCTCATAAGTCCAACTTAACGCCGATGCTTAAAATTATTATGCAAGTTTTCTGATTATATAGTTAACTAGCTGTTGCCCGTGACTCCGTCTGCGATGAATTTAACTGTGCAATTTTCTGGCATAAAAAGTATCCTATGTGTTAATCCAGGTTATAAACTATCTGTGTACCAAATTTGATTAGAATCCGTCAAACCATTTTAGCGTGAAAGGAACCAAACATGCACACAACCATCCATACATCCATCAATCTCTACAAATTGTCACTTTTGTTATAAATATTACTTGCTGTTGCCCGCGACTCCGTCTGCGAAGAATAGGGGTAGGTATAAAAAATAGCCTACGACCTACCTGGGATTACTCAGATCTACCGAATATAGAGAAAAAAAATCATGTAAATCGGTAAAGCAGTTTCGGAGGAGTTCGATAACAAACACCGTGACCCCTTTTTACCCTTTGGGTACGGAACCCTAAAAACTTCTTATATGAAACAAACATCGAACGTAAAGAGCCCGTATCTAAAGCATGCAGCATGCAAGCATCATGCATATGCATGCGAGCCGGAGTGGTTTCCTTGTGCACACAGTACAATGTAGTGAGTTTGAACAGTTCCGTACACAGGATGACATTGTGATTGGTACTGGCAGGCGAATTTTTTCCTACCTTGCATTTAATTCTAGCTTTACTTATACAATGCAGTTTTAATTAATCCTTTTAAAAAATACACAAATGTAAAGTCATTTTTTTCGGATTAGAACTGTCAGAGAAAAATTATAAAGTTACTGTATTTTATGATGTGAAATATCTGGTGTACAAATGAGTAATGACGGAGACTTGTGACATGTAGATAAAATAATGTATGCGATTGTACATAATTAGCATTAAAACACTCGTGTTATCTTATTATGAAACTCACCTTTGGTTCGTTTCATAAAACAACACTCGTGATTTAATGCCTCTTATTGTGCAGTGGCAAAACGCTAGTTTTTTCTTCTTAATTAAAATTCCAAAAAGTAACTTGTAAACTAGAGTAATATCTCTCAGTGTTTAAGTCTTAAATGCAGCATAAAATTCAGTGAAACCAGCTAAGATTACGGTCAAACGTATTTCAGTAAAATGAAAAATTTTCCTGGAAAATGTTGAACATAAAATGTATTTCGGAACAGCTTTAGAGCAACTCAGATATAAACGGATAACTTACCTCGCTGGTTGAAAATATATTCTGTTTTTCTATGCACATAGTAGATAAACAGTGGGGTTTATTCACTTTACATATTTATATGTTTTGGCGATAGGAAATAGCGTTCCATAAAAAGTTTGCGAAAAAATATAGAGAAAACGTTTTCAACGTCTATCAGTATGTGTCAAAAGACGTCCACTGCTGAACATAGGCCTCCCCCAAGGCTCGCCAAACAGGCCGGTCCTGCGCCATCCGCATCCAACGCGTTCCCGCAACTTTAACCAGGTCGTCGCTTCCTACAATACAATTAAAAAATTAATAAATTCTTCATTGAAGACCAAAAACAGTACAAAAATAAATATTCAGGCAGACTTATCGCTAAAAAGCAATCTTTCCCAGACAATCAATTATACAGAAACCAACCTTCATCTTATGAAGCAAACAAGAAAGCTTGCTACATATGTCCATGCAAGATTACAGCTTTCTAGCCCTAATAGTCTCTGAGCTAAGCCACGGACGGACGGACAGACAGACATGACGAAACTATAAGGGTTTTGTCATTTTGGCTCCGGAACCCTATAAAAGTACCCATAAGTTAAAGCATTTGAAAGTCAGCTTTCATTCCGCGACTGGTACGGTCGCCAAAATTTATTTTATAGGATATGTTTAATAGATTTTTTTTTTTTTAGCCTGTTAAAGTGTCCCACTGCTGGGCAAAGGCCTCCCCTTTTTTCCGCCATTCGTCCCTATCGAGATAGATTAATAGATTAATTATATAAAAACTGAGCGCGTTTCACCCTCAAACGCAGCAGTTTGGCGAGAATATTTATGTAATACTTAGATAGTACAGTCAAGGAATGCAATTCCCTGCCCATTTCGTAAAAATGTCGTTTAACATTCACAATGCATTAAGGTCGAAATGTTAAATGCGACACGTCAAAGCAACATCGTAGCTAGCTCTATGGTGACAGTTTGCTGTACGATATTCAAACTTAAGTGGGTTGCAACTAATATGAATAAGTTTAAGCGAGAGCTGGTAAAATTATTACAAAAGAAATGTTATTATAATATCAATGAATTCTTGAATGACATGGATTTTTAATTGTATCAATATGTACCTACCTAATACGTGTAGTTAGTAAGTATAGAATAGAAATAGTATTGATTTTTTTTAAATGACATGATCAATTGTATTAGTATGTACCTATTTATTTGGTGTAGTAATATAATATGTGTATAGAATTTGTACGCCGAAAGGCAAAGCATGACGAACTCTTTTATAACTAGAACAACTTTGTAATGTAATATTAACTCATGTTTATGCAAATAAATTATCTTTATCTTTATCTTTATCTTTATCTTTATCTCTATCTCTATCTCTATCTCTATCTCTATCTCTATCTCTATCTCTATCTCTATCTCTATCTCTATCTCTATCTCTATCTCTATCTCTATCTCTATCTCTATCTCTATCTCTATCTCTATCTCTATCTCTATCTCTATCTCTATCTCTATCTCTATCTCTATCTCTATCTCTATCTCTATATCTATCTCTATCTCTATCTCTATCTCTATCTCTATCTCTATCTCTATCTCTATCTCTATCTCTATCTCTATCTCTATCTCTATCTCTATCTCTATCTCTATCTCTATCTCTATCTCTATCTCTATCTCTATCTCTATCTCTATCTCTATCTCTATCTCTATCTCTATCTCTATCTCTATCTCTATCTCTATCTCTATCTCTATCTCTATCTCTATCTCTATCTCTATCTCTATCTCTATCTCTATCTCTATCTCTATCTTTATCTTTATCTTTATCTTTATCTTGCAAATTAAATTCCTTGACTGTACCTAAGTTAGTAATAACGAAATAAAAATAAAAGAAATAAAAGAAAGGTAGCTTAGTCTACCAGTTTCGACAAAAGTTTCTGTGAGATCTAAATATCGCTAAGGTTTTTAACCGAGTGAAGTCATTAGTCACTGTGAAAATCGACAAGGGAAATCGACCTCGTATCGTGACGTAGTTGGGACCCATCCCTTTAGTGAATGAATTGATCACGCACAACTGTAATAAAAGCCGTGGAGATGTAAAGTGACAACTGCGTTAGTTACGTGATACTTACATGACTAGTTACGAAGCTTGTTTTTGTCGTACATTTATACTTCTGTGACTGTCAACTGTTTTCCGTGTTTTGTTTCATTTCAATGTTGGCTTAAAAAGAACATGTGTAAAAAACCGGCCAAGTGCTAGTCGGACTCGCGCACGAAGGGTACCGTACCATTATCTACAGGGTTATTTGTAATTCACTGGCATCCTCTTAACCCTGAATTCCTATCACTCAAACAAATGTTTTTTGTTTTACGACTTTTTAAAATGAAGCACTTTTTTTCCCATACAAATACACAGAGTATCGTAAAAATAAGAGGTAATCTCAAATTTTCAAAACGTTATTACACCAAATATATTTAGTTAAGCCGTAAAACAAAAAACATTTGTTCAAGTGGTAGGAGTTTAGGGTTAAAAGGATGCTAGTGAATTACAAATAACCCTGTATACAAACGGCAAAAAAATCACGTTTGTTGTATGGGAGCCCCCCTTAAATATTTGTTTTATTTTAATTTAATAATTTATTTTTAAAGTTAATAAGTATATAACTAAATATTCTGTGAATATTTCAAGCGTCTACCTGTTGCCGTTATCAATATCGAGCAAACACGAGCAAAAAAATCACGTTTGTTGTATGGGAGCCCCTTTAATATTTATTTTATTCTGATTTATAGTATTTGTTGTTATAGCGGCAACCAAAATATACCTATCATGTGTGAAAATTTCAACTGTCTGTCTAGCTATTACGGTTCATGAGATACAGATGATACAGATGTTCTGATGACAGACGGACAGACGGACGGACAGCGGAGCCTCAGTAATAGGGTCCCGTTTTTGTGTTCGGAAAGTTGGTAATCCTTTGACTCGCACTGACGTTGTACTTAATTGTCTAGTAGTTAATGCGAAAAAGTTCTTTAGTGGTCTAGGAATCAAATTGGTTGACTGTACAATAAGAAAAAAGAAAACAAAATATAAAATAATGATAATTATAATTAAAACATATTCTGAAAGCTAGTCCCCTTAGGCAAGGTGCCGAAGATACTGGCAGCGTTTCCTCTTTGAATAGCTAAGCTAATTCTTTGTCCAAGGAAGCTGCCAGCTCTTCTGTCCCCTGTGACGTCGATTTACTTCTTAGAAATTTCCTTAAAGAGCTTTAAAGCGCTAGGACCCCACGGACCAAGGGTCTCGACACCGAATGGGACAAAATCGTATTCGCTGCCTAGACCCCTGTATTTCTGAA
Organism: Archips crataeganus; assembly: GCA_947859365.1. NCBI lineage: Eukaryota > Metazoa > Arthropoda > Insecta > Lepidoptera > Tortricidae > Archips > Archips crataeganus. Next base: position 1,901,382 of record OX402067.1, read on the forward strand.
CAAGTGTGTGTCTGAACAAGTGGCATCCCATACCAGCACCCGACCCATCTTCCATGGAATCAGATTTTAATGATTTTGGAGTTTTTATCCTGAGGCTATGGCAACACTGTCGTCCATGAATCGGTATCGGGGTTAAGTAAATACCTATTTAGCATTTCCCAACCCCAAAACTCATCTTAAGATTTGTTTCATTACTCGGAACGAGAAAGATTAAGGATAAACAAGAAATAATGGGAAATAGGTCAATTGCTACATACCGCCCAATATTTAGGGTGCCTTTCCACCTGAGATGTGCTATGCAGCTATGTTGCGAAGATGTGAAAGCTACGCTATGAAAGTGTGTGACCGTTTCCACGAATGCTAAGCTATGTAGCTGTGCGAGGAAGATGCGCTATGTAGATGAGCAGCCGCGAAGCAGCTGTGCGCAGCTCGAGCTATGCGATGTGTCGACAGGGGCGCGCGGAGCGGCAACGCGGTGAGGGGGGAGACTCGCGACCATCCATAGCACGCATCCAAAGCACGCATCCAGGGCACGCATCTTTCCATATAAAAATCATAGCTTAGTTGAACCCGTTTCCACCAGTGCTATGCTATGTGGACCAATGAATATGATTGGTGGATATCAGACACATCCTCAGCAACGTAGCGTAGCATATCTCTGGTGAAAAGGCACCCTTAAACGGCCGACCGCAAATCGCTTCAAATTCTATTCGAATTTGCGAGTCGCGTCCGTAATAGCCCGAAACCATTCGCTTCGAAATTTAAATTTGAATTTGAATGGTGACGGTTTGTTTTACTTTTTTATTTGCTGCCAGCGATTTGTTTGGTAAACTGCGAGTGTTTTTAGCGTTCCGCGGCCTGGGGGTCACTTGAAGTATACAGGGTGTAACTTGAATGGGGGGAGGGGTAAATTGATGTATACACCGTGAAATTTTAGTGGTTGTTTTCCCGAAACGAGGTGATTTAGTTTCGATTGTACAATCTATTTATAATTACTATTTTGACTAGAGTCAAAAATCCAATTGTGAAAAACGAAAGTCGAAAATGACCGCAAACCAATAGTATTAGCTTCGTTGGTGCAAGTAGCGTACGATCGTACGATAGGTTAGGTACCAACGAAGCGTTACTATTGGTTTGCGGTCATTTTCGACTTTCGTTTTTCACAATTGGATTTTTGACTCTAGTCAAAATAGTAATTATAAATCGATTGTACAATCGATACTAAATCACCTCGTTTCGGGAAAACAACCACTAAAATTTCACGGTGTATATGATGTCTCAAAACTTAACGATAACCTGACACCGAGCGAGATTAAGTTATACCAGTTAGGGAAAAAATAAGAAACTTAACATCAATGGATTTACGGTACCACGGAACCCTTCGTGCGTGAATCTGTTTCACATCTGGCTGATTTTTTAAATGCAAACTTTTTACTGGATTTGTTTTGTTACTTTTTTTAATGGCGAGATGGAAAAAATGCTCTATTTGAATATCAAAAGGTCGGATTGTATAGAAATACTAGCTGATGCCCGCGGCTTCGCCCCCGGTGAAGCATATTGAAACATGTTTTTCCGTGGGAATGAGATATTTTTCCGTGGTAAAATGTAGTCTATGTCGCTCTCCAGTCCTTCAGCTATGTCCATTCAAAAAATCACGGCAATCCGTCGCTTAGTTTCGACGTGAAAGGAGGACAAACAAACAAATAAACTTTCACATTTATAATATTAGTATGGAAGTATGGATAGCCATAAGTTGGTTGACGACCGAATAAGCCCAGTGGTTAGAGAACCTCACTACGAAGCTTGAGGTCCCGGGTTCGTTTCCCGGTTGGGGCAGATATTTCTGTGAAAAATAAGAATGTTTGAGTCACGGAAGTTTAATATGTAGGTATTTAAGTATGTATTTATCATACTTAATATAAGTATGTTTATCCGTTGCCTAGTATCCATAGTACAAGCTTCAACAAGGTCAATTGGTGTCGATCGTCCCATGATTTATTTCATCACCATCATCCCAGTCTATATACGTCCCACTGCGGGGCACAGGCCTCCTCTCAGATTGAGAGGGGTTGGGCTGTAGTTCCCACGCGGGCCAATCGCGGATTGGAAACTTCACACACACCATTGAATTTCTTCGCAGGTTTATACAGGTTTGGTTTCCTCACGATGTTTTACTTCATCGTAAAGCTCATGGTAAATTTCAAATGTAATTTCGCACATAAATTCCAAAAAACTGAGAGGTGCGAGCAGGGATTTGAACCCACGACCCGCTTGAGAGGCCATACATAGGTCAAACAGCTAGGCCACCACGGATCATGATTTATTTATTTATTATTATTTCCGGTCACGGGCCCACGAGGGCCCCGTCATTTGAAAGGCATTTTCACGCTCTCACGTATAGTAAAACTCACGTGATCACATTAAACATATTTGTATATTTTCCAATAATACAGGTCATGACACTCGAAACATATATAAATCTCCAACAATACAGCTCAAAAAGAACACGTCTTATTCCTTCCGCTCCTCCATATTGAATGTCCCAATCATCATCCCCGCCTGCCTTTTATTCGTTTTGGGCTCCCGTTAATACCCACTAATATTACATTTTAATCAAACAACTCACTAGTAGAATACAATTTAAAATAAGGGTATCTTACACTCGTACTCGTATAAATTTCGCATTTGTAACATTAGTAGGATGAGCCGGGCTAAAATGACGCCATTACTGAACAAATAAAAACAGAACGTATGCACACCACCACACGACACGCGCTTCGTCAGCACACCCGCGGCACCGCAAATAGGACAACACGTAGAATTACCATGCAGGGGGTTCAGTACACTAATAAAACTATAAATTAAAAAATTTAAAAACCCCCAACGCAATAGGGATGTTGACACCATTCAAAAATTATTCGGAGACACGACTCCAGTAAGAAAACGCTTTATTTTAGCCCTGAAACCAAGATTAATTTTCGATTAACTGCAAAATTAGATTTTTTGTTGCTTGAAAACAAATAAATAGTTAGTGAATTGAGTATGCGAACAAGTGACGTCATATGTTGCTATTGTCATTCAAACTCTATGGGAGAAATGTGTTTTGACAGCTCATAAAAAGTACGTCAGTTGATTGGTGGTGCCAACATCCCTATTATGTCACTCGTATATTTAAACATTAAGTCAATGCCCATTATACGTCTAACATCCCTTCCGCAGCTAACAAAAGAGATGATAACTTTAAAACCGCTGACCCGATTTTGATGAAACGTATCTAAGAACCATCGCCAAGAAACCTGCTTTCTAATAAAAAACCGCATCTAAATCGGTTCACCCGTTTAAGAGCTATGATGCCACAGACAGACACACACACATACACACCACACACACACATAGCGGTCAAACTTATAACACCCCTCTTTTTGTGTCGGGGGTTAAAAAGCGTTACATATCAAAATGCATAAAAATAATAATGGAACAAATAACGACCGCTTTAGCCTAGTTGGTAGTGACCCTGCCTACGAAGCAAGAGGTCCTGGGTTCGAAACCCGGTAAGGGCATTTATTTGTGTGATGAGCACGAATATTTGTTCCTGAGTTATGGATGTTTTCTATGTATTTAAGTATTTATTTATCTATATAAGTATGTTTATCGTCGTCTAGTACCCATAGTACAAGCTTTGCTTAGTTTGGGACTAGGTCGATTTGTGTAAGATTGTCCCCTAATATGTATTTATTTAAATACATAATGGTAAAGATGATGTTACGGGGAGGCCTTTTTTGAGATTGTTCCCCTATAAAAGGTTAATCCCAATGGTGGGAATAACCCCTCAATGCCAAAGTAACTTGACCTTACGACACCTAAATTTACGCGATTTTACGCACGCAAAAAATATATTTGATAATTTTATGTTTTTACCCGTGAAAAATCACTCGGGCCCCTAACATTGGAGCCGGGTAATGAAAACCCGACTGAAAATGGACGCCGTCGCGGAAAAACGGGAAATATGTAAAACACAATATAACGGGGACGTGGATGATCCTCTTGGTCTCTCTCAGTTTGTACAGTCGACCATGTAAGTGCTTTACCATTTTTTGTAACAGTTCCTCCATCAGAATAAAACCAATAAGGCCGATTGTCACATTGACTTGTAAGTGAAAATAGCCTTTGACGTCTTAAGTCATACAACTGACATTGAACCTTAGGGTGGTAAAGGAGTTTCTTGGTCGACTATACCAAACTCATCACCGTCATCCCAGCCTATATACGTCCCACCGCAGAGCACAGGCCTCCTCTCAGAATTAGAGGGATTGGGATTTAGTTCCCACGCGGGGCCAGAGCAGATTGGGAACTTTGCACACACCATTGAATTTCTTTGGTTGGTTTCCTCACGATGTTTTCCTTCACCGTAAAGCTCGTGATAAATTTCAAATGTACTTATTAATAGCCAATTCATATGTGTGCGGCCCACAGTACCTTAGCCCTTATTTTGTCTAATTTGGCCCTGGATTATAAATCAAATCAAATCTAATAACCTTTATTTGGTGACCTATCAATGTTTCGAAACTGTTTTACTCTAATTTCATTTATCCATAAACTGGTTAATCGAATTTTTAAGATCCATATATCTTGTTTTCCATAACTTTACAATGCCACAGATTCATTTAACCACCATGTTGTTTGCCAACAAATTCGAAATCCCGAATAACAATATCCATTTTTTTTTATTTGACAACCCAATCACTTGCCATCTTTTTTATAACAATGATATAAATAGGTTAGGTTAGGTTAGAGTTTTATCAAGGCGCGAAGCGCCTAAACTCTGCGGAAAAGGAGCTCCGCGAAGCGTAGCTCCGTCGACATTATCTCGTAGCCTTTTTCATTTCAAATCGCTTATAATAGTGAAATACAAAGCGTAGATTTTGCGGATAATGATTTTACCGAATAAATACATAGATAATGTATTTAGTAAATGATCCTACGGAATTAAGTAAGTACATAGATACAGTTGGGTTTTGAATCAGTTGTCGAATAAAAACGTGGATTTTAAAACATTTGGCTAAAGAAAATATGGCAAATAAAACTTCGGACAAATAATAATTCGGAAAATTAAAAAAAGGGGTTTCGTTTTCGGGATATTTATATTCAGAAATACATTTTTCAAGGGTGTGATAGGTAGCCCCTTTATTTCGACCAACATAGAATCATAGTGTGACGACCACTGCATTTCGTACCAAATACAAACCGAAATATAGATGCACAGAAAAAACCCCAGAAAAAAGACCAATGCTGGGAATCGAACCCAGGTCCTCAGCATTCCGTGCCGCGTGCCATACCCCTACACCACCACTGGTCTAGAGATTAGACACGAATCTTTCCTATACATCATACATTTCAATCTGCTAAATCATCACCTTATGCAGTGACAAACGCACATCTATGTTACACCCTCATCGAGAGATTTTAACACTCCTTCGGAACTAACCGCTCACCTGGACAAGAGATGGCGCTACTGTGCAACTTTAAACAAGTTAGCTATGAAGTATCTTTTTTTGTACATATTTTTTCAACTTCATTTTTTTATTACTTTTACGGTCATCCCGTGAAATCATACATTTCGTACCAAATACAAACCGAAATATAGATGCACAGAAAAAACCCCAGAAAAAAGACCAATGCTGGGAATCGAACCCAGGTCCTCAGCATTCCGTGCCGCGTGCCATACCCCTACACCACCACTGGTCTAGAGATTAGACACGAATCTTTCCTATACATCATACATTTCAATCTGCTAAATCATCACCTTATGCAGTGACAAACGCACATCTATGTTACACCCTCATCGAGAGATTTTAACACTCCTTCGGAACTAACCGCTCACCTGGACAAGAGATGGCGCTACTGTGCAACTTTAAACAAGTTAGCTATGAAGTATCTTTTTTTGTACATATTTTTTCAACTTCATTTTTTTATTACTTTTACGGTCATCCCGTGAAATCATACATTTCGTACCAAATACAAACCGAAATATAGATGCACAGAAAAAACCCCAGAAAAAAGACCAATGCTGGGAATCGAACCCAGGTCCTCAGCATTCCGTGCCGCGTGCCATACCCCTACACCACCACTGGTCTAGAGATTAGACACGAATCTTTCCTATACATCATACATTTCAATCTGCTAAATCATCACCTTATGCAGTGACAAACGCACATCTATGTTACACCCTCATCGAGAGATTTTAACACTCCTTCGGAACTAACCGCTCACCTGGACAAGAGATGGCGCTACTGTGCAACTTTAAACAAGTTAGCTATGAAGTATCTTTTTTTGTACATATTTTTTCAACTTCATTTTTTTATTACTTTTACGGTCATCCCGTGAAATCATACATTTCGTACCAAATACAAACCGAAATATAGATGCACAGAAAAAACCCCAGAAAAAAGACCAATGCTGGGAATCGAACCCAGGTCCTCAGCATTCCGTGCCGCGTGCCATACCCCTACACCACCACTGGTCTAGAGATTAGACACGAATCTTTCCTATACATCATACATTTCAATCTGCTAAATCATCACCTTATGCAGTGACAAACGCACATCTATGTTACACCCTCATCGAGAGATTTTAACACTCCTTCGGAACTAACCGCTCACCTGGACAAGAGATGGCGCTACTGTGCAACTTTAAACAAGTTAGCTATGAAGTATCTTTTTTTGTACATATTTTTTCAACTTCATTTTTTTATTACTTTTACGGTCATCCCGTGAAATCATACATTTCGTACCAAATACAAACCGAAATATAGATGCACAGAAAAAACCCCAGAAAAAAGACCAATGCTGGGAATCGAACCCAGGTCCTCAGCATTCCGTGCCGCGTGCCATACCCCTACACCACCACTGGTCTAGAGATTAGACACGAATCTTTCCTATACATCATACATTTCAATCTGCTAAATCATCACCTTATGCAGTGACAAACGCACATCTATGTTACACCCTCATCGAGAGATTTTAACACTCCTTCGGAACTAACCGCTCACCTGGACAAGAGATGGCATTAGCAGATTGAAATGTATGATGTATAGGAAAGATTCGTGTCTAATCTCTAGACCAGTGGTGGTGTAGGGGTATGGCACGCGGCACGGAATGCTGAGGACCTGGGTTCGATTCCCAGCATTGGTCTTTTTTCTGGGGTTTTTTCTGTGCATCTATATTTCGGTTTGTATTTGGTACGAAATGTATGATTTCACGGGATGACCGTAAAAGTAATAAAAAAATGAAGTTGAAAAAATATGTACAAAAAAAGATACTTCATAGCTAACTTGTTTAAAGTTGCACAGTAGCGCCATCTCTTGTCCAGGTGAGCGGTTAGTTCCGAAGGAGTGTTAAAATCTCTCGATGAGGGTGTAACATAGATGTGCGTTTGTCACTGCATAAGGTGATGATTTAGCAGATTGAAATGTATGATGTATAGGAAAGATTCGTGTCTAATCTCTAGACCAGTGGTGGTGTAGGGGTATGGCACGCGGCACGGAATGCTGAGGACCTGGGTTCGATTCCCAGCATTGGTCTTTTTTCTGGGGTTTTTTCTGTGCATCTATATTTCGGTTTGTATTTGGTACGAAATGTATGATTTCACGGGATGACCGTAAAAGTAATAAAAAAATGAAATCATATATTTCGTACTAAATACAAACTGAAATATAGATGCACAGAAAAAACCCCAGAAAAAAGACCAATGCTGGGAATCGAACCCAGGTCCTCAGCATTCCGTGCCGCGTGCCATACCCCTACACCACCACTGGTCTAGAGATTAGACACGAATCTTTCCTATACATCATACATTTCAATCTGCTAAATCATCACCTTATGCAGTGACAAGCGCACATCTATGTTACACCCTCATCGAGAGATTTTTGGGTTTTTTCTGTGCATCTATATTTCAGTTTGTATTTAGTACGAAATATATGATTTCACGGGATGACCGTAAAAGTAATAAAAAAATGAAGTTGAAAAAATAAGTACAAAAAAAGATACTTCATAGCTAACTTGTTTAAAAAAATGAAGTTGAAAAAATATGTACAAAAAAAGATACTTCATAGCTAACTTGTTTAAAGTTGCACAGTAGCGCCATCTCTTGTCCAGGTGAGCGGTTAGTTCCGAAGGAGTGTTAAAATCTCTCGATGAGGGTGTAACATAGATGTGCGTTTGTCACTGCATAAGGTGATGATTTAGCAGATTGAAATGTATGATGTATAGGAAAGATTCGTGTCTAATCTCTAGACCAGTGGTGGTGTAGGGGTATGGCACGCGGCACGGAATGCTGAGGACCTGGGTTCGATTCCCAGCATTGGTCTTTTTTCTGGGGTTTTTTCTGTGCATCTATATTTCGGTTTGTATTTGGTACGAAATGTATGATTTCACGGGATGACCGTAAAAGTAATAAAAAAATGAAGTTGAAAAAATATGTACAAAAAAAGATACTTCATAGCTAACTTGTTTAAAGTTGCACAGTAGCGCCATCTCTTGTCCAGGCGAGCGGTTAGTTCCGAAGGAGTGTTAAAATCTCTCGATGAGGGTGTAACATAGATGTGCGTTTGTCACTGCATAAGGTGATGATTTAGCAGATTGAAATGTATGATGTATAGGAAAGATTCGTGTCTAATCTCTAGACCAGTGGTGGTGTAGGGGTATGGCACGCGGCACGGAATGCTGAGGACCTGGGTTCGATTCCCAGCATTGGTCTTTTTTCTGGGGTTTTTTCTGTGCATCTATATTTCGGTTTGTATTTGGTACGAAATGTATGATTTCACGGGATGACCGTAAAAGTAATAAAAAAATGAAGTTGAAAAAATATGTACAAAAAAAGATACTTCATAGCTAACTTGTTTAAAGTTGCACAGTAGCGCCATCTCTTGTCCAGGTGAGGGTTAGTTCCGAAGGAGTGTTAAAATCTCTCGATGAGGGTGTAACATAGATGTGCGTTTGTCACTGCATAAGGTGATGATTTAGCAGATTGAAATGTATGATGTATAGGAAAGATTCGTGTCTAATCTCTAGACCAGTGGTGGTGTAGGGGTATGGCACGCGGCACGGAATGCTGAGGACCTGGGTTCGATTCCCAGCATTGGTCTTTTTTCTGGGGTTTTTTCTGTGCATCTATATTTCGGTTTGTATTTGGTACGAAATGTATGATTTCACGGGATGACCGTAAAAGTAATAAAAAAATGAAGTTGAAAAAATATGTACAAAAAAAGATACTTCATAGCTAACTTGTTTAAAGTTGCACAGTAGCGCCATCTCTTGTCCAGGTGAGCGGTTAGTTCCGAAGGAGTGTTAAAATCTCTCGATGAGGGTGTAACATAGATGTGCGTTTGTCACTGCATAAGGTGATGATTTAGCAGATTGAAATGTATGATGTATAGGAAAGATTCGTGTCTAATCTCTAGACCAGTGGTGGTGTAGGGGTATGGCACGCGGCACGGAATGCTGAGGACCTGGGTTCGATTCCCAGCATTGGTCTTTTTTCTGGGGTTTTTTCTGTGCATCTATATTTCGGTTTGTATTTGGTACGAAATGTATGATTTCACGGGATGACCGTAAAAGTAATAAAAAAATGAAGTTGAAAAAATATGTACAAAAAAAAGATACTTCATAGCTAACTTGTTTAAAGTTGCACAGTAGCGCCATCTCTTGTCCAGGTGAGCGGTTAGTTCCGAAGGAGTGTTAAAATCTCTCGATGAGGGTGTAACATAGATGTGCGTTTGTCACTGCATAAGGTGATGATTTAGCAGATTGAAATGTATGATGTATAGGAAAGATTCGTGTCTAATCTCTAGACCAGTGGTGGTGTAGGGGTATGGCACGCGGCACGGAATGCTGAGGACCTGGGTTCGATTCCCAGCATTGGTCTTTTTTCTGGGGTTTTTTCTGTGCATCTATATTTCGGTTTGTATTTGGTACGAAATGTATGATTTCACGGGATGACCGTAAAAGTAATAAAAAAATGAAGTTGAAAAAATATGTACAAAAAAAGATACTTCATAGCTAACTTAACGACCACTGGTTTAATGGATCGGTCCCAAGTGGAGCGAACCCGTTTTCCGGCAGCGCAATATTTCACGGCGGGTGTTAGCTTGCTAAATGCTAATATCATTTGGTTCAGTAGATTTTTTTTAAATTGTAAGGGGCTAAGGCAATAGGTCTACGCAGATACTGTTGTGCATTATTGTTTTTTTTCTTCATAGATAAAGTCTATTTCTGAGATAGTGTAGCATTTTTAGTTGGAGACATTTAAAAGGTAAACTCAGACATACATACTGTGACGAAACAAGCGCCAGCGGAAAGTGTAGGTAGGTTAGGTTATGTAAAAAACAGAAGCATAATAGCTCTTGAAACTGTATTATTATTGATTCTTTCAATGGGTTCTACATATTTCGCAATCAGCTCGTTCGGAGCTTAATGTCTGCCGGAAGGAAACAAACATACATTATTCCCACGACACAACGATAAATCTAAGTATTAGAATCATGTGTAGTACAGTCAACGGCATCAAAAAGAGCCATATAACACCGGCGACTTGCGAACGTATTCTAAGCGGAGCGCACGCGCAGCGTGTTCGTCGCGGACGCGCAACGGATTCGCCGAGCTCTCTCATTTAGTAGTTATTAAAACACAGTAATTGAAACAATCATTTTTAGGGTTCCGTACCCAAAGGATAAAAACGGCGTACCTTATTTTTTCCTTCGCCGTAAAGCTCATGGTAATTTCGCACATGAATTCCGAAAAATTCAGACGTGCGAGCCGGGAATTGCATTTGAACCCGCGACCAGAGGCCTGAGAGGCCACAGGTCAAACCACTAGGCCACCACGGCTCTTAACGTTTAAGGTGTAAGTTGGCAGCCGACTCCACGCAGCAGCAGCAGACGACGTGTCGCTAGCTACGCTAGTTACGGAGGGAATTTCATAGAAATAAGGTATAAGTTCGCGTAGCTAGCGACACGTCGTCTGCTGCTGCTGCGTGCAGTCGGCTGCCAACTTATACCCTTATAGGGGTCGTTACAAAAGTGTCACAATTTTTTTAATGAAAAACTAGTGACACTTTTTAATCATCGAAATCGTAGAGCCTTTGATTTTGTGTAAGAAAAACCCAAATTTTTCTCGTCTTAAAAATGTGAGGGGTACACTTTTTATTGAAAACGCCCATCGATCAATTGTTTACGGATGCCCCATTTAGAGCTCAGAGAGACGGTTTACTTTCACATTCGTAACGTGGTCGGTATAGTTAGGCTGAATGTACATTTCCCACACGCATTATTCAGTTTTTTGCGGCAATCCTACTCATGCAAACTAATTTATGTCGTAAGTGGAAGTAGCGAAACCTACAGAATTAATCTCTAATATATAAAAATATATAAAGTTGCTCAACGTGCTATGGAAAGGGCTATGCTCGGAGTTTCTCTAAAGGATCGAATTCGTAACGAAGTGATCCGACAGAGAACCAAAGTTATCGACATAGCCCACCGCATTAGCACGCTGAAGTGGCAATGGGCCGGCCATATAACCCGAAGAACCGATAACCGTTAGGGTAGACGAGTTCTTGAGTGGAGACCACGGATTGGCAAACGTAGCGTGGGACGTCCTCAGACTCGGTGGAGCGATGATCTTCGCAGGGCGGCTGGCAACAGCTGGATGAGAGTGGCCGTGGATCGTGCTCAGTGGCGTGCCATGGGAGAGGCCTATGTCCAGCAGTGGACGAACATAGGCTGATCTCGTGTCACGGTGTTTGGCAGGTGCATACGCAAGACGGAATAATGGCAGAGGAAAGATGAGGCCTTTGCCCAGCAGTGGGAGATACATAGGCCATAAAAGAAAGAGACACCAATTTTGAACCGCGTTTAAAATTTCGCCTTGCATATTCACTGGAAACGTGGTATCAGAAAGCAACTTTATAGTAGATTGTTCAACAAGGGAGGAAAATAACCAATATCACACAAGGTTACTTGGCGCCCGAGCGGTGTTTTTCCCGAGTTAAACACTCTGCTTTTCATTTCGACTACAAGGAAAGTAAGAAAATATAAGTATAAATAAATAAAAATGTCTAAACTGGTCAATATGATCGTTGTAAAATATTTCAATGGAGTTTATTGTTAAGGAATAATTAATTTAACAAAATTTAGAATGTTCAATATAATAGTCAATGAAAACCGTATATAAAGTAGGTATTTTAGTAAATTTATTTATAAAATATGTAAGTAACCAATTTGAACCAAGGAGTTAAATTGTACAGAGTTAGGCTGTGTGGACAATAACATTGTCATTTACCGTGTTTTTTTCTTAACGTTTTCTAACTTTTCTGGTTTAAGTCACTAAACAAGAAATTAATAATTTAATTTAATAATATTTCACTGGCATTATAAAAATTGTAATATGACTAATTAAGAAAAAAAAACTCAATACTTAATTATTCCATGCCGTAATGCTTGGCTGAATGCGTATGTGTTCCATTGACAGCCAATGCCTTTATTTTTTTAATTCATTTCTACCCTTGGGAAGAAAATAATACTTATCCTCCCTTATGTCAGATATGATTTGCCTCACTTTCCGAGTATGAGAGATGAAAAATTAGTTTACATATGAATGGTCCGAAACAATTACTTTGCTCGTCCGCGACCTTGCGATAGCTACGTACGTTTATGCAAGAAATGTGTGTTCATGCTGTTCCTCCACCTCCACACTGTATGTACACACACAAATCACACAAACCCAACTACCACCACCACTAAACTACACTGACGCGTTTCGAACTCAAGCTCACCCTCAGAGTACCGTAACCGTTCACTATGCTACCAGGGGCTAAATTCAGGAACGGCCCAACACGGTTTGCGAGCGGTAATTCCTCCTCTCAAACGATCGAATTACCGCTCGCAAACCGTGTTGGGCAGTTGCTGAATTTAGCCCCTGATGTTTGTGCAAACAAATTGTTTAAGTTCATTGATACCTCGGCAAAGTTTAGTAAAGCCTGATTTAATAAATCTGGGGGCACGGTAGTACCCCCGCCAAGTCGAGCAATACAAAGACACGGCTGTACCGTACCATCCTTTTCTCGAAGCCATTTAGGCTATTTTCAACCTCCTGTAATTTTATGCTGGCTACACCTAGATCCCTGAATTTTCAGTTATTAAGTTTACATGCCCTAACACCAGGTAGGTACAGGGCTATCAAATAATTGGTACTTTCATATTCACATACGCTTATTTCGGACCCAAATCCAAAGTGAATAAGAATTCTAGTAGATAAGGGTAGCTGTGAATAGTTTAGTGGACGTCAAGCCGGCGAGGGATGAAGAGTAGAGGGCAACTGGATTTAGTTTGGCGGACTGGCTTCTTAGCTTTTTTGTTAATGGTATTCTTTTTGCACGGTGGTAACAAAAGGGAAAAACTGTATAGAGAAATTTTTAGACGTTTGTCAAGGTTAGTTTTTTTCTGTCGTGAGTATAGATTTGCACTTTATAAACAAGGCTCGAAAAATAAGAAATAAAAAATAAGTATAAAATAATTTTGAAAAAAGTAGAGAACTAAATGACTAAATATTGAAATTAGTTTCTTATAATTGACTTTTCTATACAAAAAAAATATAGAAACCACTGGTATTTTTTTTAGATATTTCCAATTCGCGAGATGACGATTAGAACAAATCATAATTTTGACAGTCTTGGATTGGAACGCCTTGAGCCCATAAGTGTTTTCAACGCTTGTCACGTTAAACCTCTTCAGCCTTTTTCATATCAAAAAGCTGCATCAACAATTTCCCCCTTCAAATCCTTCTATTTTACGAGCCGATATCAAATTACCCGCGAAAAATGAGTTCAAAAACCACCCCTATCTTATCGCATTAGCGTCGATATTCGACTGGGAATCAGATAGTAATTTATCATGGAAATCGAATAATTCTGCGGTCCTGTAGTAATTCTTCGACTCATGCGCTTACCCGATAAGCGGAAGATCATTTTTCATACAATATTAAATTACTCGCCCCCGTTAGAAGTACTTCAGTATGGCCTGAAAACCGGCCAAGAGCGTGTTGGGCATACCCAAGATTGGGTTCCGCAGCTGTTCGAAAAAATACTTGCAAATCTTATTAATTTTACCATTAATTATACTGTCCGTATTAAACAAGCAATATTTTATAGGTCAGGCTGCTATTTACTCTTAAACTACTAATAATTCTCAAGCAAACTTAGCCGTTATAGTTTTACTTGTTATTTGAGATATTTCCTCCCATCCTGATTTTTTCAAAATTTTTATACCAACAGTTTGTTTGTATAAAAATGTTTATGTTGTATAAATTGACATAAGTGAGAATACTTTTATATTAATTGTGACTAATAACTAAATAAATAAGTACCACTGGACAATTCACACCAATTGACTTAGTCCTAAAGCTAAGAAAGGCTTGTATTATGGGTACTAGACAACGGATAAACTTACTTACATAGATAAATACACACTTAATTACATATTAAACATCCAAGACTCTAGCACAAACATTCGTATTTTTCACATAAATATCTGCCCCAACCGGGAATCGAACCCAGGACCTCAAGCTTACTACATTTATGAGTTTTAATTTTCATTTGCATGCACCAATATTGTGATAATTTAATGCTATTATTATTAAGATTAACAATTATTAGAGCCATCATATGCCGTATAGGCCGAACATAATATGATGGCTCTAATGTGTTTTTGTAACATCTTTTATACCGTATGTTCTGTGAATGAAACATATTTATTAATTTAATTTTATTTTATTTTATTTCATTTCATTTAATCTGATTTCATCTCATTTAATTTAATTTTATTTTATTTCATTTAATTTCAACGTTTTGTGACTTATGTCACTTATGTGTAATGTTGCCCGCACTATTGTTTGCGTCTGCGTATGCTAAAGGCAACTATAATCACACAGACATCTGTTTGATACAATCATAAACGTCCGAGCATCGAACCCATGGCGGCTGTAAATCACGGCAAAACAACAGAGGACATTAAGTGGGCAATTAGTTGGAAAGTTACGACAGTTTGCGGCGGCGCACCGAGTTATTAAAACTAATTACTAAATAATAACACGCAAGCCGTGGTGGTGTAGTGGTTTGACCTGCGGCCTCTCAAGCAGACTGTGGGTTCAAGCCCCGGCTCGCACTTCTGAGTTTTCCGGAAGTTATGCGCGAAATTAGGTTCATTTGAAATTTACCATCAGCGTTGAAGGAAAACAATGCGAGGCAACCTACGTACACACCTGCGAAGAAATTCAGTGATGTGTGTAAAGTTCCCCATTTGCACTGGGCTCGCGTGGGAACTACGACACACGCCTTGTGACCTGGAGTGAGACGTATATAGACTGAGATCACGAATACATCCATAAGTACAAATCTCAGTAATACGAGCTGTCATATGTTAAAAAAAAAAAAAAGAATTTGCACCAGCCCCCCCCCCATTTCCCTGTTCTAATTTTGTTGTTATAAAATAAAATAAATGCCCATTATGCGTCTAAGATCCCTTTCGCAGCTTACAAAAGAGCTGATATCGCCATCGCCAAGAAACCTGCTTTCAAATAAAAAAAATCGCATCCAAATCGGTACACCCGTCTAAGAGATATGATGCCGCAGACAGACACACAGAGAGATAGACGGACATACAGACAGACAGACACACACATAGCGGTCAAACTTATAACACCCCTCTTTTTGTGTTGGGGGTTAAAAATACATATACCTACCATCTTTTAAAACGACCATCTGATAATGTAATGAACATGAATCTGAATGAATAAATTAATATGAATAATGTAACACAATTGAAAACATAAGCTCATTATTAGAACAGAAGGTAAGCCTGTATAAAGTTTACACTAATAGCGACATTATTTTGTTTAATAGTTCACACAAACTCCACTTAAAACTTGTGTAAGCGACTTAATTATGGCCATTCCATTAATTTTAGTTGTCTAACTTTATTGTCCAACTTTCGTGCCGTCCAGTTGAAAATTATTTAAAACGATCTGGTAACAAACTACGCCATAATGTAATGGGAAAGGTCTAAAAAATTAACACGGAACCCTTATAGGATCACTTTGTTGTCCGTCCGTCCGTCTGTCTGTCTAGAGCCATTATCTTAGGAACGCGTTGAGGTATCGAGTTGAAATGCTTTTGACGCTTTGTACCATATTCGAAACACCCCAGATTCGCGGAACGCCAAATTCGCATAATGCCAGATTTTCAGATTCGCAGTATACCAGATTCGCAGAATGCCAGATTCACATCGTTTTACGAAATATTTTAAGCTGTGGAGATACATATTTTTTTTATTCTTTCAAGTATTATTTTTTTATAAAGTATTGGCCTGAAACATTCAAGGCGTGGAATGGAAAAAAAACAAATGTCACCGTACCCAAGCTATATGAAAAGGATTATAGCTAGACTAAGCCTCAAAGTCACACACACACACCGTACACCGTACCGTACCTATTACACGTGTAAGTATTCTGTTTTGAATTCCCCAAGTTTTAAAAAGAAAAACGATTCGAGTCTAGACCAAAGCAATAAAATTCAATAGCTAGTTGGGTAGCTTTATGTGTCTAGGAGTAATATTTTTGAAAACATAAGTCTGTTTGAGCGCCACTATACTTATTTTATTTCGTTTTTTTTTAGCATTAGAAAGAAGGTAAGCAATCTTGTCGTTTCTATTTAATGAGAAACACTTTTGAAAAATAAGTCACAGCTAATAAATATGTAACAATTTGAAAGGAAATATGGTCATTTACACTCTTTTGGTTTTAATAATGGTTACTATTTTTTTTAAAAGCGTTTTTCAGTAAAAAGACTTCAAGATTGTTTACCTTATTTCTAATGCTAAAAAAAACGAAGTACATGTAGTCCCGCTAATGTTATAAATATGAATGTTTGTGTGCGTGTTGTAGCGTGATTAACGATTATCAATACATAAGGTAGTAATCACACCGTGAAAATTTAGTGGTTGTTTTCCCGAAACGAGGTGATTTAGTTTCGATTGTACAATCGATTTGTAATTACTATTTTGACTAGAGTCAAAAATCCAATTGTGAAAAACGAAAGTCGAGAATGACCGCAAACCAATAGTAACGCTTCGTTGGTACAAGTAGGTAGGTAGGTAGGTAGGTAGGTTAGGTACCAACGAAGCGTTACTATTGGTTTGCGGTCATTTTCGACTTTCGTTTTTCATAATTGGATTTTTGACTCTAGTCAAAATAGTAATTATAAATCGATTGTACAATCGATACTAAATCACCTCGTTACGGGAAAACAACCACTAAAATTTCACGGTGTATAATTAAATGATCCACGCACTCGTAGGCCTCCAATAAGGAACGATGACCTGGGGTATTGTCTAACGCTCAGACGCTTGCTTTGCATTCACCGCCTGTTTCTATCCTAAATCTATTAGTACCGTATAACACGATGAAAGAGATGGTGTCAACGATTGTGAGTGAAATAAGGCCTCTAAGGTTGCGGGAACGCGTTGGATTCGGATGGCGCAGAACCACAGACTTATTAACTATCTAATCACTATTTCTTTCTGTGCCTTCGCTTCTTCGTCTTCCCATTCCTCTCCTATCGGAGGCTGGACAACATCATGGCGATTCCGATCTTGGAGGCCGCTGCTCTAAACAAGGAAGTGGTACTGCAGTTGAACCAGTCACGCAAATTCTTCAGCCACGAATGTCTTCTCATGCCCACGCTTCTTTTTCCGGCAATCTTCCCCTGGATAATAAGCTGAAGAACTCTGTACTTGGCGTTTCTCATGACATGCCCAAAGTAACACAACTTTCTTTTCTTGATGGTCTTCAGAGGCTCAAGGTGCTTGCCCATTCTTTGCAATACTGCTACGTTGGTTACTCTGTCACGTCACACCAGGAAATCTTCAGAATGCGGCGGTAAATCCACATCTCGAAGGCCTCGCAATCACTATTTATTACAATCAAACGGTATAAGATGGTGACAGAAAGAGATGGTGAAAGCGAAGGCAAGCGCAGCGCGTTAGACACTACGACCTCCGGTCTGTTTGGCGAGCCTTGGGGGAGGCGTATTCAGCAGTGGACGTCTTCCAGCTGAAAATAATGATGATGAATTGAATGATCTTCTGATATTTCGACCCAGTTCGGATTGGGAACTCCACACACCATTGAATTTCTTCGCGCAGGTGTGGTTCCTCTCGACGTTTACTTTCACCGTAACACTCATGGTAAATTTCAAATGTACTTTCGCAGATAAAATCCGAAAAACTCTGAGGTTCTCCCGAGCTCGAACCCACGACCCTCGGCTTGAGAGGCCATAGGTCAAACTGGTAGGCTACCACAACTTTTTTGACAAAGACTTTTCGTCGCCCGTAGGTTCAATTGAGGAAAAGATCAAAATACGATTTTTCGGGAGAGGCCGACTAAGTTTTCTTTTGGATTTTAATTAACCTTTCTTGGATTTTTTCATCTTATATTTTAGTGTTCTATCTGCTTGTGGAACGTATCGTCGACCGTAGGTTCAATTCAGGTACCTAAGGGGCAAAATGAGTTGAATAGTTTTGTTAAAAAATTTCCGCATTTTCGAATGGTATACATGTACCATATAAAAAGTTCTAGCTTAAAAAATTTCTAGCTTAAAAAAAATTCCCCTTTTTTTTTTTTTTTATGTTAGAAGGGCCAGACAAACGAACTAGTGGGTCACCTGATGTTAAATGATCACCACTGTCCATAGACACCCGCAGCGCTTTACGCGATGCCAGTGCGTTGTCGGCCCTAAAGGAAAGGGAACAGGGGTAGAGGGTGAGGGAGGGGAAGAGGGAAGGGGTGAGGTATTGGGCCCCCGGCACTCTCACTGACCGTACGAAACGCCAGCAGGATTACTGCTGCTTCACGCCGGTGTTCTGTGAGAGGGTGGTACTGCCCCGGACGAGCCGGCCCATTCGTGATGCAGCGACTAGCTACAACATGGCTCTACCACTTATGGCCTTACCCCATTTATTTATTAGGCTTCAAAGGCGCATTATGTAGCCCCAAAATAACAGTGTATCTGATAAATACCAAAAAACAGAAGTTCAATTGGCGTAATTACCACCGCAGACCCACTTTGATTAAGGTAAGGGTCTATACGCTCAAAGAATTCTTTACGTAAGTAGAGTTCAATTTAGCGTAAGAGACATTGGTGTAAGGGATCGCCAGACTCAAGTGGCAGTGGACAGGGCACATCGCTCGTAGAACTGATGGCCGATGGGGCAAAAAGGTTCTCGAGTGGCGTCCACGGACCGGACCGATATGTTTGGCGAGCCTTGGGGGAGGCCTATGTTCAGCAATGGACGTCTTTCGGCCGAAATGATGATGATGATGAAGGGACATCTATTTTCTAAAGAACCTTGAGAATTTAGTATAATTCCGAAATTAAAAGTGAACTGCCAGAAAACCTAATGATTCATAAAAGGTATATTTGGGTCGTTTGTCTGCTAAAGCCGGTCATCTAATCAGTTGGCCCAGAGATCTTAACAAAGAGAATATCGTCCGCGGCCAGTCCCTTTCATAAAAGTGGAATTTACAACTGTCCTATTCTAGATTATGTCCTGGGCGATTCCGGGGTATTGAGTGGAGTACTACGGTTCCATTATCACACGAGATTATCTACTTAGGAAAGATTATCTTCTTTAAACATGAAAAAAGCCTTGGTGGTTGGTTTGAGCTATGGTCTCTCTAGCAGAGGGTCGTGGGTTCGAGTCCGGGCTCGCACCTCTGAAAATGAAAAAATTAAAATGAAAATGAAAATGTATTTATTCAATAGCCATAGTAACATGCAAGAAGGTTAGAGACCTCCTAGTAGGTATGTGAAAATACCTGTGGCAGTTTTTCGGAATTTATGTGCGAAATTACATTTGTAATTTACCATGAGCTTTACGGTGAAGGAAAACATCGTGAGGAAACCTGTACACACCTGAGAAGAAATTCTAAGAAGTTACCAATCCGCACTGGGCCCGCGTGGGAACTACAGCCCAAGCCCTCTCATTCTGAGAGGAGGCCTGTGCCCTGCAGTGGGACCTTACAGGCTGGGATGATGATGATGATGATGATGATGATGAAACTACCGTGACACTCACTCATAGTGAAAGAACACGGATTACTCACGTCTTAAAACAAGTTTAACTGGACATGTTTCGGGCTAATCCGTAGCCGGTATTTGTTTCGTCGAGCAGCCGCGCGAGCAGAGCGGTGGCGCGTAGTGCGCGTTTGGCAACCGCCGTGGCGTGTTCCTCTGAGAGGAAGGGTTACGGATTAGCCCGAAACATGTCCAGACTCGTTTTAAGACGTGAGTAATCCGTATTGTTTCACTAAAAGATTATTTTTATACTTCACATAGTTATTTGACCTGGAGACACTATGCATCTCTCGGACAATGAAATCGTGCCAGTAGTGTTTGATTTTTCTGTGCTATTTACACTTGTTCGTAAAATGCTGTCTTGTAACGGGTATGTACTGTAATACCGAAGTATGCAAAACCGAATTTGAAAGAAAGAAAGAAAGAAAATACATTTATTTAAAAAAAAAGCAGAAGCTTGAGGTCCCGGGTTCAATTCCCGTGTCGGGGCAGATATTTGTATGAAAAATACGAATGTTTGTTCTCGGGTCTTGGGTGTTTAATATGTATTTAAGTATGTATCTATCTATATAAGTATGTTTATCCGTTGCCTAGTACCCATAACACAAGCTTTACTTAGCTTACTTTGGGACTAGGTCAATTGGTGTGAATTGTCCCGTGATATTTATATATTTATTATTTATTTATTTACAACAACACAAGACACATAAAATATTATTATTATTATTATTTTCATATAATTTCACAAAATATTTTGACGAAAGGCCGAATATTAAAATGTCAAATATTTATACGACCGAAAGTTTAAAATCCTAAAAATCTATCGATTCGAAGTTTAAAATCATTACGAAACGGACACGGAAAATAAGATATTTTTTTTACATTACGAAGTTCGAAAATCGAATTTTGTAGCAAAACGCCTGGCCTAAAGTTTATTTGACGTGTCGTCTCGTCCCGTGGGCACGTACCCTAGCGATGATGTCGGCCATTCGTGCCCCGATTTGTGCGAAGCACGCGGAACCCTAATAAACCCTACAATAGAGATTTTACCGCCGATCCCTACTAAACTCAGAGTGTTAAACCAACTGGAGGCGGCGTACGCATTTCTGAAGTAATCTGTCAATTCTGGCGGGAGCAGCGTAGGAATAAGTGAAAAAAATAAGGTAAAGCTGCCTGTCCCCAAAAGCGGAACGAGACATTATATTATTATGTACATTTCACTATCCCCACTTGTTGAATATACCTAACGCTGGTCATCAACAGTATCCTTTGGCTGTCTTGTTTTTATACCAGGATTTATCTGTCACTGTCTTCTGTGCGGTTTTTCCGGAACATGTCATAGTTTTAAATATGGTTTAATAAATATTATTTACAAGTATTTAAATCCATTTTCTAATACCACTTTCCGGCCTTTCCCCACTCCTCTTTCTTGCTTAGCTTCCTGGTTTTGTATGAATTTTTAAACGGCTTTTGCAACTCTCTGTCCACATCAGTAAGAGCGGAGATTTTACGCATTAGAATAGGTGGATTTTTATCTCGCTCACCGCTCCACTGCTTCGCTCCGTTTAAAGTATGGAACTGACGTCAGAACCCAGGGTTAACGATTTAATTCTTTAAACCTGGACCAGTGGCCCTGATTGTTTTTTAACGCCCGACACAAAAAGATGGGTGCTATAAGTTTGCCCGCTATGTGTGTGTGTGTCTCTGCCTCTCTGTTTGTGTGTCTGTCTGTGGCATCATAGCTCTTAAACGGGTGAACCGATTCGGATGGGGTTTTTATTTGAAAACAGGTTTCTTGGCGAACGTTCTTAGACATTTTGTATCATCAAAATTGGTTCAGCCGTTTCAAAGTAATCAGCTCTTTTGTTAGCTGCGGAAGTGATCTTAGACGCAGAATGGGCAAGTACTTCTTTTTCAATATTATGTGTGACCAAATTGCGTCGGGGGTTTTTAAATTTTTTATTCATTATTTATATATAGGCTTGCGTTTGACCACAATCACGCCTGATGAAAAGCGAAGATGAGGCCTACTATGGAGTAATCTTGCCTAGTAAATGCTTATTCACCCTAGACTTGATTTAGGGGAATAAGCAGAAAGAAGGCAGTTGAGCGCGGTGTTGCGCGCGCCCCCAAGCAGTGCAAACCGTATCGCAAAAGCGTAAGAAATACGAGGCTCAGACCCTTCCTCCAGAATGGCTACTATAGGCAACAGGCCGGAACGCGACGAGTCGCTTGGCGGCCTGGCTCAACCTATAAGGTGGTGACAGCCGTGGCCGAAGCCTACCACTGGAGTTGTGTCGGTCGTTTAGCACCCAGCGGTAAAGTGTAAGAAGGTCTCGAAGGCAAACCTATGGACGCGAGCGATTTCGACCCCCAAAAATTTCTTCAGTGGCCCTAAAATTTTTGAAGCTACTATAACTTGAAGTTGTATTGTGGACAAGTCCAGTTGGTTTAATACTCCAAGGCGTTAAGGGTAACGGTGCTAATAACTTACAGGCTTACGGAAAAAGTCGGAACATGATCTTAGTCAGCTGTTTATGGCTGGCTGGGTTTAACGAGCTTTATATAGGGTTTTCGGACCATAGATATATAATCTATTTTTCTAGGAATATCGAAGGTCGAGGCTAGTACGCTTAGTATAAGTTTTCCTTCACTTCAATACATCTCGATCGCGTTTACGTAAAAATTTCAATTCTATGGAAACATGGAAGCGCGCGCGCGGAGACGCTGTCCATGTTTCCCTAGTAATTGAATTTTTTACGTAAACGCGATCGAGAAGTATTTGGTGAAGTAAAAACTTATACAGCAAACATGTCATATTTTTAAAATGGTTGAGTTTCTTTCTGGATTCTTCACAACAGGGTTTTCCGAACCGGTGTTAGATTAATGGGTGCTTGTTAGAATCTAAATTGAACAGAGCTATATTTTGAATTTGACTCCAAGTTTTTCGGAATTCTTCTGTAAAATTATATTAGAAATTTACCTCGAGCTTTACTGCTTAGGAAAACATCGCGCGGAAAACAGCACACACTTGAAAAGAAGTTCAGTGGTCTGATGTTCCCAATCAGGCCATTGGGCCGGGGAGATTGCTCTCACCTTGCAGTGGGACGTATATAATATATTTAGTCTGTGATGATGATGAAGAGTTTATTAATAATGAGTTTATGAAACAGTCCCTTCGTACTTTTCCTCCAAACTCATTCATGTTTCCGCCCCACATGTTTTGCTAATACACTGACGAGCAAAAATAAAGGGTCGGTTACAAAAATGACGATAACTATAAAACCCGCTGTGATAGCTTCATCGAGTAAAATGAGTTTAGGAAGAGTTTTATTCTCAATTAAACCATTTCTTGTTGAGAATAAAACTCTTTACTAAACTCATTTTACTCGAAGAAGCTATCACAGCGGGTTTTGTAGTTATCGTCATTTCTGTAACCGACCCTTTATTTTTGCTCGTCAGTGTATTGACGCGGATGTGCGCGTGTTCTTATAGCGTGCAAGACACATGTTTCCAAGCTATTGTTACATATATCGGTGATTAGAACATAGGGAAAAGATTGCCAGGAAATGGATATAGTATGTGTAGTCTCCGGGAGATATATTAAGCGTGGTCTATCGTTTCCGTCTATTATGTTGCCCTTAATAAAACGTTTTGATATCTTGGTTAACTTTATTGCAATTTTCGTAAGGATATCTATTGTTTTTAAAGATCAAATATAATCTATGTCACTTACTGTTAAAATAGCTATACTGTACAGATGATTTTTATTTAATCTTTATTTTTTACGGAGCTTTGATCAAAAAATTTAACATGTTACTTAGTTATAATAGGCCTTTAAAGGTATAAGGTTATAATTAATTTTATCTTATAAAGGTATCCGAAAACAACGTATGTGTCCCGCGGTGCACGCGTGACCGGCGCCGGCGCAGCCGACCGGCGCGCTTCCGGTAAAAGTGCCGGCAGCCGCGCACAGGCAGCGGCCGTCCAGTAGCGGAGCGGGCGATTAAATCAAAATATACATTGTAGTAGCGGGGCCGCTGGGGACTAGGGGCCGTTTTATTGTTGGAGTAACCATAGGGGGTTATTGCCATAATCGCCACGCTTGGCAGGCGGGTTGGCGACCGCAGTGGGATACCGCTGACAAAGGACGCTGGTGCCCGTCCTCCGGTATTATTGGCCGCATACGTCCCACTGCAGGCCTTGTGCAAGGGCTTGTGCTGTAGTTCCTACGCGGGCCTAGTGCAGATTGGGAACTTCATACACACCAGAATTTCTTGTCAGATGTGTGCAGGACACGATGTTTTCCTTAACCGTAAAGCTCATGGTAAATTTTAAATGTGATTTCGCACATAAATTCCGATAAACTCAGAGGGTCGAGTCCTGGCTCGAACCCACGACCCTCTGCTTGAGAGGCCATAGGTCAAACCACTAGGCCACCACGGCTTTAATTAACATAAGTACATTGGAATCTGGATAAACTAGGATCGTAAAGAAACACCTATTAATGAGATACACAATTAGTCAGTGATGAAATCCTCTTTGATTATATTACGGGAACCTCGTAACACAATTTTGTCCTTTAATAATTTTCCCGCCAATGACATGAAATTTACAACGATGTTCACTTGACAGAAAGCGTTAAACGCCAGAATTATTATGATTGGTCAGAATTTTTATTCATTTATTTTGTTTAGGAAATTTAAAAAAAATCATATAAAAGTTTTCTTAATTTTGTTCAGTTTACTTTTATATTGTTTTTATTTTAATATATCTAAAAGTATTGCCGAAAAGTTTTCTAAAAGCTTTCTTAAGTTAAATACTGTTTTAATGTAAGTTAACATAACTTAAAGAATTGAAACCTAATTTTATTAGCACCTAATATTCTCCATCGCGCTCGCACAACACGCAAATGTATACAAGCGAGTGACAGAGACAAGTAGTGAAATTCACTGTACGAAATTATTCATGCTCCGCGACATTTGGTCAACCATTTCCGCACAACCTCAAACCCGTCCTTACTTCATCGCGTGCGACACAATGTGTTACACAACGCATGACGTTAAAGTAATATGTTTACATGACTAATCTTCTTTACATACAAAAAGAAAAGTCTTGATTATTGACTGACTGATTCACTTACTGACTCATTGACCGACTAATTCATCAACGCCCAACCTAAACCCTAGGCTAGAGCCTAGAGAAGGCTGAAACTTTGCATCAAGGTTGCCTTTGTGATGTAGTGATAGGATAAGGACGGTATTGTTAAAATTCCCACGGGATAAAGAAAATAAAAACCGGCCAAGTGCGAGTCGGACTCGCGCACGAAGGGTTCCGTACCATTATCTATAAAAACGGCAAAAGAATCTCGGTTTTTGTATGGGAGCTCCCCTTAAATATTCGTTTAATTTAAATTTAATTATTTATTTTTGAAGTGAATATATAACTTAATATTCTGTGAATATTTCAAGCGTCTACCTGTTGCCGTTATCAATATCGAGCAAAAACGAGCAAAAAAAACCACTTTTGTTGTATGGGAGCCCTCTTAAATACTTATTTATTTTATTCTGGTTTTTAGTATTTGTTGTTATAGCAGCAACTAAAATACATCATCTGTGAAAATTTCAACTGTCTAGCTATCACGGTTCATGAGATACAGCCTGGTGACAGACGGACGGACGGACAGCGGAGCCTCAGTAATAGGGTCCCGTTTTTATCCTTTGGGTACGGAACCCTAAAAACGGGATTAGCATGTTCAATTCAACGACACTCTATCTCCGTCTTTATGATTGCTAGACTCTACAAATTAAGCGTGCGTGTGGGTAATTATAATAGCTAATGACACCGTCCCATGTTCCAAGCACCAACGTCGCCGCTGGCGCTGCGGCATCCTCGGCTGAAAGCCTCAAACGCCGCAAATATGCCGCCCTAAGAACTAGCTACATGTTTGCGGCGTTTGGCGTTGAAACCTTGGGGCCATGGGGGCCAAGTGCGCGTCGGCTATACAAAGATTTGTCGACGCGCCTAATAGAGGCCTCGGGCGACCAGAGGGCTGGCCACAGCGAATAAGTATCGCTATACAGCGAGGAAATACGGCCAGCCCTGGGCACCTTGCCCATCGACGAAGATTTAGGCCAATTTTTCTATTTATACTTATTGTTTTTTAACCTGTTGTACTTAAACAATAGCTAATAACTTATTTTATTTGCCTAATTAGATTATCTGTATACGGGTAATGTACGCACATGTACAGTCGACTACAAAAAAATCGATACGGCCAAAGTTACAAAAATATGTATACACGACCTTAATGTTAAGTCAATAAAGGTGTGTATACATATCTTTGTAACTTTGGCGGTATCGATCTTTTTGTAGTCGACTGTACGTTACGTTGCGTCATCCTTTTTAGTGCGTGCAACCGGCGTTCATCGATTTATTAGACGTTGTCACGTCAAAACAAAAACAGAAAATTATCAAATTGATAATACAGTGTTAAATTCGTCACGTCCCTTAATCCTGTATTAGTGCCTACTTACAATAATTAAATAAGTAAAGTATGAAGTATCTTTTTCTATTTATTTTTTTATTTTCTTCAACTTCATTTTTTTTATTACTTTTACGGTCATCCCGTGAAACAATATATTTCAAACTAAATACAAACTGAAATATAGATGCACAGAAAAAACCCCAGAAAAAAGACCAATGCCGGGAATCGAACCCAGGTCCTCAGCGGTCCGTGCTGCGTGCTTACCCCTACACCATCACTGGTCTAGAAGTTAGCGACGAATCTTTCCCATACATCGTACACTTCAGTCTGTTATAATCACATTTAGGCAGTGATAAAGCGCATCTATGTTATGCCCTCTACCGAGAGACTTCAACACTCCTTCGGAGCTATGTGATTATAACAGACTGAAGTGTACGATGTATGGGAAAGATTCGTCGCTAACTTCTAGACCAGTGATGGTGTAGGGGTAAGCACGCAGCACGGAACGCTGAGGACCTGGGTTCGATTCCCGGCATTGGTCTTTTTTCTGTGCATCTATATTTCAGTTTGTATTTAGTTTGAAATAAATTAAATAAGTGTAAAAATAAAACTTCCAATAAAAAACAACAATACCTACAGAAAAACACAACGAAGTTATATAAGGTAAACGTGCCTGTGCTCGACACTGGCCTAATGCATGGCACCTTCAATCTTATGTCATAGTAAGAGAGGTGACAGATAGGTGTCATCTACTGGGCGTTAAG
Organism: Archips crataeganus; assembly: GCA_947859365.1. NCBI lineage: Eukaryota > Metazoa > Arthropoda > Insecta > Lepidoptera > Tortricidae > Archips > Archips crataeganus. The sequence continues at coordinate 1,928,811 of OX402067.1, forward strand.
GTGTCGAGCGTTGTACGTTTACCTTATTTCGTTGTTATATCTCGTGAGTCACTCCCGTTAAAATTAATTTCTCGCATTATCGCTGTCTCCTGTCGCTTGCACCGCTTAATATCAGCAATAAATAATCAAGTTTAATTCAAGATCGAGTTACAATAGGAGATGATAACGAGTCTTGTTCGATGTTCATAAGTAATGAAAACTGTAGGGCTATTGTGTTACGGACACAGAGGCTTTTTGGCTAAAATCCGGTTACCTATCATATTCTCGAAAAGCTCATTTCCGAATATTAAAATTCAGAAAACGAAACTCCTTTTTTTCATTTTCCAAATTATTGTTTGTCCGAAATTTTATTTACCATATTTTCTTTTGCCGAATGCTTTAAAATCCATTGAACCTAATCTATCCGAGTCGCTTCCGCTCCGTACCGTCTTGCTCGCTCGCATCGCTCGCTCGCTGAAAATTAGGCAATATTGTCTTACTCTAATGTTAAGTTAGGTAGGTAATAAAAACATACTTTCGGCTTTTCGTAACATTCAGATTATGAAAAGATGGCTACTGATTAAGTTGGAAAATAAAAAAATGGATATTGTTTTTCGGGATTTTGAATTTGTTGGCAAATAACACTGTGATTGAATGAATCTGTGGCATTGTGAAGTTGTGGAAAAACAAGTCGGTGAACCGTTTTCGGAAAATGAAATTCGAGTAAAGGAGTTTCTAAACATCGATAGGTTACCCTAAAATCCTATATTTTTAAACTATGTAGTTGCCAGACCCGGTTTCGCACAGGTGTATTACTAATTAAAAAAAATCTGTCGCACAAAAATTTAATGCTTCGAGCGGTCGCTAACTAAAAAGAAAACCGTATAAAATCGAGTAAGCCTAGTGGTTTGACGTATAGTCTCTCAAGCAGAGGATCTTGGGTTTGAGCCCGAGCGCTCAAACCTATTACTTTTTCGGAATTTAGGTGCGAAATTACATTTGAAATATACCTATCATTAGCTTTACGGCGAAGGAAAACATCGTGAGGGACCCTACACACACCTGTGAAGAAATTTAATGGTGTCTGTGAAGTTCCCAATTCGTACTGGGCTTTCGTGGGAAGTACGGTCGAAGCCCTCTCAGAAGAGGAGGTTTTTGCCCTGTTGGCCGTATATAGGTCGAGACGATGTTGCTTATTATGTTTCTTCTGTGGATCTCTTTAGTTCTAATTCAATTTCTTAGAAAAATTCAGTTTGCAGTTTTTCAATTGGTCGCGGCATCACGCGTGAATGGCTATATGTATATAATATAGATATAGATAGATGTACACCTATGGAGTTGTATCTGAAATAAAATTTCATTCCATTTATGATCTTTACGGTATATGACTGCCAAATTTCAAATGTCTAGCTCCAAGTTTATGCTGTACCTATATTACCAGTTACTGTTTGAGTTAAACCCGCTTCCGCTCTCGCTCCCGCTGTCTCCCGTCCCTCGCGCGCTTAATATCAGTAATAAATAATCGAGTTTAAGTCAAGACGCCGGCTGAGCGTCTGAAGCCAGTTAACGTTCGGATCGAGTTAGAACAGAAGCTCATCCGAATCTTAGATGAAATATTTGCTGAACAAGGCCAATATAAGCGTAGAATTTCGGAGGAGCGTCAGCTTAGGATGCCTTCGTCCAGAGTCATTTCGTCACCTTCTTAAATCGTGCACAGTGCCATGTCATCATCATCATCATCATCATCATCATCATCATCATCATCATCATCATCATCATCATCATCATCAACATCATCATCATCATCATCATCATCATCATCATCATCATCATCATCATCATCATCATCATCATCATCATCATCATCATCATCATCATCACCATCATCATCATCATCATCATCATCATCATCATCATCATCATCATCCCAGCCTAGGTATATACGTCCCACTGCAGGGCACTGGCCTCTCAGAATGAGAGGGCTTGGGCCGTTCCCACGCGGGCCCAGTGCGGATTGAGAACTTCACACACACCATTGAATTTCTGCGCATGTATATCCAAGTTTCCTCAATGTTTTCCTTCACCGTAAAGCTCATGGTAAATTACAAATGTTCGCACATAAATTCCGAAGAACTCAGAGGCGCGAGCCGGAATTTGAACCCACGACCCTCTGCTTGAGAGGCCATAGGTCAAACCACTAGGCCACCACGGCTTTTACGTCGTCAGCCTACAATTCCTTAATTATCACCTTCCTACCTCGTCCGCTTTCTGATATGAGTATCGTCAATCCCATTTTGTCTACATTCATGTTTCGACCACAGTGCCAACTCGTTCACTTTCTTTTATCAACCACAGTACTACTTGGTCACCAGTGCCAACTCGTCCACATTCTTTATCGACCACAGTGCTGCTTGATACCTATACGGTAATTTAGGAATGTTGACGAGTCAGCACTGTAGTCGAAATAAGACTGTTGACCATTTGGCACTGTGGTCGAAATAATAAATAAATAAATAAATAGAAATGTTGAGTTGGTACTGTGGCCCACGTAGGCAAGCGGACAAGTTAGGAAAGTGATGACGACATAAGAGAATATTGCGGAAGTAAAAATAACGTTATTCAAGGCTTATTGCCAATCGATTTACACGTGCAGCCTGTGGGTGAGGTTTACACAAAAGGCGTATAAAACGATACGTGTCCAATAAACAACGTTCTTAGAATGCTGCTGAGGCGGCCAAAGCACTGCAGTGCCTCTGACATGTAAGCAGAGGCAACGGCAGATGACTTCTTTGCAATTAGGCGCAAAAGAATTGCCTCGCTGCATAAACGAGTGCGCGGTAGTAGCAACAGCTTACAGCATGCTGAGAACGTTGGCCGAGCGACGCGACTGCCCGCTTACTAAATACTGGGTCGGTGATGATTGGAAGAAAAAACAGGGCACTGCATCATTTGTTACTATATAGATTCCTTTATTTCGTACTAAATACAAACTGAAATATAGATGCACAGAAAAAACCCCAGAAAAAAGACCAATAAGGTGATGATTTAGCAGACTGAAATGTATGATGTATAGGAAAGATTCGTGTCTAATCTCTAGACCAGTGGTGGTGTAGGGGTATGGCACACGGCACGGAATGCTGAGGACCTGGGTTCGATTCCCAGCATTGGTCTAGAAGAAAAAATAAATTAAAATAAAATAAAAAATGTTTTTTAAGGCCATTTAAAATCCTTAGCGCTTGTTAGTAGGTACAACTTAATATCTATGTAGTTTAATTATTTTAGAGGCCTCCCGTGACCAGAGGGCTGGGCAATACTTCGCTCAGCGAATCAGCATTGCGATCCAACGTGGCAATGCTGCCAGCCTTCTGGACACTCTCCCCATTGGCGGTGACTTGGGACCGATTTTTTACCTTTAGCTTTAGTTAGTTTTAGTTAGATTTAAGTTAGTCCTAAGTTTTTACTGTTTTTATTTCATATTTGTTTAATAAATGATACCTATTACTTACAAACTAATCTAAGATTTCCAAGGAATCTATAAACAAGTTAGCTATGAAGTATATCTTTTTGTATTTATTTTTTCAACTTAATTTTTTTATTACTTTTACGGTCATCTCGTGAAATCATATATTTCGTACTAAATACAAACTGAAATATGGATGCACAGAAAAAACCCCAGAAAAAAGACCAATGCTGGGAATCGAACCCAGGTCCTCAGCATTCCGTGCCGTGTGCCATACCCCTACACCACCACTGGTCTAGAGATTAGACACGAATCTTTCCTATACATCATACATTTCAGTCTTCTAAATCATCACCTTATGCAGTGACAAGCGCACATCTATGTTACACCCTCTATCGAGAGATTTTAACACTCCTTCGGAACTAGCCGCTCACCAGGACAAGAGATGGCGCTACTGTGCAACTTTAAACAAGTTAGCTATGAAGTATCTTTTTGTATTTATTTTTCCAACTTCATTTTTTTTTTAAGTTAGAAGGCCTTTTAGCGCTGTTCATACAATTTCTTATTAGACGCGCGCACGACGGGCGTCCGTTCCGGGTAATCCGCGTCAGCTAGCGTAGGCCCTAAATAAATTACAGATAAAATATAGACTCGTCATCTTCATCAGTCTTACTTCGAAAACCAGTTACTTTCCGAGAGTTCACTCGCTATTTTTCCCGTATCGGGTGGAATTTTATTCACTGTCCTATACTTCTTTTTTTGCATTAGAATGAAGGTAAGCGATCTTGACTTATCTTTTTATTGAAAAACACTTTTGAAAAGTAAATCACAGCAAATATGTAACAATTAAATAAATAAATAAATATCACGGGACAATAATTCACACCAATTGACCTAGTCCCAAACTAAACAAAGCTTAGACAACGGATAAACATACTTATATAGATAGATACATACTTAAATACATATTAAACACCCAAGACTCGAGCACAAACATTCGTATTATTCACACAAATATCTGCCCCGACCGGGAATCGAAACCGGGACCTCAAGCTTCGTAGTCAGGTTCGCTAACAACTAGGCTATCCGGTCGTCTAATAGCAAGGAAATATGGTTATTTACATTATTTTGGTTTCATAAGTAATAGTTAATATTTTTTTAAAAGCGTTTTTTCAATAAAAAGACTCATTTAGATTGTTTCTCCTATTTCTAATGCTAAAAAAACGAAGTACAGTGGGAAAGGGACGCAAATACGTATAAAATCTGGCGTTTACTTATCGTAGTGAACCGGCCGTTCCCTACGACTGATGGAACGTAGTCTTGTGTTCTAGGGTGTAATATGTAATATCACTAAGTGCTAAGGACGTTACATGAAGCTCTTACACGATATGTTTTAGGGAAATTAGCCATCTTTCTACATATCAAGTTTAGACAACGAGCGTCTTGAAAGGTTTTCGCGATCGTACATACCTACTACGTATATCTACTAGCTATTACCCGCGATTTCGTCCGCGAAGAATAGTAGCCTACGACCTATTCTCAGACCTACCGAATACGGAGAAAAAAGTTTAATAAAAATCGGTCAAGCCATCTTTTTTTTTATTTTTTTTTATTTTAGAGAGGCCAGACAAACGAACTAGTGGGTCACCTGATGTTAAATGATCACCACTGTCCATAGACACCCGCAGCGCTTTACGCGATGCCAGTGCGTTGTCGGCCCTAAAAGGGAGAGGAAAAAGGAAAGGGAATAGAGGAGGGGGAGAGGTATTAGGCCCCGGCGCTCTCACTGACCGTACGAAACGCAGCAAGAGTACTGCTGCTTCACGCCGGTGTTCTGTGTGAGGGTGGTACTGCCCCGGATGAGCCGGCCCATTCGTGATACAGCGGCTAGCTACAGCATGGCTCTACCACTACTAAATACCATCTCGGAGGAGTTCGATAACAAACACCGTGACACGAGATTTTTAGGGTTTCGTAGCCAAAGGGCAAGAAACGGAACCCTTATGGATTCGACATGTCTGTCTGTCTGTCCGTCCATATGTCACAGCCACTTTTTTCCGAAACTATAACAACTATGCTGTTGAAACTTGGTTAGTTAGTAGATGTATTCTGTGAACCGCATTAAAATTATGTATGTATGTAAAACTCTTTATTGTACGTAAAACATGAAAATTAACAGTTAACAAGAGAAACATATGTACAAAGGCGAACTTATCCCTTAAAGGGATCTCTTCCAGTTAACCTTTGAACGATTGACAGGACACCAGAGACAAGAGATTTTCACGCAAAACTTTCGTGATTTTTCACTCATAACTATTTCTATACACGTCGAGGTAAATACACCGTGAAATTTTAGTGGTTGTTTTCCCGAAACGAGGTGATTTAGTTTCGATTGTACAATCGATTTATAATTACTATTTTGACTATAGTCAAAAATCCAATTGTGAAAAACGAAAGTCGAAAATGACCGCGAACCAATAGTAACGCTTCGTTGGTACACGTAGCGTACGATCGTACGATAGGTTAGGTTAGTAAGTCCCGTATTAGTAATACCAACTCGATGTTATCAAATGCCTTTTTTGGCTGATTTTGTTATTTCACGAAACAGATTTAATGATTTGATCAAATGACAGATTTGTTCTATGGAAATGATAAAATTAAGAGAGATGATATGAGAGAGATTAGAGATTTGTTCAAATTTCTGTTTTGGCCATTTCCCTGCGATATATTAAATAATGTCTTCCATTTCTTCATTCTAAACAACGTTAAGTAATCATACACAAACACATTATCTTTCCCCTGTTCCGTTCACCTCAACAGTAAACCTCAAGAGATGTAAACTCGCGTTAAACAAACGAGCTCGGAAAGTTTGAACTTGTGAAGCTTTCTCGGAAGTAGTATGTAATTGAAGTGGCGAGTGATGTTATATAAGGCTTTTAGCCAACGGTAAAAAAGGCCTTCAAAAAGACCAGTACCCAATGCACAGTTTAATTATGCTGTGCTTCTTTGATTTGCGTGGACTTTAAGGGAACATTCTAGGAAAAACGAAGTTTAATATCTCTAAGACACTAGTGTCCTGGCTTTAGGTAAATCATGAGTTAAATTTATCCTCGTTTGTCCTGACTTTTTAACAGACATAGCGCTGCAAACCGAACGAGCCAAGAACACCCAGTTTTGTAACTTTGGAAATTATTTACTTATCCTAGCGGCTAAACAGATCGGTTCCGTGCCATCCGCGTCCAACGCGATCCCGCAACCTTAACCAGGTCGTCGGCGGACGCCACTCGAGAACCTTTCAGCCCCATCGGCGGTCAGTTCTACGAGCTATGTGCCCTGCCCACTACCACTTCAGTCTGGCGGTTCTTCGAGCTGTGCCAGTGACTTTAGTTCTTGCGCGGATTTCACCATTTCTAATGCGTTCCTGCAGAGAAACTCCGAGCATAGCCCTCTCCATCGCCCTCTGAGTGTTTGGCGAGCCTTGGGGGAGCCTACGTTCAGCAGTGGACGTCTTTTTGCTGAAATGATGTTGAATGATCCCAGATGGCCCTTCCGATACAAAAGGGTACATATTTTTGACCACTTTGAGTTCTCCGATGTTTGATGGCGACTGTACTTCTCTTTCTGTTCAGATTAGTTCCACCGTGTTAAAGTTATTTGAGTTTAATTTTAAGTTGTTTTTTACTTCAAAAGCTCTAATTACCGTAATTAAAGGAAGCTTGTAGACGGAATTAGATTTCCTTTAAAAGCTTTAAACAAAGCTTTGAAGGACGAGCTTCTACCTGACAGGTTTTGTATTTTTATTAACTCCCGACATAGAAAGAGGGGTGTTATATGTTTGACCGCTGGTGTGTCTGTGGCATCATTAGGATCCTCCAGAACTCAGATTCTCGTAAAAAAAATTATTGGACTGAAATTTTTTAGTCAACCCACTTTCAGTATATTTATCAACATATTTAATGTCATATACCTACCTAAAATACTTTTCATCCATTAACCAGCTCGGTGAAGGTCGTTGTATAAGCGGATCCTAGGCTATATGGGTACTAGACAACGGATAAACATACTTATGTAGATAAATATATACTTAAATACATATTAAACATCCAAGACTCGAGCATAAACATTCGTATTTTTTACACAAATATGACCCCGATCGAGAATCGAACCCGGGACCTCAAGCTTCGTAGTCAGGTTCTCTACTAACAACTAGACTATCCGGCCGTCTAAATATTTGATTCAGTTCATTAGATGTGATTTTTTATCAGTTTAAGAAATAAGCTAGTAACAAGGAGAAATGACTACATAGGTACTTAGCTTTCTTTGTGTTTTTTTTATAACATTTTAAGCGTGGCTTTATTAATAAATTGAATCAGCTCACTTTGTTACAAAAAATTATTGGACCCTAAAACCCCGTGATGTCGCACAAATGACAGCTCTAAATATTTTACGATACGGTACATTTTACGGTGCATAAAACTCGCGTCAGCAAATTGAAACATTTCCATTGTCGGAGATAAACCAAGGTTAACTTAAAAATTCGATTTAATTAATGAAAACAATTTTTTGTTATGAAAATATTTGTAAAACAAGCTAAATCTGTACCAAGTTTCAAGTCGATGCCAATAGCCATGAAGAGTTTCGTCCTGCGGAGACGTCCTATTAGTTAAACCAAAAAAGACGTCCACTGCTGCCATCAGTTCTACGAGCGATGTGCCCTGCCCACTGCGACTTGAGTCTGGCGATTCTTCGAGCTATGTCGGTGGCTTTAGTTCTTGCGCGGATTTCATCATTTCTAATGCGATCCCGCAGAGTAACTCCTAGCATAGCCCTCTCCATCGCCCTCTGACGAACTTTGAGCTTTCTTACGATCCAAGTCTATATTTAATTGATATATTATATACTTTATATACATGATTATAATAGTACATATGGATTGTATAGTCAGCCAAGTAAGTACTTCACCATTTTTCGTGACATGTCCTTCATCAGACAGAATAAATTAAGTTTTTGGCAAAAACATTTTCAATGCGAGCTTTTTCGCGGACTGTTCTTGCATTGCATAAAGAGTTTTCGCTCTTCCTTTATCAACCGCACAGCTAAAGAGTGGAATTCCCTGCCTGCGACTGTATTCCCTGAACACTACAATTTGGCCGCTTTCAAGTTTAGAGAGAATGAGCATTTACTAGGCAAGCGTGCTCCATCGTAGGCCTCATCTTCGCTTTCCATCAGGCAACGGAAGCCTATTATTGTATAAAAAAATTGTCATCCAATCTACATAAGTACATAATTATATCTACCTTTCAAAGAAGACAAATATTAAGAAACAATACTTAACAATAATTAAAACTATAAACTAAATATCTAACTTAAAAACTACTAGACTAAGTCTAAAAACCGGCCAAGAGCGTGTCGGACACGCCCAAGGTAGGGTTCCGTAGCCATTACGAAAAAATCAAGTAATATTTTTCTAAGGATTTCGTATATGTACGGAATCATCCAAGTTTAGGTATGTTTTATACCTTAGGCTACTATTTACTCTTAAACTACAAATAATTTCCAAGCAATCTTAGCCGCTATAATTTTCCTAGTAAATTTGATATACAGGGTTATTTTTAATTCACTGACATCCTCTTAACCCTGAATTCCTATCATTCAAACAAATGTTTTTTGTTTTACGACTTTTTAAAATGAAGTAATTTTTTTCCCATACGAATACACAGAGTAGCGTAAAAATAAGAGGTAAATCTCAAATTTTCAAAACGTTATTACACCAAAAATATTAAGTTATGACAAAAGCCGTAAAACAAAAAACATTTGTTTAAGTGGTAGGAGTTTAGGGTTAAAAGGATGTTAGTGAATTAAAAATAACCCTGTATTTACTACCATTCTGAATTTTTCAAATTTTTCCACCCAACAGTTTAGATTTTAGAGGGGGGGGGACGGCCGATTTTAATGTAAATTTTCACTTTAAAGTTGAATATTTCGCAAACAGATCACTGAATAGAAAAATCATGTTAGCAACCCCGAAATGGTTTTAAAAGACCTATCCAACGATACCCCACACTATAGGGTTAGCCGAGAAAAAAAAAATCACCCCCACTTTACGTCTATGGGAGGTACCCTAAAAAAAAATTTTTTACTTTTTTTATTCAATCACTTTGTCGGCGTGACTGATATATATATTCATGCCAAATTACAGCTTTCTAATACTAACAGTCTCTGAGCTTAGTCGCGGACAGACAGACAGACAGACAGACAGACGGACAGACATGGCGAAACTATAAGGGTTCCTAGTTGACTACGGAACCCTAAAAAGTGGCATCGTAAATGAATCCGACCACTGGAAGTGGGTCAAATTCGACTTCCAAGTTTTGACCTACATAATATACCTACATACACTGCAAGTTAAATAAAAACTTGTAAAAGAATAAGGTTGAATGACACATTGACTTGCACATGAAAATGGTTTTTGATGATCGTACATGCGACATTGAATTTTAGGATGTGAAATTATATCTTGGTCTGACATGATTTGTCGAAAACTTTAAGGCTAAATCTTCTCTTCTTTCCAGCGTCGGCCCTGCCGTCGCCGACGACGGCCGACGACGACGACGACGAAGACGACACGACGCCGTCGCACGAGGCCGACGACGGCCGCGTCTACAAGAACCCACGCAACTCCCCCTCAGCGCAATGTCCGAGAGATGAAGAACAGGCCACACTACTGGTAAGATCTCTTCACATTTAGTTACGAACAGTAGGGCCATTTTTTATTTTGTTGTATCTTTGACTTTTTTGATTCGGAAGATTTTATGTTATTTCTGCTTAGAATCACGAGCTTTTTCGATCGTACTAGAAGAACAAAAAGTGAAGTGTCCCAAGGTTTTTTCCCGTTCCGTTACCATTTTTCATAGACATTATATTGTAAGTTAAGTATGAAGTATCTTTTTCTATTTTTTTTTTTTTTTTTATTTTCTTCAACTTCATTTTTGCAGAGGGCATTAACATAGATGCGCTTTATCACTGCCTAATGTGATTATAACAGACTGAAGTGTACGATGTATGGGAAAGATTCGTCGCTAACTTCTAGACCAGTGATGGTGTAGGGGTAAGCACGCAGCACGGAACGCTGAGGACCTGGGTTCGATTCCCAGCATTGGTCTTTTTTCTGGGGTTTTTTCTGTGCATCTATATTTCAGTTTGTATTTAGTTTGAAATAAAAGCTTTAAACACAGAATATATTATTGATGGAAATTTATTAGATTGTGTCGAAAGCTTTCCGTTGCTTGGTGTCACGATTGATTCTTCCTTAAACTGGAAAGAGCACATAAATAAAATAATGTTAAAACTGAGCAGGTTTACTTACGCACTTTACCAACTAAAAACATGTACAGATATTAAAATAGCCACAAGTGCATACTACGCCTATGCGCATGCTTGGCTCAAATATGGCATAGTGTTGTGGGGAAACGGCACGGATTTGAGGCATTTATTTATATTACAAAAACGCTGCATCAGAATTCTGGTCAATGTAGTAGGTATGATTGAAAGCTGCAAAAAACATTTTATTGAACAAGACATTCTCAGCCTGCCTCCAGTTTATAACATGGAAGTTTGCATTTTTGTAAAGAAAAACATAAACCTATTCCCTAAATATACGCGAGCGGAAAACTTGAGACCTCATGATAGGCTGAAGAGGCCTTTGTCAAAATTACAAATGGTGCACTCTGGCCCATTTGCGATGTGTGTAAAAATTTTCAATAAACTACCAGAAATTGTATGATTTCACGGGATGACCGTAAAAGTAATAAAAAAAAAAATAAAAAAAAAAAAAAAAAATAAAAAAAAAAAAAAAAAAAAAAGTTGAAAAAATAAGTACAAAAAAAGATACTTCATAGCTAACTTGTTTAAAGTTGCACAGTAGCGCCATCTCTTGTCCAGGTGAGCGGTTAGTTCCGAAGGAGTGTTAAAATCTCTCGATGAGGGTGTAACATAGATGTGCGTTTGTCACTGCATAAGGTGATGATTTAGCAGATTGAAATGTATGATGTATAGGAAAGATTCGTGTCTAATCTCTAGACCAGTGGTGGTGTAGGGGTATGGCACGCGGCACGGAATGCTGAGGACCTGGGTTCGATTCCCAGCATTGGTCTTTTTTCTGGGGTTTTTTCTGTGCATCTATATTTCAGTTTGTATTTAGTACGAAATGTACCAGAAAAAATTAAACTCGAACCTAATTTCCAAAAATTTAAGCAAGATCTGAGGGCCCTCCTGGTTCGAAAATGTTACTACACCACACAAGATTTCTTATGTGAAACTTAACTACTAGTTATCTAGCCAGGTGTGCTCCATCGTAGGGCTCATCTTTGCTTTCCATCGGGCGTGATTGTGGTCAAACGTAAGCCTATATTGTATAAAAGCAAAATAATAATAATAATAATTGATAATATTACCACTCTTTCCGATTATGTTTTTGAGTAGTGGTAGAGCCATGTTGTAGCTGGCCGCTGCATCACGAATGGGCCGGCTCGTCCGGGGCGGTACCGCCCTCTCACAGAACACCGGCGTGAAGCAGCAGTACTCCTGCTGCGTTTCGTACGGTCAGTGAGAGCGCCGGGGGCCCAATACCTCTCCCCCTCGCCTATTCCCTCTCCTTTTCCCAGGGCCGACAACGCACTGGCATCGTGTAAAGCGCTGCGGGTGTCTATGGACAGTGGTGATCATTTAACATCAGGTGACCCACTAGTTCGTTTGTCTGGCCTTTCTAACATAAAAAAAAAAAAAGAATTGTTGCATGCCCAACTTGTATTTTTTTTATGCTATTGTTAATGTTGAATTTGATAATTTTAGTCTTATATAATACCTAATCTAATATTTAGTTTAATTTAATTTTTCCTTTAATTTAATTGTACTACATGAATATTTAATAAATTGCTGTGCCCTTGCAGGGTTCATGTTCCTGGAATTGTAAAATGATGTAAGACCTTATGTACAACATGAAATGCAATAAATGATTGAATTGAATTGAAAAAAATAAGCCGTTTATTTCAAGCAAAGAACATTTTACATAACATGCAAAACGAGTCCTTAATCCTAATTTTAAGGATTATGCGTGGCCTCGGTTAGCGAAAGACTGAGTTGCTCACGCGTAATTAGTCACGTCACCCGCGGTCACTGTTTCGACATCTACGAATCGAGCTTGATCTGGCGAACAGTTCATTTCACAAATTTGTCTTACAAAGTTCCGAAGGCACGTTTGACACCGCCCTAAAACTCCTTCAGCCATTAATATGCTTTCTGCCATTCCAGTTATTTGCAATGTAAGTATACAATACTAGCCTTCCGTCCGCAGCTTCGCCCGCGATAAATTAATTTTCCCGTAGGAAAAGGTATTTTCCCGCGGTAAAAAGTAGCCTATGTCACTCAGTGATAATGTAGCTTTCTAACAGCAAAAGAATTTTTGAAATCGGTCCAGTAGTTTCGGAGCCTATTCAATGCAAACAAACAAACAAACAATCAAATCTTTCCTCTTTATAATATTAGTATAGACGAGTAGATAGTAAATTTATTATATAAATCATGCATGCATGCAGTTTTTTGTTTTAACTTACATATAACCTAAGTCTGAGTGCCATCCGTCCCTTCCCTCTCAAATATATCTTTCATAAAATATCTTTTAATCACGCTTTTAATTTGTTTACTGTTATTACTTTCTAGTTTTATAGCTTTCTAGTTTTATCTCATAGGTCTCAAGTCCAAAGTCTTTGCCAGTGAATACTTATGGATCAGTTACAATATGACCTCTTTACATTTAATTACGAGAAGCTGCTCGTGCTCAGGACGAGTACGTCCACAGTCCCATTTCGTCACCTTCTTAAATCGCCCTCATTGTCACATGGTCTACTGTTCTGATTCGCTAACAATCCTATATCGTCACTTTTCTAACTAGTCCGCTTTTTTGTGGTCGTAGGCTATTTTTTATACCCCTATTCTTCACGGACGGAGTCGCGGACAACAGCTAGTAAAACAATAAAACCTTTACCAAAAGCAAACATAAGCATAACCTATATTGAATCCAATGTTGCTAACCCGTATTTTTTTTTTTATTTATTGTAAATTTTAATATACACATTTATACTTATGAAATATTTTGCCAAATTGCAAAACAATTTGTTGGCGAACTATACACTCAATTCAAAATTTTTTTGTGCACAATAGATACAATACATCTTACAAAACTAAACTACTGACTATACTACTTAACAATTTTTTGTATGGAAAGAGTTAATCAACCAAGTTTTCAATTTCTTTTTGAAACAATTTTTAGATTTACATTCTTCCTCCGAGAATAGGCTGTTGAATACACGCGGTATTAAGTACCTCCTCGTCCTTTTTCCATAATAGTTACTGGCTCGAGGCTCCACATATTTTTTACGTACTTAATGCTATTCTAAAAGAACGATCGATCGATCGATTTCATAGTCTACCTAAATACCCTAACCTAGGTGTGTCTAAAATTAGACGGGTTGAAAGCCCGTCTGATTAGATGGGTTAATCCTTTGAAACTAATGATCTATGTAGTTCATATGTTACATTATGAATGCGGGATTCATTTGTAGGTTTATTTAACTTATTTACATGTTTAATGGACTCGATTTTGCCCGATTTTCCAGCCGGTAATGTAATGAAATGAAATGTGATTTAAGGCCGCACTGAGCTTCTTGCGCTAATCGATCTTAGGTATTCTATGCACTCGTGTATGTGTGCGTGAGAGCGGCTAGAATCTTCCCTGTCCCCATCCGATGGCCGAAGGAGAACTAACGCAACTAACTATGCGGACAAGGGGGAAGCACGACGGCTCAAGATAGGTCGGTCACACCGCGCGTGTATTTAGGTATTTTCATCATATTAACAAATAAAATTCGTGTAACAAATACATATTTTAAAAATGTAGAAACACTAGGCCCTTGAAAACATAATTGTTTAATTAACATTCAAAAAGTCATGACCTGCCGTGCAGTATTTACCACATGAATAAATACGGAGCAGAAGAAAAGCTTCCGAACAGTGCTCGAAATTCTTACCTATTATCATTATAGGGTTGTCGCTCGGTAAAAACAAAAATTAAAAATCAAAATATTTTATTCAAACAAGTACCTAAGTATCTAATATCTGTATATCTACAAACACTACAACAGGTAGGCATCTTTAAAAACAACCGAACACCCGAACTATGTAGCTAAACGCTAAACGGTCGCGTCGTCGCTGGCGGCACACCTGAACTTTGTCTACTCACTGAGCTAGTTCAAACCGGTTTGTCTCCGAGCGGGCGCCGGTGCACGCCCCCCCCCCCCCCCCGTCATGTCCGTGACAGGTCACGCACACATATGTTGTGCGTGTAGTAGTGTAATGCGTGCGCGGCGTTGTTTGAACTTTTTATTCTGCTCCGTATATGGTATTTACGCCATGTGGTATTTACGCCGTACTAAGGAATTATTTTATTTTTTAGAGATGACTTTGGATTTTTTTCTAGCGAGCAAACTACAAAGAGACGTGTTTCGAAAAAAAATTGTCACTTGAGTGAATCCTCACACATGAAAAAAATGCAAACAAACCACATGAAATTCAGAACTAAAGCTTTGCTATAAAAAAATTGACAAATGCTTCTATCTATTATTTACATTTTATATACAACTATCCTAAAACTAAAAAACTTAAGAAAAATAGTACTTGTAACTTTTTTTTTTTTTTTTACATAAAACTGACCCGTGATTGACCACTATCTCACCTGATGAAAAGTGTAGATGAGGCCAAAGGTGTACCTCACTGGTTCAGTAACAGCCTATTCACTCTAGCCTTGAAGAGACCTAGGTTGTATTTATCAGGAAATACAGACGACGGGAGCGAATTCCATTCTTTAGCAGTTCGCATTAGGAAGGATGACGCGAAGCGCTTCGTACGGGCCACTGGAATACTAACCACCTAAGGATGAAGACGCTCCCCCCGCCTGGATGTCCGTTGGTGAAATGGAGATGGAGGAATTAAATCATGTAATTCCTGCGCACACTCTCCAAAATGTATCCGATAAAAAACAGACAGACAAGCAACTCGACGACGGTGCTCGAGGCTCTGCAGCCTACCACCGATTGACGAACTATCACCAATATAACTAAAATATTATTATGAAAAGGTAAGGCAAGGTTCCGAAGATACTGGCAGTGTTCCCCTTTGACCAAAAGGGACTTTGTCCGAGGTAGCTGCCAGCACTTCGGTCTCCTGTGACGTCGACTAACCTTTTTGCTATTTTCTTAAATAGCCTCATAGCGCTAGGACCCCACGGACCAAGGGTCTCGACACAGAATTTAATGATTATGTATTTTAAATTTTTAACTTTATTCAATTTTATATTGTATGGGTTCAAAAACCCAGCCTATATACGACCCATTGCAGGGCACAGGCCTCCTCAGAGGGCTTGGGTCGTAGTTCCCACGTGGGCCCAGTGCGGATTGAGAACTTCACATACACCATTGAATATCTTCTCAGGTGTATGCAGATTTCAGTTACTATATTAATTGTTATTATGTACCTACTGTGTGACGTCAATAAAATTCTTTTTTCCTCCAGCGCCAGAAATGTCTCCGCAAGTGTTCTTCGGACGAGGACTGCAAGAGTAAGAAGAAGAAGTGCCTCTGCGACGGCACGTGCGGCATGTCCTGTATCAAGCCAGGTCAGTACCGCATGGCAACCAGTAGCGTGGAGGGAACATTTTCGTTAGGCGTTCCGGAGAGTGAGAGGCGTGAATTATACTAAGTGCCAGATAACGCTGCCTAAAAGTTCATTACTCCTCAAGTATTATGTTATCTCAAGTTTAAAAACGACTGTCGCTAAATGTATGAACATTTATCGCTAAATCAACTTTACGCGGTTATTGTGGTACAGGGTTGAGTTCACTTGCGGTCATTGCAGAAATTGTCAACATTTTCTTACTATATACATATATGTATTTCTCACTATTAACTTAAAACTTCTATAGCTCCATCTATATGATGTATATATACGTATATGAGAGAGAGAGAGAGAGAGAGAGAGGGAGATGTTTATTTACACATATTCGATACACAGCAAAAGATACAAATAAAAATCATCGAATAGTATAAATTCAATAATAATAATTAATATGTGTCTACAGTAATATACCAAACGTAACTCTCTCTCTTTCTATCTTCACCGCCCCCTCAACCCCCCCCCCCCCACCCCCCCGCACATTCCACCACGTGCGAGCAGGGCGGGGGTGCGAGGGGCGGCCGTATTACATCAGCAATAATTCAGCTCGACGAATTAACAAATTGTTAAATTAAAAATTAAGTTAAGTACGAAAATGGTTGCCAAAGGTTCTTTACCTTTTCGTAGCAATGAACTTTTAGGCAGCGTTATCTGGCACCTAGTATAATAGCGTGGAGGGGCCACCCTACAGCGGAATGGGACATAATATCGGCCAAGATGATGATGATGATGATGATGATGAACGCGTTTCACTAAACACCTCAGTAAATGTTTTTCAGGATTTATTAATCATTGTTCATGTTGTTGTACATTGATCGAATTGAATTAAAAATTTCAACGAAAATAGGGCTAGGCTCTCTCAATCTTAGATGAGACCCGTGCAGTAAGATGGATTACGGCTCAGTACCTCTACCATGAGTTACACAAGTTTACAGTGACCGTACTCGCTAGCGACGGCGTAAATGATTTGTATGGAGAATTGTGTACAGCGCCTCTAGCGGTCACTTACGGAAGTACAATTCTCCATACAAAACATTTACGCCGTCGCTAGCGAGTACGGTCACTGTAAACTAGTGTAACTCATGGTAGAAGTACAGTTTCATTGGTCGATATACAGCGTGAAGTGACTCCCCGCAGGTGGTATAACGACTAGTTAGACTCTACTTTTAATCATCTTTGATATGTTGTGTTGTGTTCTATAATGTATCGATAAAATATGTATTTCGGAAGTCAATAAAAGACAAGTCCCTATGACAACTCAAAATTGCTACGAGAATTCCGACCTCTGCTGTCGATAACTGTTCCCCGAATGCGGGCCCCTATGGCATGCGTTATGGTAGGTAACCTATCGATGTTTAGAAACTCCTTTACTCGAATTTCATTTATCCGAAAACGGTTCACCGACTTTTTAAAATCCATGTTTTATTTTTCCACAACATCACAATGCCACGGATTCATTTAATCACAGTTTTATTTGCCAACAAATTCAAAATCCCGAATTACATTTTATCCATTTTTTTATTGGCCAACCTAATCAGTTGCCATATTTTCATAATCCAAATGTAACGAAAAGCCGAAAGTATGTTTTTATTATTTACCTAACCTAACATCAGAGTAAGACAACATTGCTTAATTTTTAGCGAGCGAGCGAAGCGAGCGAGCAAGACGGTTCGGAGCGGAAGCGACTCGGATAGATTAGGTTCAAAGGCTAATGCGGGAGCGTAGCGCGCATTAGCCTTTGGTGTTAGTTATTTTTTTTATCACCACCTACAAAACCCCCTACCCACATAGCAAACTCAATAAAATATTTGGGCAACATTAAACAACAAAATTAATATTACGCTCCACACATAATTGTATGGTCGCCTTTTGTACCCCTGACCTTTGCGGAATAATAATTTTGCGGAATAAATATATATTTGGCAAATGATCCTACGGAATTTCATGCAGTTGGATTTTGAATCATTTGGCAAATAAAAAAATGGATTTTAAAACATTTGGCAAAAGAAAATATGGTAAATAAAATTTCGGACAAACAATAATTTTGAAAATGAAAAAAAAGGAGTTTCGTTTTCGGAATTTTAATATTCGGAAATGAGCTTTTCGACAATATGATTAAATAAATAATAATAATTAATTATAATAAAAAATAATATATAAAAAAAAAATAATAATAATAATTATTTATAATATATTTTTTTTCTATTTTTCTTTTTTTTTTCCTTATCTTGTACAATAAAGAGTTTACATACATACATACATACATATGATAGGTAACCGTTATGGTAATCTACCGCACTTCGCATACAAGCTCTATCGATCAATGAATACGATCCCCCGAATGCGGGCCCTATGGCATGTGGGGCCCTATCGACTAATGAAACTGAGCCATAGATTAGGATGACTCGCATTATCCAGTCGCGGAAGTTTCAACAAGACCCATTAGGAAGCGCTCTACAATAATCTCCGTATACACTGCGGAATGCTTTGTTTTTGCCGTAGACCATAGAAGCAGGGCATCCGTTCAAAATGGCCGCTGTAATAAATCCGCAGACAAAGGGCAGGAAAGCCGTAAATCTACCCCCGCCTTTATTGTGCAGAGGAAGAGGTGGAATAGACTAGTGAAAAACTATTACGGTGCCTTTTAAAACTCTTACAAAGTATATGTATAGCGAGTGCACAATACAATATAATTTTTCTCAAAAATGGTATGAAATGTTGCCATTACGTCATCAAAAACGTCGTAGAAAGTAACGTATCCTGGAGACTAGCTGCTAGCGACCAGGAAGTAATCTCGAGCTGCCAGGAAGTAAGTATGAAATTCCATTACATATCAAGTGTTTAAATTTGGAACCCATGCTCTACTCTCGAACTGTCCAGGAAGTAAGTATGAAATTCATCAAGTGTTCAAATTTGGAACCCGTGCTCTACGTTTGTGAAAAAATAAACAATTAAAAAAGTTCACACTTAAGAGGATGTATGCAAATGTGAGTTCTCTGATTAAATAACTGGAACATTTTTCACTAATTTATGTTGTTGTAATTATAATTTTCGTTTTCAAATGTTTCAAAATTAAGAAAATTCTTATTAAAATTATGACGTTTGTAATTTAAAGTTGGCAGATTGCCGGACAATTGTTGGTGAATCGATTAATCGTCGATTATAATTGCGGCGCACAAATAATCTAAATATCGATTATCCAATCGATGTATGGATTAAATCGATATAATCGATACTAAGATTCATACAATTATATCGATTAAATCGATTATATCGATTGTTAATATTTTACAATTTAATCGATTTAATCGATTATATCGATTTTTAATATTTTATAATTTAATCGATTAAATCGATTATGTAGATATAATCGATTTAATCGATTACATCGTGTACTTGACCGATTATAATCGATTAATCGATTATAATCGATATAATTGTATGAATCTTAGTATTAATTATATCGATATAATCGGTACATCGATAGGATAATCGATACATCGATTAGATAATCGATGCATCGATTGGATAATCGATCTAGATTATTTAAGGGGAAAATAATCGATTAATTGATAATCGATTATCCGGCAACACTAAGATATCTAAACATCGCCTCGCCGCCAGGTACCTATAAAAAAACAATCATACCATAGACAGACATACGAGGGGCGTTCAATATAAAGTGAGAATGAGATGCAAACTCTTTTAATATTACGAAATTAAATACTGGCCGGTAAAGCTAATCTATCTAGCTGATTGCTATGAAAATAAAAACTAACTGTCTTTTGTTTAAAAATATATACGGTAATTTCTTTGCAATGCTATTGAGTACGTTAGCGAAAATGGAGAAAATTGAACTGCGCGCCGTTATCAAATACTTGTATTTGAAAATCTTTTCTACGGACCAAGTCAATTTGGATTTGCGGGACACTTTAGGGTCTAATGCTCCTCCGTATTCGACAGTCGCACGTTGGTGCGCCGAATTTAGACGTGGAAGAACATCGACAATGGACGACCCCCGCTCCGGACGCCCTACTACAGCAGTAACTGAAGAAATTGTGAAAAAAGTCGAAAACTCAGTTTTGGGGGATCGTCGTGTCACGGTTCGTTTTATTGCTGAAAATGTAAAGATTTCAACGGGGAGCGTGCATAATATTTTACATGAACGCTTGGGTATGAAAAAGGTATCTGCGCGTTGGGTACCAAGAATGCTTACACGCAAAAACAAACTAGACTAGAGATTTGTCAAGAAGCTTTGAACCTGATGCAGCAAGACCGGGAACTTTTTTTGGCGCGATTTATAACAATGGACGAAACATGGCTCCATCATTACGACCCTGAAACGAAACTGCAGTCTATGACATGGAAAAGGCCATCATCTCCAACTCCGAAGAAATTCAAGGTGAGCCCATCTGCCGGTAAGGTCATAGGCTCTGTTTTTTGGGATGGTAAAGGGGTATTAATGATAGAGTATCTCGAGCATGGAGCCACTATTACGGGCACTTTATACGCCAAACAAATAGCAACATTGCGCAATGAGATCCGCGAAAAATGGCGAGGTAAACCCTCGAAAGTTGTGCTGTTCCACCAGGACAATGCCCCGGCACACAAGTCCTCCGTTGCAATGGCTGCAATTCGTGATGCTGGGTTCGATATCCTTAATCATCCTCCGTATTCACCAGATCTCCTCCCAGTGATTTCTACCTATTTCCGAGATTGAAACAATACCTGAGAGGCCAGAAATTTGAAGACGACGACGCGGTAGTCGCTGCAGTACAAGATTTTTTAAGTACTCAAGATGAGACCTTTTTTAAAAATGGAATTTTAAGTTTAGAAAAAAGATATTCTAAGTGTATTATGCTAAAAGGTGACTATGTCGAAAAATAAAATAACATTTAGTAAAAGTTGTTTATAACATACTCATTCTCACTTTTTATTGAACGCCCCTAGTAGGTTAGCGAGTGAGTAGCTAATGGCGGGTCGTAGATTTTCTTTATTTTTTCAATGTGTACTTTTATTTTATTTTTATCAAATTGTTTCATTTTTGAGAAAAGCACTATACAAGCTTCGCCCAGTAATCGCCATCCTGGCCTCGTATCATTGCTGGCCTCACCTAGTGGTTCGGCTATCAAACTTCTACTCGTCCAGGATGGCTTACTTACTGGTCTCTGCAGTAATGTACTATTGCTGCCCGCGATTCCGTCTGGGAAGAATACGTTTATCCCGCTATCCCGTGGGAACTATGCGATTTGAGGTTATTCTTGCGTTCGAGAAACTCCGCAATATCTATTCATCCAAAATACCTCAGTGCCTTAAAACGAAAGTCATTAACCAGTGTGTGTTGCCAGTGATGACATATGGTTCCGAGACGTGGTGCTTCACTATAGGCCTTGATGAATAGGCTTAGAGTCGCTCAACGAGCTATGGAGAGGGCTATGCTTGGGATTTCTCTTCGGGATCGAATCAGCAATGAGGAGATCCGTAGAAGAACAAGGGTCACCGACATAGCAAAGTGGATTAGCTCGTTGAAATGGCAATAGGAGACTATGACTCCTACGTTCCAAATTTCATTGGAACCACCACATCTATTTAAGTCAAATATTATTTATTTTTATTAGCAATACGGCTGCTCACCGAATCTAAGATTATTTAAAAGCGAAAAAAAGCGTTTTTTTTTCGCTTTTAAATAATTATTACTAAACTTTGATTCCTAGACCACCATAGAACCATGTCGCATTAACTACTAGATAATTACAACGTCAGTGCGGGCAAAGGATTATCAACTTTCCGATCACAACATGCAATAAACATAAAGAGTTTATAAACGTTTTTGCTCCATGACATGAGAAGAAAAAGAAGTTTCGACAGACGGACAGTGACAATTCAAGTAATAATACGCAAGCAAACTCCTTTCCTATTCATTATTGTTGACACTTGGTTGACACCATGTTCGCAAAGATCGAGATGTCATCATGACATACATCACGCAATAATCAGTGTCGTAGAAGATAAACTAATTGATTCATTATGACATGGTTCTATAGTGCCCTAGGAATCAAATTGGTTGACTGTACCATGTTTCATCGGAATCCGTCAAACCGTTTAAGTGTGAAAGAGTAACAAACATGTGGAATAGCTGTACCTATACGCGTTGTACTGTACATAGAATGTACGTAAAAGCTTAACCGCTACACGACCCGTAATGAATGGCCGCGTAGCTCGAATAGCGCCGCTAATCTACGTCGTATGTTCCTCGAACAGCCCTGTCAGTCCTTGTAGATTGATGTTTTAACACCAAAGTAGAAGCCGACTTAGTACCTTGTCGCTTTACAGCCACCTGCTTTAAATAATGTGGCTAATTTTTTAATGCGATTCGGTAAGGAGCCAAGAACTAAGGTGGAAATGAATGAAATACAAAATACTTAATGAAAATTAAAAAAACCTCCACCGCAATTTGGTCACACATAATAAGTTATGCGTCTAAGAACCCTTCCGCAGCTAAAATAAAAACTTTTTAACAAAAAAATAAACCGCCGAAAAAACTGAAAAGCAAAAAATAATACCTTTTTTGTTTGACCTTAATCTAGGTACCAGTTTGAAGTCGGTGCCTCAGCACTAGCCAGTAGGAGTGGACCTATAATCTTCTACCTGACTGGCTTCTATCACTCCTCCTGGTTCGTGCTGAGGCACCGACTTCAAAGTGGTACCTAGATTAAGGTCAAACAAAAAAGGTATTATTTTTTGATTTCAGTTTTTTCGACGGTTTAATTTTTTGTCAAAAAGTTTTTATTTTATACATTTTTCCCATCCTTGGGGTAAATTTTTTTTTCCAAATTTATATAATAACAACTTCAAGGTATACCCTATCCAATAAAAAAGAATTATGAAAATCAGACTACTCTGTAAAAAGTTAGTCAATCATCCCCTTTTTCCTACCCTTCGGGCAAGAATATTATTTCCAAATTTACATGGAACCACCCTTGAGGTATACGCTTTCCAATAAAAAAAGAATCATCAAAATCCGACTACTCTGTAATAAGTTATGCGTGGTCATATAGTACAATCAGTAACTGAACAATCAATCATCCCCTGTTTTCCTACCCTTAGGGTAGGAATATTATTTCCAAATTAAAATGGGACCACCCTCGGAGTATACGCTTTCCAATAAAAAAAGAATCATCAAAATCGGACTATTCTGGACAAAGTTATGCGTGATCATACATAAAAAAAAAAAAAAAACAAATATACGCGTCGAATTGAGAACTTCCTCCTTTTGTTTTCGTCGGTTGAAAAGAGCTGATAACTTAGAAATGGCTGAACCAATTTTTATAGAACATTTCTAAGAACCATCGCCAAGAAAAATGCTTTCAAATAAAAAAACCTCATCCAAATCGGCTCACCCGTTTAAGAGTGATTAGACATTTATTTCAGGTTCTAGCCCCATACCCCATACCGTGTTAGTTAATTTGTTTCTAACGCACACAGCCTTATCTTAACTAAATTGTACAAGTTGTGTTGTGTGGAGAGATTTACCGATTTTTTTTAAATCTACCATTTCCTACCAATTATTACTACTACTACTATTCTGGAACTAAGGTTGGCAACACTGGTGACAGATCCGTTGAAACTTAAGGTGTAGTTAATCGTCCGGGGGCCACTCTTGGTAATTTGTCTGCGGCAGGCAGCATTAATCATTACGGGGCCAGATTTACTTACAATGGGGAACTGGGTTTAGAGCTCGTAACACAATCCGCGTCGATATAAAGGGCAAAGGTACCTGTCTAGTTAAATGGGGCATACCAGCCTCTTTGATGCGGGTACAGTCAACCAATTTGATTCCTGGGCCACTATAGAACCATGTCATAATGAATCAGTTTGTTTGTCTTATACGAGTGTGATTATTGCGGCGATGGTTCTTAGACATGTTTCATAAAAATTGGTTCAGCCGTTTTAAAGTTAGCAGCTCTTTTGCTGGCGGAAGGGATCTAAGACGCATAATGGGCATTTACTTTATATTCAAACATAATTGCGTTGGGGGTTTTTAAAATTTTCAATTTAAGTTATCTATGATTCCGGTCCAACAAGTTTGATGCACTGATATGAAGGGTTTGACTGAAAATCAGCGCTGGTAGCAGGCACCTACTGCAGCTTAATGCTGAGTCAAATTCCTTTTCGGCATCTTTATCGATGTATTTTGTTTTAATTATTATTATTATTGTTTTTTTTCTCCTGTATTAGTCAGTGTATTTTCTTTTTTGATGTCAAATAAAGTTATTTCTATGTCTGTGTCTATGAAACAGTATGAAGATGTCGCTGGACAACTGGGGACGGAGTAAACAACACAAAGAAGTTGATCACCCGTTTACACTGTAAAAATGGATTTAAAGTAGTAGAAAACATACGTATGTACAATAATACCTGACCAGCTTGGATTTCTCGGTAATTATTAATAACATGCTATGTATATCTGCAAAGGTCAGCTCTTAATCGGATTACCAATCTTTGATGTCGGCGTTTGATGTCATGAGACTTACCAACGGTTTCAGCAAACATTAACCTGGTCGTACTTCGTATAAAATGACTTAGTTAACTACGAGAACATGCTTATATATAAGTTAAGTGCCTTTTGATGTGTACTAAAAAATATTGAATGAAATCCTACGACTCCATTAAATAAATCATGAGACGATTGACATCAATTGACCTAGTTCCAAACTAAACAGACATACTTAAATACATATTAAACATCCAGGACTCTAGCGAGTGTCAGTTGTACGGCAAACGTGACCAGCCCATTGCCACTGCAGCGTGCTAATCCTTCGGGCTATGTCGACGACTTTCGTCTTTTGTCTTATATGCTCGTTGCGGACCCTATCTCTCAACGAGATACCGAGCATAGCCCTCTCCATAGCACGCTGAGCGACTCTGAACTTATGGACTAGTCCTCCTGTGAGTGTCCACGTCTCTGCAGCGTAAGTCATAACTGGTAGGACGCACTGGTTGAACACCTTAGTTTTCAGGCATTGTGGCAGGGATGACGTCAAGATATGACGAAGCTTCCCAAAGCCCAGCCCATTTGAATCCTCCTATCGGCTTCTTTCTCGAAGTTGTTTCTACCAAGCTTAATGGCACCAAACAAGCAAGCTGAATGTTTGCCGTACAACTGACAATCGTTGGAGCAGACGTGTCCTAGGTACGGTCAGCATCAAAAGTAGCTAGTCACTTTTATACTTTGTCGTAATAACACAATTTGTCAATCAAGTATGACGTTTTGTACCTAACTGTAAAGCGACAAAGTACAAAAGTGACCAGCTACTTTTGATGCTGACTGTACCCAGTCAGTTTTATTTTTTAGATATATACCAACAGATC
Organism: Archips crataeganus; assembly: GCA_947859365.1. Lineage (NCBI taxonomy): Eukaryota > Metazoa > Arthropoda > Insecta > Lepidoptera > Tortricidae > Archips > Archips crataeganus. The sequence goes on from OX402067.1 coordinate 1,954,405, forward strand.
CCTCGATGTGCGAGTCCAATCACACTTATCCTATTTTTTCAAATAAATCACGCAGAATATGAAACAAAACAGTGTCTTAAAATCACAGAGAAAGAAAATTTATCTAATATCCAAATACATTCGATATAAATGAATAATTTATAATTATTCTCAATTTTACTCTTGGCATAAATATTCATTGAATTTACGCTCGCGAAGACAAGTGGTATCGCCGTACGCGTATGAATAATTCACTCTGTTTAATGCTTGTTGGGGTACTATTGGTTCACGGGGAGAGTCGTTATACACTCACTTAAGAAAAATTGTACTAATGCTTGTACTAAAAAATCTAAAGCGAAAACAGCGGAGCCCCAGTAATAGGGTCCCATTTCTACCCTTTGGGTACGGAACCCTAAAAACCAAATCATATTTGATTAATGCGTTAGTTTGCCGAGATCCGTGTAGATTAACCACAACCAAAGCCAGCTTGACAGGCAAGGTAAAACATCTAAAAAAAGTATTGAGCTTTAGACTTTTGGCGCTGACTGTACCAAAGTTAATTTTGAGCTAGTGGTAAAGACTGAAACATTAATTATTCAAATTGGTTAAGCTTCATCTCAGCTGGCTTGTATTTGTTATTTGCATAATGGTGAAAGGAGCACGGGGGGTGGTTACAGAACAAGCGAAACGCTAGACTTTCAAAAATATTATAAAAATGAATTATATCTGAAAAACATTGTACTGTAATGGGGTGTAGGTGAAAAAGAACTAACGTGTGGCGTAGCTGAAATAGCTGCCTATCTTTAACTATTTAAATGAAAACTTGCATTCCAAGACCAAACAACATTTCACTAGCACAGCCGATCCAAGAATGGCTGCCCAGACAGTCCGCTGTCCGCTGTTCGTTTCATGATTCGAATTCTAGAAGCCACAAATTCAAATTTACGAAATATCGACCCGGTCTTGGTGGCCAGTGTCTACAGTACATTTAATTTACGAAACAGCGACACGGTATCGGTGGCCAGTGTCTACAGTACATTTAATTTTGTACTCTGACTTGCACAGAAATTTACAGGTAGGAAAATAGCGTGAATTAAACTTAGCTTTACACAGCCACCCAATTTCAATGCTGATAGGCCCATCAGACCTCTATTTCACCAACGTGACAATTGCCACACCCATTAATACACATTATTACATGCAAATATACGCGTATGTTAACCACGAAATATTACAATTGTAACGCAAGCCTGACGGACGCCACTCGAGAACCTTTTTGCCCCATCGGCCATCAGTTCTACGAGCGGTGTGCCCTGCCCACTGCCACTTGAGTCTGGCGATTCTTCGAGCTATGTCGGTGACTTTAGTTCATGTGCGGATTTCATCATTTCCAATGCGATTCCGCAGAGTAACTCCCAGCATAGCCCTCTCCATCGCCTTCTGAATGACTTTGAGCTTTCTTATGAGGCCCATCGTTACTTGCTTTATTCAATGAAAAATATGAAAAACTTACACTACATAAAAACTTATTAACAAAAAAATTAAACCGCCGAAAAAACTGAAAGCAAAAAATAATACTTTTTTGTTTGACCTTAATCTAGGTACCAGTTTGAAGTCGGTGCCTCAGCCAGCACGAGCCAGGAGGAGTGATAGAAGCCAATCAGGTAGAAGATTATAGGTCCACTCTTCCTGGCTAGTGCTGAGGCACCGACTTCAAACTGGTACCTAAATTAAGGTCAAACAAAAAAGGTATTATTTTTTGCTTTTCAGTTTTTTCGGCGGTTTAATTTTTTTGTTGAAAAGTTTTTATTTTATACTTTTTTCCCATCCTTGGGGTAATTTTTTTTTCCAAATGTATATAATACCAACTTCAAGGTATACCCTATCCAATAAAAAAGAATTATGAAAATCAGACTACTCTGTAAAAAGTTAGTCAATCATCCTCTGTTTTCCTACCCTTAGGGTAGGAATATTATTTCCAAATTTACATGGGACCACCCTTGGGGTATACGCTTTCTAATAAAAAAAGAATCATCAAAATCTGACTACTCTGTAATAAGTTATGCGTGGTCATATAGTACAATCAGTAACTGAACAATCAATCATCCCCTGTTTTCCTACCCTTAGGGTAGGAATATTATTTCCAAATTTAAATGGGACCACCCTCGGGGTATACGCTTTCCAATAAAAAAATAATCATCAAAATCGGACTACTCTGTAAAAAGTTATGCGTGATAATACATAAAAAAAAATATACACGTCGACTTGAGAACCTCCTCCTTTTGTTTTCGTCGGTTGAAAATGTAAATTCTGCGCGGACGAAGTCACGTGCAAAAGCTAGCAACACCTATAAGCTCATAAAATTTCCGAATGGGCTTTATTAAAGCAATTCGTACCAGATACATCGCCGACACCGTGCATACCATTACTCCGCACTGCAGCTCGAAGAGATTTATTGCAGCAATAAGTCCACCTATCCGCAGCAGTGCTTCACGTTTATTGGAACACAAATTGTACAAACGGGGTCTTGTTTTGCTTCTTTATCGCTTTTGAGACGATATATGGCTGAAAATGTTAGTGTGTTCCTTTTAGGAAGCAATAAATAAGAATAAGCTTGAGTTTTATCAAGTTACTTAAAGATCATCATCATCATTTCAGCCGAAAGACGCCCACTGCTTAACATAGGCCTCCCCCAAGGCTCGCCAAACAGATCGACCAGTTTTCAGGGTTCCGTACTCAACTAGGAACCCTTATAGTTTCGTCATGTCTGTCCGTCTGTCTGTCTGTCTGTCCGCGGCTAAGCTCAGAGATCGTTAGTACTAGAAAGCTGTAATTTGGCATGAATATACATATCAGTCACGCCAACAAAGTGGTAAAATAAAAAATAAAAAAAATACCTCCCATAGACATAAAGGGGGGGGTGATTTTTTTTTCTCGACTAATCCTATAGTGTGGGGTATCGTTTGATAGGTCTTTTAAAACCATTGCGGGGTTGCTAACATGATTTTTCTATTCAGTGATCTGTTTGCGAAATATTCAACTTTGAAGTGAAAATTTTCATTAAAATCGAGCGTCCCCCCCCTCTAAAATCTTAACTGTTAGGTGGAAAAATTTGAAAAAATTCAGAATGGTAGTAAATATATCAAATTTACTAGGAAAATTATAGCGGCTAAGATTGCTTGGAAATTATTTGTAGTTTAAGAGTAAATAGTAGCCTAAGGTATAAAACATACCTAAACTTGGATGATTCCGTACACATACGAAATCCTTAAAAAAATATTACTTGATTTTTTTGTAATGGCTACGGAACCCTACCTTGTGCGTGTCCGACACGCTCTTGGCCGGTTTTTTTTATTATGAGAGGGAGGCGAACGAGACGTGAACTATACACCGTGAAATTTTAGTGGTTGTTTTCCCGAAACGAGGTGATTTAGTTTCGATTGTACAATCGATTTATAATTACTATTTTGACTAGAGTCAAAAATCCAATTGTGAAAAACGAAAGTCGAAAATGACCGCAAACCAATAGTAACGCTTCGTTGGTACAAGTAGCGTACGATCGTACGATAGGTTAGGTACCAACGAAGCGCTACTATTGGTTTGCGGTCATTTTCGACTTTCGTTTTTCACAATTGGATTTTTGACTCTAGTCAAAATAGTAATTATAAATCGATTGTACAACCGATACTAAATCACCTCGTTTCGGGAAAACAACCACTAAAATTTCATGGTGTATAAATTGGAAAAATATTGAAATTAGTTTCTTATAATGAACTAAAACAATTACTTTGCTCACCCGCGACCTTACAATAGTTACGTTTATGCAAGAAATGTGCGTTCATGCAGTTCCTCCACCTCCACACTGTACGAACACACACAAATCACATAAACCCAACCATCACCACCACCAAGCTACACTGACGCGTTTCGAACTCAACCAGAGCTCATCTTCAGAGTTACCACAACCGTATGCGTATGTATAGCATACGGTTGTGGTAACTCTGAAGATGAGCTCTGGTTGAGTTCGAAACGCGTCAGTGTAGCTTGGTGGTGGTGATGGTTGGGTTTATGTGATTTGTGTGTGTTCGTACAGTGTGGAGGTGGAGGAACTGCATGAACGCACATTTCTTGCATAAACGTAACTATTGTAAGGTCGCGGGTGAGCAAAGTAATTGTTTTAGTTCATTAATATGGACCTCCGCAAAGTAACGCCTGATTCAATAAATTAGTTTCTTATAATTGACTTTTCTGTAATAATTGAGGTAATGCGTTGCCCAGCAATAACTGAGTTAGACACACTAATTTTGTATCACCTTGTGGATTTCATTCTGTAGGTATAATTATAGATCACAGGAAACATCGGACACACTCCCTACCCCTCCCCTCCTCAAAATTTAAAGCACACGTTTTTTGTTTTGATAACCAATAGAGAAGGGGACTTGTGACCGGGTTTTTTAGTCCGTGCAAGTCGGTCACTGTCTGGGCCCTCCATTCCCAGTTCGTCCGAAGGGATTTTTCCCGAGCACAAGTCACCCTTCCAATCCTTAAAGTAAAAAACAGCAAAGACTTCGTGTCTTTTGCCCCTCTGGCGACTCATTCAAAAAAAAAAAAAAACATCGGACACACAAGTATAAACTATGACTACAGTGTGCAGATACTTAGTTAAAACTTGGTTAAAACCAAGAAATCCGACTTAAAACTTTGGGAAACAGAAGGGACTTAAGTACGAAAGTTTATAATAATGCTATGTAGGTAGGTATGAGCGAGGCGCCTAACGGCTGCGAATTTCTCGTCTGTGATGTATTCGAATAATTCCTTTTTTCTACTACTACTACATTATCAATTTCGACCATTTTACATTCCGGTCATGTACGTTTTTAGGTTTCCGTACCCAAAGGGTAAGGCTGTCCGTCCGTCTGTCCGTCCGTTCGACCGTCTGTCACCAGGCTGTATCTGTAATGAATGTCCAAATCATTTCCATTTTATAGTATTTTATGCAACTGTATCATAATAAGGGCCATTAAGACACGAATGCGAGTTTATGACATGAGGCGAAGCTGAATGTCATAATAGATACGCATGAGTGTCTTAATGGCCGATTATGAATAGTTGCATACATAACTTTTTCTACGAGTTCAAAATAAACAATTATTAAATAATGTTTACTTACATGACGGACAATAAATGAATTTTTCGATTTTAAAAGTAGCAAATTATTGCTCACTTCAATTGCCGCCTGTTTTATTTCTAGCGGCGTCAACATTTCTGCATCACTTAATTCACCAAAGTCACAAATTCTCACAGATAAAAAGTCATTTAAATAGTGATTAACTCTTTTATTTCTTTCAACTTGAATTGTAAGAACTCCGTGCAAAGCAAAACAAATTCCCGCTATTTTGAAACTTTTTTTTTCACTACTCGCAACCTTAGAATGGACCCGGGAACTTTAGGTCATACAGCCAAATTGAATGATGTTAAAATATTCCTATTTAATAATGACTTTAAAATTCATTAAATTTATTTAAGTATTCATTATTTAATAATTGTTAATGTAAACATATTTTAATTAATGTATAATGACTTTATATTAATTTCCCGCCTTATTTTTTTTTAATTTGCGACCGTACTCGTACCATAGAGCTTGATCAGCGTATTCTCAATTACGAAATTACGCTTGAAAAAATAAACCTTGATTGTGATGGGTCTTACCTGTTCTTACTCATTTTTAAGCAACCAATCACGTGGCACACGCATATTTAAAGAAACTCGATTATCAAAATTGATTTCAATATTCTTTTTTTGAATGTTATTATATTACTCTGTCCCGTAACATAGTGAAATTACTATGGGTTATTATGTTACTGAATTTGCACCATAGAGTATAGAACTTGGAACAGACTTATAACGTTAGTTATTATTGCATAGTTTTTGACCATATAATTGAAAGATTATACTACAAGAGTAGAAAAACTTTTTTATTGTTTTTGTGACGTCTTTTGTTTTTGTGTTTATTTTCTTCATGGTATCTGTTCTTATTCTATCGGCTAGTCTTTGGTTTATCTTTTGGTAAGGCTATTGGTACAAAATGGTAGCCTAAAATTGATTAAATCAGGTAGAATCGGCCCTGCTAACGTCTCCTGAATCAGCCTGTATACAGTAAAAACTGTTACAGACATTTTACAAACTAAACATATTTCAAATTCTAAAAGATGGCATACTCCGAATACTAAAAGTAGGTTATCTTTTATAATGCATTGAATAGAGAACCACGTAGAAGCACTGTTTGTGAATAGTTTGAAATGCTACACACTCGTATTTTATGTTTGAAAAATATGTTTTTGCTTTGTGAAGTCGGTGGTGCATCCAATTTTTGAATGGGATGAGCTTCGTGATGGTTTGAGTAACCTTTTAGTGAAAGGCTTTTCGTTTTTGACAGTGGATGTAGTTTTCATATTGAAGAATTAAAGCAATCTATTAAATGTAAGTATATTGTACAAATAGATACTTTTATTGTACTGTGGCCCGGCGGAAGACCAGTGCTGGTTTTAATTTTCAACTAGCGACACGCTGAGCCGGGACCCTTTTGTAACAACATCAATATGTGCCTATGTCTATGTTTGTATTTACTCTTACTTTTAGCCTGTGTACGTGTTATTGTTGTTATAAATAAATGAAGACATGAGTGGATGAAGGGGGTATGTCACAAAAACATTATTTCGAGTATATCGCAGTTAAAGGTTTTCACATTGTAATTTTGTTTTTAAATTGAATAGGGTATTGTGACTTTTATAAAAATCAACAAAATAGCCTGATCTATTGATTTTTTTAATAAATGCTTTTAAAAAAAATGTTTTATATAAAAAGTACATAACACCTTCTTTCTCCTTTAAGCTGTTCTGCAAAGAAAAGAAGTTAAATAAATGAAAGTGTTTAGTGTAACAAAATTTATTGATTTAGTAGAATTTCTTCGTAAAAATACCTGCATTCAGAGTTCATAAATTTCAGCTGATCCCTAATGTTTTCTTTTTATTCTTGGGATATCGGATATGTCAGAATAAGAGAAAATAAAAGTTTGTCTCATAACATGGATGAAGGAGCTAAGTGCGTACATGACACTTTATTCTGTTACATTAACTCGCAAACTGGTAACCACTTCTAGAGTCATCTGCCCTTAGCACGTTCATTCACGAAGAAGGTAACTTATTCTTGTACATAGGTCCTTCATGCACTGGGTTTAAAGCTGTTTTAGTTTAAAAACATGAGAACTGATAGCGTTCGGTGTTGCATTATGACCTAGAACCTTCATTTACGGCATAAAACCGAAAATTAACAAAATGCGACATACCCCCTTCATCCACTCACGTCTTCAAATGTTTTTCTTTCTTTCTTTCTTTCTTTTTAAATGAGAAATATAGCTACATAAGGAAACATATCCGCATAGGTAAGTACCATCAAATTTATGATGACATCATGGACAGGGATGTTTTGGAAGTAATTCCGATCGGCATTGGCAATCCCTAGTTTCAAATACCGTGTAAATAATAGCCTTGTTAAATACTTTTTAGATGTGTAATACTTTAAAAAAAACATTGTAGTACCGGTTTCTTACCGGATTCTTCGCAACAGGGTTTTTTCCGAACTGGTGGTAAAGCCTAAATTGAATATTTTGACTTTGACTTTATGTTTAGATGCGTGTGCGTGTTACACAAAGCATTGACATGAAAATTCACAGAGACATAGCGGTCATCTTATAAACACCCCTCTTTTTCTGTCGGGGGTTAAAAATAGAAACCGATGCTTAAGCAAAACGTCTTCTTCTTCCAGGTGTGCTATCAACAAATCGCACTTGACACAAATTACGCATGGACAGAAAGCTGAATTTCAAAACTCAGCTGAAACCCAGCTTTTTAAAGGTCGAGTGCCTTCGCCCGCTAACCGAAGACGAGGGGTTCACTTACCGCTTATTAAAGTCACCATTCCGTGACATAATTTCACTTATAAGCGTTTTATTCTCGCGAAAAAGGCTGGGAGAAAGTTTGACGCAGCTTTGCGAGCCTTTAATGGCTTTTCCTGTTGAATGAGTTGACTGTAACTTTAATATTATCGGTTTGAGATGTGCTTATGACATATTTATTGAATGGTTCGTGATTGATTCGTATTGACAAGGCAGAGGCTAAATGTCTAGATGCGGAGTCTAAGCGTTTTTTTTTTGAGAACTCGCACAACGGCTGACAAGAGACAACAGGGGAAGGAATAGCAGCTTCCTTTCACAACGTATTTGCATTGGTATACTAGTATAGCGAGGAAATGGTGCCAGCATCTTTGTGTCCATGCCACGTGGGGAACTTTTTGTATTTTTTTTCTAGATTTAGTTTATTTATTAGTTACTTTTCTTTAATTTTTACCTATATAGCTTTTGCCTGCGTCTCCATCGGCGAAGAATTTCTTTATCGCTATCCCTCAGAAACTATGTAATTTTCCGGGATAAAAATAGTCAAATTACATCAGAATTCGTCAAACTGTTTTATCGTAAAAGAACAGCCCAGGGCCCGGGCACTTGCCCCGGGCGGCAGTTTCATGGGGGCGCCAAATCCTTGAGGCGAGAATTCGAAATATCGAACAAGTGAAGGGAGGGGGCGCCACTATCAAGTTTTTGCCCCGGTTCGAAAAATTCTTAGATCCGGGGCTGAGAAAGAATAACAAACATCCATATAAGTCTCCATAACTTTCACCTTTATAAATATTAATGTTACCAGTATGGTGTCGGGTTTAGAATTACACTTCTCCATTTCGTCCGTTGGATGTCGTAAGCGACTAAGGAAATAGGCTAAGGTATATTGTAGGCGATAGCCTAGCAAGCTGTCACTGTTGTACCTACCACTTCTATCTAACACTAGCTGTTGCCCGCAACTCCGTCTGCGAAAAATGGGGGTATAAAAAATAGCCTACGACCTACTCTCAGACCTACCAAATATAAACAAAAAAAAATCATAAAAATCGGTCATGCCGTTTCGGAGGTGTTCGATGACAAACACTGCGGCACGAGATTTTTATTATATTAGATTCTAATCTAAGAATAAAATAATCTATCTATCTTTTCAAAGATAGAAAATTAAACCTAAAATTGCTAAAATTAGCCCTAACATATCCTAGAATCCAGGTCTGTAGTGCGCTACATCTAGATTACCTTAGTTTCTAGTTCATTCCAGCTACATTAATAATTTAAACTAGTTCCTTATCTTTTACTATCGTGCTACTTAATTATCTAACAAATTAAACTAGGTAAAAGCATGCAATGTTGTCGCTCGTTCTAGGCAAGTGTGTGCCTGGGGAATGAGCGTAATCAGCTAATGTTGAAGTTGGTGTGTATGCGTTTGACTTGGCCGTTTGAAACGGGGTAGCAAATGATGCAACTCTGTGTTAAATAGGCGTCGCTTGTAGAGCCTGTCGATGGGGTAGTATAGAACCTTATTGCGTAGTGAATACGGACCAGAAAACGTGGCGTGGGAAGCCCCTTTCCTTTTCAACGACGGATATACACCGTGAAATTTTAGTGGTTGTTTTCCCGAAACGAGGTGATTTAGTTTCGACAATTGTACAATCGAAACTAAATCACCTCGTTTCGGGAAAACAACCACTAAAATTTCACGGTGTATTTTGGGGCTTGAAATCGCTCGCGTCCGAAGGTTTACCATCGAGTCCCTACACGTGACCCCTGGATGGTGCTAAACGAGCGATACATCTCCGGTGGTAGGCTTCGGCCGTGGCTGGTCAGTGGTCACCACCCTATATAGGTTGAGCCAGGCCGCCTAGCGACTCTCGTCGTGTTCCGACCTGTTGCCTATGAAAGCCATTCTGGGGGAAGGGTCTGAGCATTTGTGCAGCGCGCGCGTACCGGTTACGGATTGTTGTACAGTTTGCACTGCTTGAGAGAAAACCTGCGTAACCTGCGTAGAAATTCAATGGTGTGTGTGAAGTTCCCAATCCGCAATGGGCCCGCGTGGGAACTACGGCCCAAGCCCTCTCATTCTGAGTCCTGTTCCCTGCAGTGGGACGTATATAGGCTGGGATGATGATAATGATGATGATATTAATAATCTTTGATTTTTATTTTTACAATTTATTCTTACCTCGATTATTGTTGTTGTTTTGTTACATTTTGACATCTACTGGGCGTTGAGGTGTCGAGCATTGGTACGTTTACTTTACTTTTGTTTGCCTCCTCCCATCCATTCAAAGTCACCTTATTTCAATCCAACACTTCTTTTGTTTTCAATTTTCTCACACCTCAACGTTTCGACGCCCAGAAACGACGAAGTTAGAAAACATCAAGTTACCCAGGAATTACAAGGAAAATCGCTGTTTAATTAGCTGGGAAATTAAGTGAGAGGCTCCAAATGATCCCGGGGGAACATTGGCGAGGGACTGACGAAGTCGTAGGTATTTCTTTAAATAAGTTTATGTGACGAAAATATTTTTGAACTTCTGACGGTAAATACTAAAATAAGAAACTTGGGTCGCTCTGGTGTGAGCAGTCGAAATAAGAACGACCACTTTAGCCTAGTTGGTAGTGACCCTGCCTACGAAGCAAGAGGTCCTGGGTTCAAATCCCGGTAAGGGCATTTATTTGTGTGATGAGCACGAATATTTGTTCCTGAGTTATGGATGTTTTCTATGTATTTAAGTATTTATTTATCTATATAAGTATGTTTATCGTCGTCTAGTACCCATAGTACAAGCTTTGCTTAGTTTGGGACTAGGTCGATTTGTGTAAGATTGTCCCCTAATATTTATTTATTTATTTATTTATTTATTATGTTTCGAACACCGTGGTTTTTTTCATGGTAGGTTCAAAAGTAAAGCCAATCGTAAACGTGAAAATGATGTACCATACCACGATTACTATTTTAGTAATATCCATTCATACTAATATTATATTATCACCATCATCCAAGCCTATATACGTCCTACTGCACAGGCTTCCTGTTAGAATAAGAGAGCTTGGGCCGTAGTTCCCATGCAGGCCCAGAACGGATTATGTAGTTTAGGTTTAATTTATGAAAATCTTGTAAAGTAGAGAATTTCCAAGAAAATGGCATTATATCAAATGACCATTACATATGAAGGGTCCACGGAGAGAACATGTCTAGTCACCTAAACAACTTTTTGAGTTATAGCAGTTTGAAAGTTAGTTACCTATTTTCAGATATCCCTATTTAATATATAATGGTACTATGCTTTGCGAGCTCTACATTTAGAGATTAAAATATCAATTTTCAAAAAAGTGACTAGACATGTTCTTTCCGTGGACCCTTCATATGTTATTCGTCCATTATTATTTTTAAACTATATATTTTGATACGTATCCATTTCTAGCAGTGGACGTCCTACGGCTGCAATAATGACGATGGATACCTAACAGCTATAAATCTCGTCAGTTAACTTCGACTTTAATTAAAAATGTTCTTTACTCTTAATAATAGTTTAACGAGCTCCGCAGTCGTCTCCCAACCACCCCAAGAACAAACGACCTATAAAAGGGCATTTTTCATGAACTAATTAGACGAACGGACTTTTCCTTATTTGAATGGTTGCCCTTTTTGTTTTTTTTGCTGGAAGCCTGTTTTTTGCTTTGCGAAGAATCCAATTTATTTTTGCCGCAAAGATGGTGGACGGCTCCCGAAAGGTTATGAACTTCGCATTGTTTCGGGTATTTAAAAGGACTGTATTAATATGGAGACTAAAGGTTGATGACGGTTATAGGTTACTGAACTGAAACAATTATTAATGAACTAACTAATTCCATGTTAATGAACTGAAACAATTACTTTGCTCACCCGCGACTCTGAAGATGAGTGAGTGTAGTTTGGTGGTGGTGATAGTTGGGTTTGTGTGTTTTGTGTGTTCGTACAATGTGGAGGTGGAGAAACTGCATGATCACGCATTTCTTCCATAAAAGTAACTAAATATCTTAAGATCGCGGGAGAGCAAAGTAATTGTTTCAGTTCATTACTATTAAATATGGTTTCTTAGGGTTCTGTACCCAAAAGGTCCATCAGGACCCTATTTCTGAGACTCCGCTATCGGTCTGCCCGTCTGCCACAGGGCTCTAAATAGGTACCCGACTACGGAAAAAATGCGCTCTAAAAAGTATGAAATAAGAAAAATTTTCAAGAACCGACACGATTAATTTGCTCCTCCGCGACAACAATAAATACATATATGAACCTCCGCAAGGTATATGTATAACGCCTGATTCAATCAACCAAGAAAATATTCTTGTCCGAAATTCTTATACACAGACTTCAGAGGGGAGCCTGGTTGCTTACTTAAACTTAACATTTCCTTTTTTGGTGGCATGCGACGAAGTACCTCTCTAATGACTAACTACTACTACTTTTAACTCTACCTTTATTATGGCATTAACTATACTTCATTTAATTTAGCATTGGAAAGCACAACAACATTATATTGCGGCTCGTGAACTGTAATCTCTTTACAATTTGTACTAGAGTAACAATTGACGACACGCAAATAATGTGGCATTAAAACAATTTTATTTTGCGGCTCCCAGGCTATTGTACTGTACTATTTGCTAGGTAAGAAATAGTTGACCAGACGCAATATAATGTTGTTGTGCTTTTCAATGCTAAATTAAATGAAGTATAGATCTACTTGAAATTTTCACAGAATATGTATTGGTAGAGTCACTATTGCTCCAAGTATTTAAATTTGACCTCCAAGGTTTGTAAACAAAATAACATCAACAAGAAAACAGCCTGATAATGAGAAGTGTTGCGCGTCAAAACTACGTACTTATATATAGGTAAATAACTTAAGTATATGGACCTGTTGTATGTGGTAGTGCACAAAATTAATATGGAGTAAAATAAAAATAAATAAATAAATATTAGGGGACAATCTTACACAAATCGACCTAGTCCCAAACTAAGCAAAGCTTGTACCATGGGTACTTGACGACGATAAACATACTTATATAGATAAATAAATACTTAAATACATAGAAAACATCCATAACTCAGGTACAAATATTCGTGCTCATCACACAAATAAATGCCCTATGGAGTTTAAGTAATTTTTCTAATTTGGAACGTCCATTTGTTTATACGGATACGTTACTACTACATATTTATAGTATAAATCTTCCCAGGTGAATTTTTCGCTTCGAGCCGTTACATTAAATTTGAACCTTAATACTATGACGATACCGTTTGTTTTGAAAGATAAGGGCTCGAAGCGAAAAATTCACCTGGGAAGATTTATACTATACCTACAACAGGGGCTAAATTATTCAGGAACGGCCCAAAACGGTTTGCGAGTGGTAATTCAATCGTTTGCGAGAGGATAGGGATGAACTGCTATTCAGGAACGACAAAAATCACTGGTTTGCGAGAGGTTTGGGCTGAGATTGGGATGAGCCTTATTTAAAAAAAAATATATTTATTTATAAAGCGAAATAAAGCTCATCCCAAGCTCAGCCCATTCCTATCCTCTCCCAAACGATTGAATTACCGCTTGCAAACCATGTTGGGCCGTTCCTGAATTTATCCCGGGTCATCCTCTTAAGTTTTTCACCTATAGTGCGCTTTTAATTCAACACCTCCTACACCACTTCGTTTTGCGAATACTTTTGAATGCATGACATGACTTTTGGCATCTTTTCTTTACCCAAAACTTCTGACATATCTTGCCCCGGATGCTCTGCTATTCGCCATTTGACAACTGGCAAACTTCCCGGTCCAACTTTGCCCGGAAACTCGAGTTTAAAAAGTTTCCACCTGACTTGTTGGGGCGAGTTTAAAAAGTTTAATTTGTCAGCAAATAAGTGTTTCTGTTGCTTTGTTGCAAAAAGATTCAAGAAATGGCTGTTTTAAACGATCCTTTTGCAAATAATGATGGTTCAATGTAATCGACCGCTGCAAAGTAACGCCATAATTTATGAACTGAAACAATTACTTTGCTCTGGACCTTACGATAGTTACGTTTATGTAAGAAATGCGTGTTCATGCAGTTCTTCCACCTCCACACTGTACGAACACACACAAATCACACAAACCCAACTATCACCACCACCAAACTACACTGACGCGTTTCGAACTCAACCAGAGCTCATTTTCAGAGTAGGTACCACAACCGTTAGATGTTGTTTTGTCTAGTCATATCTCATTCAAAGTGTACATAAGCAGGTCAAGAGCATTGCCCTTCATTCTAGCATCTGTTAAAGGGTAGCCTCCAGCCTCATAAATGCTTGATGCGGCACAGATTGGAACTGTGAATGGGCCTGCTTAGAGGGCCGGATTTAGCTCTGACTTATGACATTTGGACGCTCTTTTCGAGGGCTATTTTTAAACGTTTCAGAAACAAAACGAGGTTTTTAAATCGTTTTTTTAACAACAATTTTTCAGGTTACATAAAACTCACGACGGCTGATAAAATAATTACAATTTTACATGCGAAATTTTATATAGAACGAGCTGCTGCCCGCGACTCCGTCTGCGAAGAATTCGTTTATCGCTATCCCGCGGGAACTATGCAATTTTCCGGAATAAAAAGTATTCTATATGTTAATCCGGATTATAAACTATCTGTGTGCCAAATTTCATTAGAATCCGTTAAACCGTTTTAGCGTGAAAGAGTAACAAACATCCATCCATCCATACTTACAAACTTTCGCGTTTATAATATTAGTAGGCCTAAAGTGACAGACATAGCTCGAAGAATCGTCAGACTTAAGTGGCAGTGGGCAGGCCACATCGCTATTAGAATTGACGGCCGATGGGGCCGGAAGGTCCTAGAGTGGCGTCCGCGGACCGGAAGACGCAGTGTAGGTAGGCCTCCAACAAGATTGTGCGACGGTTAATGTTGCTGTAACGCGTTGAAAGCGGATGGCGCGGGGTGCCGATCCGTTTGGCGAGCCTTGGGGGAGGCCTATGTTCAGCAGTGGACGTCTTTCAGCTGAAATGATGATGCGAAATACACAATGTGCCCAGGATAACCTGATACCGGGTAAGAAGCCAAGATTTAGCAGGTCTAGAAAAAAATAAGAAAAAAATTAGTCACATAGTTAATTTTTATTTATTTATTTATTTATGTTCAGGATAACAACAGCCTTAAATGTAATAAAAGAAACATACAATAAGGTTACATCATATGAGGCCAATAACAGCTATCCATTAAAGTATTAATCTAAGTCATCATAGTGGAAATGTCTGCAACACCAGATACACCAACTCATGCAAATCTCTAGTGTTATATAGTTATATGAAATTGTATTTCATGAATTCATGAGTAATGTATGAGGAGCGTTACAACTTAGGGATCTTTAAAAAACGAGCCTACCAATTCCTAAAAGGGTCGGCAACGCACCTGTGATGCCCCCCGTGTTGCGGGTGTCCATGGGCGACGGTGATCGCTTTCCATCAGGTGACCCGTCTGCTCGTTTGCCACCTCTTATATAAAAAAAAAAAACTGCCAAAAATTTTATAAGTATATAAAAACCACTCACAATGTACTAAACACCAATAATCGTAGTGAAAATAAGCAATAATATACATTATTTTTTGCGTTACGGCTTCCGAGAGGTATGAAAAGCATAGCTATAATGTTGTAGCAAAAACATGTTTCTGTCCTCTTCTTTCAATCCCTTTCTTTTCGACAGCCAACGTCATTATATTACTCGTCTTTCAACGGTTTTGCTCATTAAATAATATAAGCCGGTCCCTCAAGACAAAGGCTAAGCGTCCTTGACAAAGTATTGCTTTCGGCGGGAAACATTTCGCCGGGGAATCGAACCGAAATCGGGGCTGGCACTCGGTCATGCGTCGCGCCGCCGTTTGTCTTATAGCTTTTGTATCCTGGCGTAGTCTAGGGGCTCGCTGACGTTTTTCTATTCAAGCATAACATTCCAATATTTCATTTAAAGAGAAAGAAAGGAAGAAAGAAAGAAAAATATTTATTCGTGACATAATCTTAATAAATTAACAAAGAAAAACGGTAAAAGGTACAAACAATATCACGAAATGGTCCCAACTCAGCATGATGTCGGCCGTGAAGCCGACGCTGGTCTTCCGTTGGAACCATTTCACCAACAATAAAACATAAACTGTTCAGTGAAACAGACACTGAAAAATAAAAAATAAAAATACAAAAGGAAACTATAAAAAGCATACAAGAAAACAAAACGCACAATGGTGTCTGCATAGACGGAACGCCTTTGCCCTTGCCACTTATTATAACCAAAACGAAAACATGGAAACATAGACAAATTTAGTTAGGCATGAATGACACCACAGACTAAATAGAAGATACACAAACAAACAATGGCAATATAATATTACAAGAATAAGTGAATTTACTATAACAACGTTTGGCATTCATCATCATCCCAGTCTGTAATAATAATATATTCATTTATTCAGACAATTACTACATCAATTTTGTTAGTAATAAAAGGTACAGATAACTTATCACCTATTATTAGTAAGATTATAATTAATGTCACAGTATGATTTTTCTACTTACGTTCCACTGCAGGAACAGGGCACAAGCTCTGCAGAATGAGAGGCCTCAGGCCATAGCTCCCACGCGGGCCCAGTGCGGGTTGGGAACTTCACACACACCATTGAATTTCTTCGCAGATGTGTGGAGTTACCTATCCTCACAATTTTTTCCTTCGCAGTGAAGCTCATGGTATATTTCAAATGTAGTTTCGCACATAAATTTGGAGCCCGGGCTTGAACCCACGACTCTGCTTGAGAGGCCACAGGTTAAAACAATAGGCCAGCACGGCTTGCTATTAAATACATGGAACGCCAGAGATCCACGTCGCATCTGCAACATCCATCCACATCCAATTCACACAATTAGACATCATGGCGGGTGAACATCTCTACCCTTATGTAGTTAGTAATTTATTTATTTATTTATTTATTTCTTGATAAAATAGTTTACATGACATTACAGTAATAACCAATGCGTCACGAAACTTAGACTAACACTTAAAGACTATGTTTACAATAAATAATAGACAGAGACAAGACACACAACTCATGCCCGTATCCCAAAGGAGGTAGGCAGAGCACACAGAACGCTACATTTGCGTTTCGGAGTTACTTTTAGCAATTTTAGGTTAAATGAACAATAATTAATTAATTTATTACAGCTACAACCAATGCGACACGAACTTTATTAGAATTAAACTAGACTAACAACTAAATTAAAGATCTATGTTACACAGAAAAATATGAATAACAAACAAACAAACAAATTATATTGGGACAGTCGAACACATGTCATCCATCGCCTCACAAAATCTTAAGCATTCACTGCAAACTGCCGCCCATCGCCACGCAAACAAGTCGCACTCAGGTGTCGATGCCAGCAGCGCATTGAGCTGTGCAAGAGCCCATAATCCATTGGTCTGCACGAAGCGGTTTGTTTTATCTTTTTCCTAATACAAACTGCTAAGGAATATAGCTAAACCGTTTAAATGAGTCCTTGCCCGCACGGTACAGGGGCTGGGGTCGGGTCCCCTTTAGAGCGCGCGCAGACAGAGAGCGGTCTGGCGTTCCGCGTTCCGCGTTCCGAGTTCTGCGTTCTTTGGAATGTACTAGGTCCCTTACGACAACGCACACAGCACGCGGTCAGATCGCGGCGGTCAAAGCGGAACGCCGCGTTCTTGCGTTCTATTACCGCCGAGACAGAGAACGCCGCGTTCATCGCGATGTCTGAAGTTACAAATAAAGAAAAACTGGTCAAATTAGTTAGAAAAATGAAATTATTATATGATTTAAGTCATGTATACTATAAAAATCGTGACAAAAAAGCAGAAACTTGGCTTGAAATGGCCGCGTCAAGGGATTCTTCTCGTGTTGTGTATTTGGTGAATCCAATAAGTATTTTCTACTTTTTTGGATGTTTTTAGGCTCCACAAAATTAATGCTTCTTCTTCGAAAGATGAACTTTCTAGTGACATGTGCATACAAAAACATGGAACGCAAGAATTTGACCGCCTCTTGTGTGCGGTGGAACTCTCGAGCGGTCAGAACGCAGAACTCTGAACGCGGAACGCGGAACGCCAGACCGCTCTCTGTCTGCGCGCGCTCTTATCGTCATACCCGCCCGCCACTGTACCGCGCGGGCGAGAACTCATTTAAACGGTCTAGCTATAGCTCCCATCGTCTGTATTTCCAAATAGATACAAATAACTTAGGGCACTTCAAGACTAAACTCTAACCCGTATTGCGCGGTGTCGAACGTGTCGAACCTCGTGAGTTCGGAATTCATTTGAGAAATTACATTGGATTTTACTACGATATTTACGGTGTTGGAGAACGTTGTGGGGCAGACTTCACACACCTGCGAATAAATTTAAAGTAAAGTTCCCAATCCGTACAGGGCCCAAAAAGAACTACGGCCCTAGCTCTCTCATTTTGAGACCATGCCTGTGCTCTGAAGTAAATGAAACACTAGCAAACGTTTACCCAACAAAACAACCTACTGTGTTAAATCATTTGCAGATAAATGTATCAACAGATCTTTACCCGATGACGTAGCCAAATCGAATCCGCCGCTCGGACTATAAAGATGTTCTTTTCCATACAACGTGTAGTCATCCAAGAAACATTTCGCTTATTTATTCAGGATCTACTGAATCTGCGGAATACATCTTAGGCTTGATATTTCATTCAAGGGATTGGATTTTGGATTGTTTTTTTTTTCACTTTTTCGTATCCTTTAAGGTCGTTTTTTCGTTTCTAGCGATTTATATTGTTCCCTCGATTTATATTGTTCGAAGGAAAGACGTAAGTAAATGGCTAAAATTATACGTAGAAAACAATGCAATGATTATTTAATGTACACCACATTGAAAAAAAAAAAACAGTAAAACCAGTTAATGGAAACATATGAGGTAAGCAATAGGCGGCCTTATCGCTTCGGAGTGATCTCTTCCAAAGTAACAAACCCACATACATACACACACTAACAAGCTCTCGTGTTTATTCTATTGGTAGAATAAATTCATAAGAAGTTTGTTACTAATCTTTTAACAGTCCACAAAATATAAGAGGATAAAACGCAAAGCCAATTACTGCATTCCTTGAAAAGAAAATGCATTTTCATGCAAATAAATCACAGGATCCGACAAAGTTTACAAAGCCCGCGAATATAATTTCTATAAATAACAAACCGGGATTTTCTTTCGGAACTCCGGAATTCTGGTATAATAACTGTAGGGAATGAATTTTAGGGACGGGACCGGAACGATTAACGGGTATCGGTTGTCCCAAGATACAGGCTCAGCCTAGTTTGGGGCCCACTGAATACCTACTGATTCTGTAAACGCTTTTTCTGTAAATACCTATATATTTTAATTTAACTAATTTCCATTTCATTGTTAAAATAGCCAAAATGAAAGAGTATAGTTTGCGTGCTGACTCAAGCAGATAATAATATTAAAAAATAAAAAAAAATAAAAAATATCATGGGGCAATTCACACCAATTGACCTAGTCCCAAAGTAAGCTTCGCAAAGCTTGTGTTATGGGTACTAAGCAACGGATAAACATACTTATATAGATAGATACATACTTAAATACATATTAAACACCCAAGACCCGAGAACAAACATTCGTATTTTTCATACAAATATCTGCCCCGACACGGGAATCGAACCCGGGACCTCAAGCTTCGTAGTCAGGTTCTCTAACCACTAGGCCATCTGATCGTCTAATATTGGCATACAGTCGAAGAAACTGAATCAAACAAAGAAAAAGAAAGAAATAAATTACATTTATTAATAACAACACAAGACACATCATCAATATTTTTACAAAACAAAAGACAACACGAAAGCTAAAGACCACCACCATGAACCAGGGTGAACCCTTTTCAATACAAATGTCATGTTGACATTCTATGCATCTCATAAAGAAATCATTGTGAAATTGGTTCCCAAAACGTTCCACCCTGGTACGCGGCTCAGTTTCCTTGACTGTATTTGAAATATATTTGTCACAATAGATCTAATCCATATCTAGCAAATAATAGTACATTATTGTCGTGGCCTGGAAGTAGGCAATTGCTGGCTGAGTATGAGTATTAAATGGACGAGCTTGCGAGTCCATTTAACTAATACGAAGCCAGCAATTGCTATTCCAGCCGAGACTAATATAAAGCTTTTCTCAAAAATGGTGAAGGGAAAAAAATAGAATAAACTTTTATTAACTTAAATAGGTACAAAGAATTGCAAATCACTTAAAATTAAATGTCATTAAACCCTTTCCCGCCTTTTTTCATTAAAAAAAAACTGCAGGTGTATTTTTCTACCGAAAACACCACAAGCTGTTTCAAACACAATACAAAAAGTCTGGAGTTCCATCAAAACAAGTGATACCTGTCATTTGAGTTGGCTGTATACGAATATTGCCAACTTATTACCGTGGCCGTTTTAACTTTTTAAAAAGTTTGAGACTCGACAATAATGGAATTTGTATGCGACATTGTTGTCGAGCCTGCAATGTTTTTAACTTTTTAATTTTTTTACTGACCATAAACTATGCACTTCACGTTCTGATGTGTAAAGAATAATGTCAACTTTTACGGATATTTTTGAGAAAAGCATTTTATTTCATTTCTTAGCAGTACCGCATAGGCGTTGCAATGCCACATAAAGAAAATCAACAGGGCGTGAAAAACCCGTTTAAACAACAATCCTTTCACAATGATGGCATTCTCAGTCCCAGTCCCTATTGTGATCTTTATTTATCCCTGTTATAACAATGAATGAATGAAAAAGTTTATTTCACACACAAAAATTATAGAAAAAAAAAAAAAAAAAACATTAAATTGTGTGTGAAAAAGGTCCCGCATCAGCATAAATGCGGACTCCTGAGGTGGAGCCAGCGCTGGTCTTCCGGCGGGACCCTTTTTATCAGTCACAGAAACCCCGTCGCGCAGCAACAATAACAGTGTACTAGCTGCCGTCCAAATACCGTTCTCAGTTGTTTTCCCAGGCTCGGCCCCGTCCAAATTCCGTCTAGAGCCGTTCTCAGTTTCTGCCCCGCTCTCGGTGCTAATCCATGTTCTGGTGTCCCTGTCCCTATTATAGTCCCTCTCTCAGTATTGACTCTGTCCAAATGCTGATTGGAGCCATTTCAGGCTTTGTTCCTGTTTCGGCTTCAGCCATTGTTCTGGTCCCTGTTCCTTCCCTGTCCCAGTCTCGGCTCGTGCAGGTCTCTATTCCTATCTCGGTCCTCACCCCAGTTCTGTTCTAGTCCTAGAAACCCACCTACGTGGGTCAACGCTCCAATGAATGCTCCGACTCCTTAAACCCCTTCTACACGGTCGGGACCAACCGCCGTCCGTCGTGTCGCTCGCGTCGGCCGACAGCGTTCCATACGGTTGGGGCCGACCACGGACAATGCGCTCGCGACCAAGGCCGTTGACATCAACCAAATATCGGTCGGGTCAACCGATTTCTACACTGTCCATTTTTAATCAACCCGACCAAGGACACGATGGTCGGCGGTTGGTTCCGACCGTGTAGAAGGCCTATTACTGTATCATCATTTCAGCAGAGACATCCACTGCTGAGTATAGCCCTCTTCCAAGGTTCGCCAAACAGACTGGTCCTGTACCATCCGCATCCAACGCGTTCTCCAGCCTTATCCAGGACGCCACTCTAGAACCTTCGGGCCCCATCGGCCATCAGTTCTACGAGCGATGTGCCCTGCCCACTGCCACTTGAGTGTAGCGATTCTTCAAGCTCTATCGATGACTTTAGGGTGTCCTGCGCTTTCCCAAAAGCGCTTGGCATTCCAGAAATCGTCTGCTCCACCGATTAGCAGTTCAACGCCACCTTTGTACTCATATTAATCGGCATTTTCTTCCCATCACTAGCTGTAGGTAAGCCTCGCAAACTTCCCGTAACTTCGGGATTGTTCAACGAAGTTATTTTTAAAACGCCTTTAAAAAATGTACAAAACGTTTTGGACTCTTTTAATGGAGAGTAAAGTGTTTGCAGCTTAATGGGGGCAGGGGGGAGCTTTAAAGCCTCGAAGCTGAACCAGAGAGCTTAAATTTTAGGCTTTGAGGATTTGGACAAAGGCTTTACTATTTCTAGTGATCGCCTTATACTTTTCGGCGAGATCACAGAACTATTACGAGGAATAGAAGTGTTTATGTGTTAAAAACGCGAGGCGCAAAAATGGATAAATAGCCATAATATTTCTTTTCCCAATCCAATTTCTAACGAAGTTAATTGAAGTGAACAACAAACAATTACTTTGCTCACCCGCGACCTTATGATAGCTACGTTTATACAAGAAATGTGTGTTTTTACAGTTCCTCCACCTCCACACTGTCCGAACACACAAAAATCACACAAACGCATCTATCACCACCGCCACACTAAGTGACCCATTTCCAATTCAACCAGAGCTCATCTTCAGAGCCACATAACTGTTCATCATGCAACCTGTTGTGTGTTCGTACAGTGTGGAGGTGGAGGAACTGCGTGAACACACATTTCTTACATAAACGTAACTACCATAAGGTCGCGGGTGAGAAAAGTAATTGAAGACGTGAGTGGATGAAGGGGGTCGCATTTTTTTCATTTTCGGTTTTATGCCATAAATGAAGGTTTTAAGTCATAATGCAACACCCAAAGCCTTCAGTTCTCATGTTTTTAAACTATAACAGCTTTAAACCCAGTGTATGAAGGAACTATGTACAAGAATAAGTTACGTTCTTGGTGAATGAACGTGCTAAGGGTACATGACTCTAGAAGTGGTTACCAGTAGTTTGCGAGTGAATGTAACAGAAGAAAGTGTTATGTACGCACTTAGCTCCTTCATCCATGTTATGGGACAAACTTTTATTTTATCTTATTCTGACATATCCGATATCCCAAGAAAAGAAATAGAACATTAGGGATCAGCTGAAATTTATAAACTCTGAATGCATGTATTTTTACGAAGAAATTCTACTAAATTAATAAATTTTGTTACACTAAACACTTTCATTTATTTAACTTCTTTTCTTTGCGGAACAGCATAAAGGAGAAAGAATGGGTTATGTACTTTTTTATATAAACAAAATGTGATTTAAAAGCATTTATTAAAAAAAATCAATACATCAGGCTATGTGGTTGATTTTTATAAAAGTAACAATACCCTATTCGATTTAAAAACAAAATTACAACGTGAAAACCTTTAACTGCGTTTTACTCGAAATAATGTTTTTGTGACATACCCCTTTCATCCACTCATGTCTTCAACTGTTTCAGTTTATTGATATGGTCCTCCGCAAAGTAACGCCTGATTCAATAAATTATTTAAAGTGAATTGTTCAAGCATTGGGTTCAGGCATTTAAGCACGAAACCCATTGAAACTGATCGGAAACACAGACGATAATATTTATATTCTTCTCAGAATAAGAGCGAAACATGCCATAGCATTTTTCGATGAATATTTACAATAAAAAAACGCAACAAATCGGAAAGGAAAGAAAGAAGGGAAGAATTGACCGGTTTGTTACGTTTACTTTTAATAAAAAATACAACAACAATACAATACAATAACAATAGTAAAAGCTTGAAAAAGTGCGTAACTAAACTGACTAATTTTAACTCCCTATTTCTTAATTGGTTACAAGGAAAAGTAGAAAATGCACTTGTCCTTCTTTCACGTCGAAATTGAGCGACGGATTGTCGTAAGTTTTTGTATGGTCATAGTTGAAGGTCTGTAGAGTACTTTTTACCACGGGAAAATATCTCTTTTCTACGGGAAAACACGTTTTAATCTACTTCAGCTGGGGCGAAGCCGCGGGCATCAGCTAGTTACACATAATAGTACATTACTGCAGCGGCCGCGAAATAGGGGATTGCCGGCCGAGTAGTTATAGATGGCCGAGTGTTAACGAGGCCATCTAGAGATACGAGGCCGGCAATCCCTGTTCGTGGCCAAGGCTTGTATAGAGTTTTTCTCAAACATGCATCATCATCATCATCATCATCGTCATCGTCGTCGTCACCATCATCATCACCATCACCATCACCAACATCATCATCTTATCATCACCATCATCATCACCATCATCATCATCACCATCATCATCACCATCATCATCATCATCACCATCACCCATCATCACCATCATCTCATCATCACCATCATCATCATCATCATCATCATCACCCATCATCATCATCATCATCATCATCATCATCATCATCATCAACATCATCATCTCATCATCACCATCATCATCATCTCGATATCACCATCATCATCACCCATCATCACCATCATCACCACCATCACCATCATCATCACCGCCATCATCGACACCATCAACATCACCATCATCATCACCAACATCAGCATCATCTTACCTTACCTTAAATAAACGTAGTGGCAGAATGTCTTAATGAACCAAAACGCAAAATATTGCTTATAGTTTTTTTTTAATGGCTAAATGCTATGATGCCATAGACCTATAAACGTCATAGTATGAAACAATAGACGATCACTTTGCTGGCCAAGGCCAGCAATGTTGTATGAAATTCCATTATTGACCTCTCGTCTAGCCCGCACCTTCAACGTGACACTTCGTGGCGTATTATAAGGAACATAACGTCAATATTTCATAGCATGTTTGAGAAAAAGGTTTTTTTGGTATCATCGAAAGCTAATAAGAGTGGTACGACCGTCGCGCTCCACGTAAAATAATAAAGTGAGTGAACACGAGTCTCTCGACCGTCGTGCTGTCCTAAGTGGGGGACATAGTAAGGCGGGTAAAAAACCGGCCAAGTGCGAATAGCAAGCAAGCAAGGTGCCTTAAGGGTTAGTATACTAGCTGCTGTAACAGGAATAAGGTCGCGAGTGAGCAAAGTAATGGTTTCAGTTCATCTATACTTCATTTAATTTAGAATTGAAAGCCACAACATCATTATATTGCGGCTCGTCAACTATTTCTTACCTAGCGAATAGTACAGTGCAATAGTCTGGGAGCCGCAAAATAAAATTGTTTTAATGTCACTTTATTTGCGTGTCGTCAATTGTTAATCTTATTGTACAAATTGTAAAGAGATTACAGTTCACGAGCCGCAATATAATGTTGTTGTGGTTTATAATTCTAAATTAAATGGAGTATATCTGTTTCTATAAATCATCGATAGTACAGCGCGGCCAGTGCAGGCGTGTCACGTAGAACAATAAAGCGTGTGGACGAGCGTCCCTCGGCGCTAATACGTCCTCAATACTGGGACATACAGTCTTGCGGTGTGGACGGGCACGCCTGTTTTATGCAATATAATACAAATTTCCTTTTTTTGAACACCAAAAGTACAGTGATATTATAAAAATAAAAATTCGGCAGATAAAATTGTATACTAGCTGTTCCCCACGACTCCGACTGCGCAGAATAGGGGTTTGAAAAATAGCCTACGACCTATTCTCAGACCTACCAAATATAAAAAAAAACATAAAAATCGGTCAAGCCGTTTCCGAGGAATTCGATAACAAATACTGTGACACGAGATTTTTATATATTGTTTTGTTAATCATCATCATTATCAGGGCATAGGCCTCTCAGAGTGCGAGCGCCTGAGAAGTTGGGATGTAGTTCCTAAGCGGGCCCAGTGTGGATTGGGAATTTCGCACACACTATTCAGTTTTTTCGCATGTGAGTGCGAGATTCTTTACGATGTTTGCCTTCACTGTAAATCTCATGGTAAATTTCAAAATGTAATTTCGCACCTAAATAATATTGTTATTACCTAAAAAATTTCGTGCTAATTGACAATTAATCATCGATAGTCTATAAAACACAATGGTCAATACCTCTTGACGTTTGATTTTTGCTGTGAAAATTCCGCCCCTTGGTATCACATGCTACCTATAGTTTAGCCAGTTAGCGGGGAAGAGGACGATATTTCACTGCTGAAACCGCAGCGGTTTTACCCAAACGTCCACTCGTATATTTCAACCCAGCGAAGGTGAGAAGGGAAAAGGGAATAGCAATGAACCACCCGCGACCCATATTACGCAAGTTATATTAAAAGTTCCGCTGTTAGGTATAGATCGTGACCTCTTTGACCTCTTTAGCGGGGTCTGACATGGCCGGAGATTGCTACAGGGGTCCATGGGACCTCGGGAGTTTTGCATTATTTTGTTGCCCAAATTGTATTACTTGCATCTACAGGGAATACGATTTTGTCATGATGCCGACAGCCATTTTTAACGGACAGATTATCATCATCCTAGCTACATAGATACGTCCCACTGCAGGGCACAGGCCTCCTCTCGAAATGAGAGGGGTCGGGTCGTAGTTCCCACGCTGGCCCGGTGCGGATTAGGAACTTCACACACACCATTGAATGTCTTCGCAGGCTGGTGTCTACAGGTTTCCTCGTGATATTTTCACCGTGGTCAATTACAAATGTAAATCGCACATAAATTCCGAATAACTCAGAGGCGCGAGCCGGGATTAGAACCCACGACCCTCTGCTTGAGAGGCGATAGGTCAAACTATTAGGCCACCACGGGTTATTATCATTATTATGGGTAGACATTTTATCGTCACTGATTCCGCTGCTCCGCTCAATGTTCGTCTGTTCATCTGTCAGGGCTGTCTTTTTATGCTTAACTAGCTTTTGCCCGCGGCTTCGCTCGCGTGTACTATGAGTATTACTAAGAACCAAGGTATCAAGCAAGCAAGCATACAGGCAAGCAAGCAAGCAGGTCCACAATTGACCGAGAAATCGGTGAACATATCTACATAAAAAAAGTGGAATGCATAACCTCCTCCTTTTTTAGAAGTCGGTTAAAGAGCCCTTTGCGGCCTACTTACAGTATAAACTTATGAATTTTGAAATTTTAGCTTTCTACAACCAGGAAAACGCAAAATCCCGTTTTTTCCCGTTCCCGTAAGAATTTCGGGAAATGTTTTCTTAATGCTCCCCTACACTCCCCAAGGAACCCACTTGCCAAATTTCAGCTTTCTATTACCAGTAAAACGAAAAATCCCGTTTTTCCCGTTCCCGTGGGAATTTTGGAAAGTCCTCTCTTAATGCTCCTCTACTCCCCAAACAACCTACATGCCGAATTTCAGCTTTCTACGACCAGTAAAACGAAAAATCCCGTTTTTTCCCGTTCCCGTGAGAATTTGGGAAAGTCCTCTCTCAATGCTCCTCTACATTCCCCAAGCAACCTACATGCCGAATTTCAGCTTTCTACGACCAGTAAATCGAAAAATCCCGTTTTTTCCCGTTCCCGTGAGAATTTGGGAAAGTCCTCTCTCAATGCTCCTCTACACTCCCCAAGCAACCTACATGCCGAATTTCAGCTTTCTACGACCAGTAAAACGAAAAATCCTGTTTTTTCCCGTTCCCGTGGGAATTTTGGAAAGTCCTCTTTCAATCCAGCTCTACACTCCCCAAGCAACCTACATGCCGAATTTCAGCTTTCTACAACCAGTAAAACGAAAAATTAAGTTTTTTCCTTATCCCGTGGGAATTTCCAAAAATCCTTAAAACTGTTTTTTACTACTATAACTACCTAGTTCTATGCCAAATTTGAAGAGTCTAGTAATTATAGTTCATAGGATCCCGTTGAACTGAATATATAAATCCCGTTTTTTCCTTATCCCGTGGGAATTGTGAAAAATCCTGAAATTAATGTTTTAACTAATGTAATACCTACTTGTGTATCAAATTTGAAGAGTCTTGTTATTATAGTTACTGAGATAGGGTCACTCGGAATCGAATATATAAATCCCGTTTTTTCCCGTTCCCGAGGGAATTCCCAAAAATCCTTCCTTAGTGAATGCCTACATTGTGTAAGGTATCTATGTGCAAAATTTCAAGTCTCTAGGTCCAGTGGTTTGGGCTGTGCGTTGATATATCAACAGTCATTTAGTTTATTTAGACATTTCAACCCCATCGCACCCCATCCAGGGAGATGGTATTTTACGTCTGCCACGTCGGATTTTAAAACCGTTGTTGTTTTCATAACCAGCGACCCGATAAACCATAGAAACAACACCCATGTTGATTTTCAGACTTTGTTACCCCTTTCCCCCCTTTTAGGGGTTGAATTCTCAAAAAACCTGAAACACGTGTTTACTCATTTATCATTAGGAGTACTTCTGTGAAGTTTCGAATAAAATAGTCGAACTAATCTTGTTTCCCCATACAAACTTTGGACCCCCGTTTCACCCCCTTAGGGTGTGAATTTTGAAAAATCCTTTCTTAGTGCACCCCTAGACCTTATAAGGAACCTACATGCCAAATTTTGAATCTCTAGGCCCAGTGGTTTGGGCTGTGCGTTGATATGTCAGTCAGTCAGTCAGTCAGTCAGTCAGTCAGTCAGTTTCTTCTTTTATATATATAGATACATTATTATACACTTGAATTTTTCCGTATATCAATTACTATGGACTCTGTTAATGATAAAATAATACACAATAGTTGTAGGAAGTGATGGCCGATGGGGCCAAAAAGTTCTCGAACGGTGTCTGCGGACAAGATGGAGCGACGAGCTAGTTAAAGTTGCGGGAACGCGTTGGATCCGGATGGCGCAGGACCAATCTGTTTGGCGAACCTGGGGGAGGCCTATGTTCAGAAATGGACGTCTTTCTGATGAAATAATAAAGATGAAGATGAATACACAACAGCAACAAACATTTATACTTCTGTACATACAAACATTTGCATTTATAATATCAGTAAGAAGAAAACCTTCCTATTACACTCCTTAAACTAATTAGTAGAGCGCTATTACAGAACAGTATAAGTTCTTGCAAAATTTTAATTATACCCGTACATTTACCAAACCTTTCCTTTTTATATCCCGTAAATAAACTAGTGGAGCGTTAGAACAAAACTGTAAAAACATTTTTGTGAATTTACAACCTCAGCTCACAAGGCCTGATCTTGAAAGCTTTAGTGGTTTATCTGGAATCCTAGACAAAGCATTTGAATGCATGATACGTGAAGCTCTACCGTCTGCCACGAACTTTAAGCTTTAAACTTTGGCATGGAACATTTGTGTGTAATGCAGCAATGCGATATCTCCTGCGGTGAACGCAGGTTGAATGTTTTATTATGATTTTATTAGTATTACAAATTCATCTCCATGAATTTATTGTGCTAATTGCAACTCTTTTTTTGTTTCCAATTTTGTTTAAAAATATACTTTTAAGAGATTGTATGTTTTGAACGCATGTACTAAACTTGAATATTTCACATTTCTAAGGGATCGCCGTTTTAACTACGATTATTTCACAACTATTTCAACTCGCCTCTAAACATACGTCGAGGAAACTGAATCGCGTATCAGGATGAAACTTCTTCACAGCCCATTTCCCGATGATTTCTTTGGTAGATGCAGGGGGGGTTCACTCCGCAGTTTAGGTATGTTCGGCCGGCGCTCCGCCCAGGCGGAGTATGGCAGTAGGTTATCAATTTGCCTTCAGTTCGCACGCTAGCCGCGTCGCGCGTAATGAAGAATCTTTTTTTGTGATTTTTGCAACAAACAATGACTTCTAAACGATCTTATAAATAACTTACTTACTTACTAAAGGTGGTTTACTGAATTAATACACACTGTTATCTTTCTTGATTTTTATACCTACCAAACATCGGCGAGTCGGAACCCTGTGCCCTTGGTTTCGGATCAGCGGTGCCCAACGGAATATGAACGCTCGGATCACACGATACGTTTCAATTTCGCATGCAAGCAGTAAGAATAGACAAGTTCTTATACCTAAAGTTGACTTTTGTTCGAGAGTGATCCTTCTGTACGTTAGTACTATTACTTATTCTGTGGTAGATGTAGGGAATGTCAACATGGCATTTGCATTAAAAAGGTTCCATCCTAGTACGTAATTCAGTTTCCTCGACTGTACCTACCTGAAATAAAAGGATCATGACATAAAGACTGATGAACAAAGAAGTGATCCTATTACGTGTTCCCGTTTTGAAAACTGCTCAGTAGATAATTAAAATTGCGCTCTTATTGTTTTGCTCTACACGTGTTAAACTGAAGGGTTGATTAACCCTCTGTATTCCGTGCACGTCGTATGCAAATTGGGCCGGGACGTCCAGCGTTGACGCGGACGGAATGTAGGTTGCAGCGGAGGGTTAAATTTTGAAGCGGTTAATGTGTTATATTACGAAGTTAAACAACGTTGTCAAAGTTACAGGGTGTTATCCGTGCTTATCGAATAGTTTTTTTGAGGAAATTCAAATCAAATCACTGACTTTTTACAAGCTTTTCTTTGTTTGTTTCTGACAGATCTTGTAAGTAGAATTTCATTTGAAATTTAATACGCACGTAGTTTAAAGACATTGCAACAAAATTCAACAAAACGTAGTTAAATATCTATAAATATTTTTTTAAAAACCCCCATCGCAATTTGGCCACAGCTAATGTTTGAAAATAAAGTACTTAAATGCCCATTATTCGTCTAAGATCCCTTCCGCAGCTAACAAAAGACTGATAACTTTGAAACGGTTGAACCAATTTTGATGAAACATGACGTCTAAGAACCATTGCAAAGAGACCTGCTTTCAAATAGAAAATACTGCACACATACACGCACATAGCGGTCAAACTTATAATAACACCCCTCTTTTTGAGTCGGGGGTTAAAAAGAACTTGTATTAAATATGACTTTTTTAACAAAAGCTTATTAATATTCGTTAAAAAGTTAATAATTTTATTTTCTGCCAACGTTAAAGCAAAGCTTAAATTACTCGTTCGATCCGTCGTCTCTTCTACTATCCTACAATCTAACCTTTGGTTATCATTTAATTCCTAACCCGAGAGTTGAAAGTAAATTTAACATTAAGTAATTACGAAAATTGAAAAGTCTTGCTAGGTATCTGCCATCTTTAAAGTTGTCAGAATATAAATAGTGACGTAGCTTCTGATTAACTGCCGGAAGACGAAAACGTGTTTTGATTTTCAAACCTATTTCTTAGACTGGAGAGTAGCATTTTTAAGTCTCGGAGGACATAATCGGAAACATAAGGCAAGAAGTCACCCCTTTAGTAAAGTCTAGTATAATCAATTTTCCAGTATTTTGATTGGCTCATTCCGTTGGCTGTCTGAAACCCCAAACCTGCCTACGAGTGAAATTCTATTACACTCTTACCAGTCTTGCCTGCGCATAAGAGTAACACGATCCAGCACGACAGGCTTTGATGTGTAGCAAATATTCTATGCAGAATGAAGCAAATGTCATGTAGGGTCAACGTCATAAATAAGTGATTACTTTTGTACCCTGTCACTTTAACGTCATGTTTGAAAAGCCATACGAAATTATGTAACGACTAAAAGCGACAAGGTACATAAATGATCACTTGTTTATGACGTTACCATAGTACCTAATTCTGTAAAAACGATGTATGATGAATTCTATTTTAGAGAAAGAGGCGGCGACGCCGGGATTTCAGTACATAAAAATCTGTTTATGTATTTATTTCTTATGGAGAATTAACAAAATAGAAACATGACAAAAGATAACCATATATACGTAACTTAACGTAGACAATAAATGTAACTTCTTGTGTATGAGTTTTATGTGAATTTCTTTGCCGTCGGCGAAACAATAACTTCACTACTGCACTCGAAATCCAATCTGAGGGAACAAAGGCCGTCAAGTCTGTCAAAGACGACCTTGCAGCCCCGAGGGTCTCGTCTCTGAGACCTTGATCCGATGTTGAGTGCCTTTCGAAGCCGAGATTTTTAAGTAATTTCTGAATTATCTCTACCAACTTTTTAAAGAAAATTTATGCTATATTTATTTGCCGTGGACTTTTGTTTTTGAAGTTAAATTATTATCGTGTCGAATACGATTTAATGTTAGTATGACTGTTCAGTCAGTATAGAATTGAGACATTAAATTATAGAATTTTAATTATTAATATTACTGAATGAAGGAATTATTAACGACTACATTTGTCCTCTTTGAGTTCGAGATTTGAATCAAGATTTGACGTAGAGTTTAATTGATATTTAAATTATTCGTATTTCAGCCTAATACTAGAAATGAGAAAGCCGGTTTAAATTGAGAAATTGTAGAAAAGACGTCTATGTATACGGAGTGAGGATGGATAATAAGCGAATAAAATTCCGATAAAGAAAACCTTTGTTAAGTTTTGAGATCCCGAAAACGTTTCTAAAATTTTGATGAAATTCAAATTGATAAATGAAATTGTTTTTGGGGATAGAAAAAACGATCTAGCTTCTTCTGATATCTGAGAAAATACTTTTTTCAATTTTACAACCGAACTCAGCGTGATCAGGCGAATTGTAGTACCTTGATGGTAAAGGTACTACAATTTTCTGTATAAGCTGGAAATGAGTGGGCCCTTGAAGCATTTCAATCTCCGTATCCCGTATGTTACCTAAATTGACTAATTATAGTACGTCCGTCAACTAAAAATCCTAATGACCAACACGGGTGGTGCGGTGTATGGACGCATAATTGCAATTGGTTTTAGTTTAGGGACATCTTCGATCAACAATATGTACATACAATGGTCGCCAATGTGTTGATGTTAAAACGGTTTAAAATTTTTGTTTCTGTTCATTCATCGTCATCATCATCCTCCTCTCCTAGCCGTATTCGGCCACAGCGACCGTTTCCTATAATTCAGTGCGTCGCTGATGCGCTCTCAGGTGGCTGACGGCTAATTTTTGCAACGAATGTTCTACAATACTCGTCACAGGTCAGCCAGCACCCCTCCGACGTAGTTATAGTTTATGGCCACAGGTGGTCTGGCCTTGAGCTCGTTCACTAGTAAACAAATGTAGCTGTATAACTGCACATTCAAGCGGACAAAATTCAGCTTTTATTTTGTAGGTAACTTTTAATCTAGTTGTATTGTTAATTAAAGAGGGACATCCTTGGACTTTCGTAACACTCGAGATATGACGGTCAAGACACTTCCCCCAAATACCTTACACAGAAACTAAAATCAACTAAATGAAAGTGGCTACCTATTTTGTGATGCAATGGATTATTTTGTTCTCAGACCGCGAATGCCCGGAGCTGGAGCACCCCGAAAACGGCAAGGTGGCTGTCACAGGACGATTCTTTGGTGACAAGTAAGTATTTACAGTCCTCCTATACTCTGTGACAATGTAAGGAACAAGGTAGGATACTCACGGCTTGGCGAACAAGAACGATCCTTCTCGCTGGAGTTGGGACTCACGGGGCTCGGTAGAGCGTGTTGACTGGAGTTATTGGCAACCATTCACAACACAGGATTGTCCTTAATATAAGTTACTCCTTTTTAAAACATAAGAGGCAGTGCGCGCGTTGTATAGATAGATAGATAGATAGATAAAGACGTTTATTTGGTACTGCAAGCACCTTAGAGTATACATAAGCAAGCTATAGAGCGCGCGCATCTCTATTCGCCCATTGTGCATAGCGTAAGCAGATGTTCTGTACGTGGTCGGTGCGCTGACTAGTGATGTGCAATGATTAACGTCATTGCGTCAATAAAAACAGACCATAATTACTTAAAAATTGATAAATAACGGAGAGACGATCAGCGCGTGGACTGTGCGTGACTAATAACGTCGCTCTTGAAATTTTGAGACTTTTCAAACTTGTGTTAACTGCTTACAGTTCATACTCGGTAACGCGCGCTCTATAGCTTGCTTATATACATATTGTATACATACTCTAAGGCAAGCACACACAATCAAGATTAACAAAAATACAGAAATCAGTATGAACTTAAAAGTAAAACATTTTACATTGTCTGTATCGGTATCAGTGTCCGACCGAGTGTACTCTGCGACCCCTGTGCGGTCCGTAGTCATAGCCATTTGTTTCGCTAAGAAGAGGGTAGTTAGGAACTGCACATTGTCACAACTAAAACTGAGAGAACACAGTTGCAAAGTTAGACGTACGCACGCCGTCAAGGGAACCATTGGAGAAAAAAAAAGCAGTCAAAAGTTACTGTGTAAATCGATCCAGTTTCAGTTGTTTCCTTCTTTTACCTCTGGCAAATAGTATTCCTAATTTTTTTTTCAGTTCATAATTATATTAAAACTAGTTGTTGCCCGCGACTCCGTCTGCGAAGAAAAATATCCTACGACCTAATCTCAGACCTACCGAATGTGGAGAAAAAATTTCACAAAAATCGGTTGAGCCGTTTCGGAGGAGCTCGATAACAAACACCGTGACACGAGATTTTTGTATATTAGAAGACTAGCTGCCCCAGTAAGTAAACGTTGTTTTGCTATAGAAATAATTTCTTATCATCACCTATGGGTATAAAAAATAGCCTACGACCTATTCTCAGACCTACCAAAATATAGATAAAAAACTTGATAAAAATCGTTCCAGCCGTTTCGGAGGAGTTCGATAACAAACACCGTGACACGAGATTTTTATATATTAAACGATTTTACAGAGAAAAATAAATAAATTAATACACGACGTAAATCTTAAACTAAATTAAAAGTAGAAAAAAAGAGTATTCCCTCGCGGCACGGACCATGTAGGTATGCGTGAAAAATCATTTGAGAGTTTGTATTCTTCCAGGGCGGTTTACTCGTGCATCCAAGGGTCCCACGTGGTGGGTCTTCAGAGCCGCAGCTGCCAAGCCGACGGGCAGTGGGCGGGGCAGCCGCCAGCTTGCAAGAAGAACAGTAAGTTCATCACCCTCACCATCACACTAAAGTCCACTAAATGTCCTCCTCTTCGCGTCGTATTCCTCAGTACTGAGGACCGTGACTAGGGCTTAGAACCGGCAGCGAAAATACCTGTAACATACCGGTATTTATAGGTTTTTTATTTACGCTCCAGAGAACCGGTAAAGAAAGAATACCGGTATTGGCACCGAAAACTATGTACCTTCGTCAGTTGCTAAATCCTTTATCAAGACACAGACTTTAGTACCTTCTGGAAAATGGGAAACGTCAATGCGGTGTTCTGTTTCGATTAAAGTAAAATGCTGACATCACTGACAATTTCGCCTTGGTGCAAGCAAAATGTCAACGTTAAGGTGACGAACCTTTTTTTACCACGACTGTAACATGTTTAGTACCGTGCGAAGCGGTTCCTGTTTCCACGGGAAAACTGGAGATGTGTGTAGGTGATTGTTTTCTTTCTCACTCATTCACTCCATGCGCTCTTTCGAGTATTGGTATTCCAACTTCTTAAAACCGGTAAAACCCATCAATCATATCGGTTCTCAAGATATCGGTGTCATGTAAGACCTATGCTTGGTACCAGTACCCCGGTACAGGTACCAAGACTAATACCGGTTTCGGAAAATACCGGTATTTCAAGCCCTGGTCGTGACCTCTCTTCTGCATGACTTACACTCGAACGATATTTCTCCATCGGTTTCTGTCTCAATGGCAATGTGGAGGGCGTTGTGAACTATAGAGTCAACATGGTGTGGATCTGGCCTTAAACAACGAAATTCGATGTTCGACCTTTCGTTCATGCTACTATTAGCATACGAGTGAAACGGATGGCACGATACGAAGTTCAAAATCGAATCTCGTAGTAGCCCACCTGGTCAGACCACAACGGGATAAATAAAAATAAATAAAATAAAATTTTCCCATCTACTTTTCCGGTTGCTATAAGATTCTTGAGGTTGCCACCGTCTTTCCACTAAAATGTCAATCTCCTCCAAATGCACCGATACGAACGGACACGTGGAAACTGCTGTAAAAACGGTAAAATGGAATTTAAACTGAAAATAATAAAATTACGAATTAGAAAATTAATGAGGAAAAAATGAAAACTACCGCTAACAAATACCGATAATGATGGATTGTTAGTGTTTGCTTTGAAGGATTGTTGCTTTGTTCAATGAAAGAAGCGTTACCACAACCAGAAATGGTGGGCAGATATTTATGGATCCCGTCCTGATCATCAATACAATTTTAGATTTTATGTAGTCATATTAGAATAGAAAAGAATATAATAGATATACGTTTATTCAGACAACACATCACAACAAAAAATAATTTACAAAATGAGAATGAATACAAAAACAAACAAATAAGGATGTGAAGTCGAAATGGTCTCCACTCAGCAATGCCGTTGGCACGACTAGCGTTGTCAACGGCGCTGGTTTTCTGCAGAGCCAGCGAGGTGTGCGGGACAGCATACTGCGCGACTTACGGTGGACAAATTACATAAATATAATTATTTGGCGGTCACCCAGAATCTGACAGTGTGATACCCTACGCCTGGGCAACAGTACCTTGTTGATCCTTAGGATAGCTTTTTTGTTTGAACTTGAACCCACCGACAGTAATACTCTCCCTGAATGGTGGGGGAAGGTTATTCCAGCACTTCGTCGCAGAATAACGAAAGCTGCCACGAAATGCAGCGGTACTGTGCCGTATATTAATTGTACTAAGTATTTGCTGTAATTTTTATTAAAACGACTAGACGCTGGGGGTATCGACATAGAGTTAGGACGCAACAAACTCAAAAAACAAAAATAAAGACTTGTAAGCTCATATATTTGTGGGCTGACTACCTTCTCCTAGGTTTTTGAAGTTTGTTTCTATTTTAGAATAAACAACTATATTTCACTTGGTAAGGATGCTGTTCGTATTGGATATGCAGACCAATTTTCCCATCATTCTTTGAATTGGGGATGTCTATTTTTTTGCAATGTATAGAAAATCGAAAACCATTTCGAGATAAATGCTTTTTAAATCGTTTTCTGTGGTGTTTTAATTTTAATATTATGTAATGAATTTATTATATAACAAATAAGCAATGACCTTCATTTGACATTGGTGTAAATTGCGTGACCGGTTCAAGTCGTACTTTATTCTGTGTGGTTAGAATTTACGCGTGGATTATACTACGGAGTTTGATTTGGACCCGCTGTCTGACATCTAGCACTTTGTCAGTGCTAGTAAAGTGACACAGTGTATAGTGTACCACTACGCAAAAAATAATTAAAGGGGTTGCCTTATCGTACGCATTTAGATAGATTTAGAAATTTGACATTGTGGGAGCCCTCAATTATAATCTGACGTCATCAACTAAAATAGTTTGAATAATTAATTTTGAAAAAAGTAGAGAACTAAATGACAAAATATTGAAATTAGTTTCTTATAATTGACTTTTCTATACAAAAAAAATATAAAAACCACTGGTAATTATTTTTAGACATTCCATATTCCGCGCCGACGAAGTAGCATATAGCAAATTAGCATTTTACTGAAACCAAAACAGCACGTAAGCAAACATGTATACAATATGTATCATGGAAACAAACGTATAATCAACGTATACTTAGAAAAAAACCTCATTCATGTACGAGAAAAGAATACCCTCAATACGTTGCTTTTAGAACCAGCATTTCCACAAAAAGTAAACAATGGAATATCAGGTGTTCGCAAAGCAATTAGTTTCCTGAAAAAAACTCTGGTAGGAAATCGTGCAACCCTTAAAACATGGAAATAATGAGGTTGAGACGAAAAGGAAAGCATTTAGACGGTAGATGGGAACTGTGCAGAAAAATAATAAAAGTTACGTCACCGTCTCGTGCTATACAGGGTGTAATCGTTAAGTGTAATACATACCACTACTAGATTAACCAATCTGATCTGATCTGATTCCTAGGCCACTTAGAACTGTGTCATAATGAATCAATTTGTTTATCGTCTACGACAGTGACTATTGCGTGATTTATGTCATGGTGACATCTCGATCTTTGCAAACATGGTGTCACCAATAATGAATAGGAAAAGAGTTTGCTTGCGTATTATTACTTGAATTGTCACTATCCGTCTGTCAAAACTTTTTCTTCTCATGTTGTCATGGAGCTAAAACGTTTATAAACTCTTTAGGTACGTTTATTGCATGTTGTGATCGGAAAGTTGATAATCCTTTGACCCGCACTGAAGTTGCAATTATCTAGTAGTTAATGCGACATGGTTATATAGTGGCCTAGGAATCAAATTGGTTAACTTTACACAGGCGATTATTCCGTATTTGTTACAATATATAAATTTTTAGGGTTCCTTACCCCAAAAGGAAAAAAACGGAACCCTTATAGGATCACTTTGTTGTCCGTCCGTCTGTCTGTCAAGACCCTTTTTCTCAGGCGTGGAGGTATCAAGCTGAAATTTATATCAAATACTCAGGTCTACGGTCCCTTGGAGCTGTAAAAGAATCAAACTTCTAAGCCAACGCAATCAAAATATACAGCCGTTTACATGCCGCAAATTTCCGCAAATTTTTGAAACTCGCATGGGAATCAAAACCTACAGGGTACTTCCCGTGAACTCAGAATCTTGAAATTTGGTACGAAGCAATGTATTATAGCACAGATAAAGGTAAAATTGCGAAAAGCATAAATTTTTAACGCAATCAAAAGATATAGCCTTTTATGCCGCAATTTTCCGCAAATTGTCGACACTCGCAAGGTAATCAAAACCTACAGGCTACTTCCCGTGAACTCAGAATCTTGAAATTTGGTACGAAGCAAGGTCTTATAGCACAGATAAAGGAAAAATTGCGAAAAGCATAATTTTTTTTGTCTGTCTGTCTATATCAGTACCCAATCTACAATGATCCCACGCTGCGCACATTTTGCTTAGGAGCAGGGGTCTGCTAAGACTGGATGTTCATAGATACATATAAATTTGTACGGGACCCTCGGTGCGCGAGTCCGGTTTTTTTTTAAATAAAATCAATAAACTGTTAAAAATAAAACAAGAAATATCCAAAATTTTGACACTAAACACTCCAATACATTTAGTACAAGGTTAGTAAAAAGGTTTCCTTGTTTTAAAAGATTATTTTTTATGCTGATTGATATTTAAGAAAACTTACCTAACAAAGTAATAAAAACTATCTTTTAAGTGAATGAAATCAATATACGATGTTGGATATTTTCATTCATTCCACTCGGATTTGGTCATTTAATCTTATTCCAACACGCACAACTTCAATCGACGCCATATTGAAAGAAAATACGGATAAATGATCATTTCTGCGTCATTCCAGCTAAGCCGTGTGAACATGGAATGAAAGAAAAATTAAGTATTCACTCGAGTAAATATTCTCAAGTGAACCGTACGATATCACCTTTATTCAGAATTAATAGATTATAATACCTCAACAATGGGTATATATTACAATACCGAAGAACGAAAGACCGAATGTATTTAAACATCGAATGGGTCAAAAGACCGACACGATTTTTTTCTGAAACCGTAAACTTCTCAGATTTTATTAAAACGGCATCATACAGAACCCATTAGGTTAGGTTAGGTTTGTTTTATAACAATCTTAAAAAGTTAACGGTTTCAGAAAAAAATCGTGTCGGTCTTTTGACCTATTCGATGTTTTAATACATTCGGTCTTACGTACTTCGGTATTCTAATACATACCCCTCAACAATAGTGCCCTCATAAAGCTACAGCTTCAAATTTCCATTTTAAACCGCAACTCGTGTCCACAATCAGATTCATTTCATTTGCGGCCTACCACAATTTCTCTATCATTTATTTCATCACGCCGGAATCTTATTTCCAAGGGCATAGGGACTAAAATGCAGCTGATCACAATTTGAACAGACGAACGCCGGCAGTTGTGTATATTTCATGGTAATGAAATCACATTGGTAGATAAAATTAAGCCGATTTTCGGTTCAATCAAATCCTTTGTAGGTTTACGTGAATTGGTATCGAATCGAGATGGCTGACGAGTTACATTAATTTATATAGCGGAATAATTTCCAGTGTGGTGCAAAAATAAAATAATATTTTTTTAAATAGGTGCACAAGTTTCTATACCTACCTACTTCGCTATTGTTAATCAATAACTCATGTCTTATTAGTTTTACTCTAGCTTAAAAAATATTACAGATATTTATTTCACACGAAATTCTAACTGAAACATGGATGCACGGAAAAACTCAGAAAAAGAGACCATGGGGACCAAGGAGACCAGTTGCATAACAAAGTACAACTAATATTACAAGCGGAACTCTCGCTTCAGTTATATTAACTGGAAATAGTTCCGCTTGTAAAACATATTAGTATATAAGTTGTACTTTGTTATGCAACAGGCCCCAGCAGTTTGTATTTCGTGTTAAATATTATATGGATTTCACGGGATGACCGTAAAAGTAACAAATTTGGAGTTGAAAAATAAAATATACAAAAAGACTCCAAAAACAATCTTGATTACAGATATTGCCGATTCAATGATTTTACTAACATGAGAGATGAAGAAGCTTTAGGTACCACTTTAAATTCGGCGCGGAAGAAGTCGCGAGCAAAAGCTAGTTAATTTATATATTTGAACCGAAACAATTTCCGGTATGGTGCAAAAGTTAAAACAGTAATCATCTCATCAGGCTGGAATGATGAATTTACCATGAATCATTGAAATGTGTCATTGTTTGTAACACCCACCTTCCCCCCAGTCTACTGCCTGCAACCCCCCACCATCGAGCACGCTCGCCACTCCGCACTCCCCGAGCAAGTGACCTTCGACCTTGACGCCACGGTGCAGTACCACTGCCACACTGGTTACGTCACCAACGGGTTCCCGAGGGCTAAATGCCTCGCTATAGACAACCAGGCCTCGTGGTACGGGCCAGACATAAGTTGCGAACGTAAGTACCCAGTTTAGATCAAGGGGGCTACTCCGAAATTCAAAAATCGAAGTTTGGGTCGTACCATCTCGCTCGCAGTCGTATTAGATACTATTAGCGTGAGCGGGATAGCCTGACAGGTAACTCAAACAGAAGTTTAGTAGCTGACAAAGTAGCGCCATCTAGTATAAAGGACAACAACTACGCAATTTGCAGAGCAATATACTTACTTAGACACTAGGTGGGCAAAAGAAGAAATGAGAAGTCTGTTAAGCACTTGCTTACTTTTATATGAATTGATGTCATTTATTTTTTTATGTATTTTTTGAGTAAGTAGTATTATTTCCACGTAATTTTGACCGTTTGCATATCTTTGTAAATTTTCTTCTCTCAACTGGGTTAGCTGGAAAAAGGCTGGAAGTGATACCTTATCAGGGATTAATTCGTCACTGTACTTTATTCTGTTAATATCTACTTTAATTTTTAATTTATACCTACGTACCTTCATTGTATGTTATCTTTGTTTTTTTTTTGTGTGAAATTGTGTGTACTTTCTTGTATGTGTGTCTTGTAAAAGTGAATAAATGTCTTCTTTCTTTCTTTCTTTCTTACGTACAATAAAAAGTGTATATTCATACATACAGTGCAAATAATACTTGTTTTCACAAACAGTGCTCCAAAAACTCTTTATGATCACCTTTTTGATTGATTGACCAACTTACATCTTGACACAACTAATTGTTGCGGTCATTTACAAGTGGATTCTTATCGACACACGCTGAAACCAAGGCAAATGCATTGCTTATACCGCGTTTTCTTTGATGTTCGTGAGCTCTGACAAATGGTGTACATCAGTAGACAATACCTGGTTATGAACTTTTTTTTAAACTTGCTTTTTCTCCCTCCAGCACGTTCATGTGGAGAACCAGGGGACGCCCCCCACGGTTGGGTGACAGCTGACTGCCACACCTTCGGCTGTCGTGCCGTGGTACAGTGCGGCCAGGGGTTTGAGCTGGTGGGCAAAGCCGAGCGCTACTGCCAGGCCGATGGGGCCTGGGCACCCAAGGAGCTGCCGACCTGTGTCCGTGAGTAGACTTTTTAGTCTTTTGAATTCCGGTTTTGGTTATGAGTTTCGGCAATGAGTATGAAGGTAAGAACCCCTGAAGTTTCTAAACCTGATAAAAAGGGTCATCGAAATATTATTGAATTCTCAGTATAACATGTTTGCACACAGTAGTCCATGCAACAAAGCCTGTTATTAGTATCATGTTACTAATGGTCTTTTACTTTTAGTGCAGTTTACAGTATTTTGAAGTAATCATATAAATAAAATGTAGATGCTTACTCAAACATTCAAAACTTACCTATGAAGTTCTGAATTTTTTAAAATCTCTGATATAAATGATAACAATGAATAGTATTGGATACTGTAAGAAGATCACAGATTTCAGCAGATGCAAACTCATAATCAAAACCCTAAACGTAAACCTTATCCCGTACTTCTAGCATTGCTTCGTGACAATGTAGTTGCCGATTTCAGTGTCGTCCTTCATTTTGGAATGTTGCATGATTTACAAGTTAATGTGAATATTGGAGATCTACAGTTTTTACATCGGCCATAGTAAAATGAAAGGGTTCAAGTTACTGACGTTCTAACCGAGCCGAATGAAAGACTAAGATATCCTTTAGAATATTGCTGATTCATTCTAATGAGTATCTTCGTCTCCCTCAGTTGGGGTTACGGTTTTGACGTGAGCATCAGACAAGAGTTATCTTTATGGAACGCAATAGTTTTCACATGTGCGCGCTCTACAAGACATAACTAAAAATAAGCCAACTTTTGTTGGTTTTCATTAGGTGCGTGTGTTTGAATTCACGTGCGTTTCTATAAATTTGAACGACCTGATTTAGTCTAGAAGAACGGTGATGTGTGTGAAATAGAGAGTGATATCTTTTTATTTTACGCTTGAAGCCTTCTTCCCTGATTTTGTCAGATCCCTCTTTCATTGTTCTATGTGCCGGTTAGTTCGCATGTGAAGCTTCCTCTGTGATTATCATGGCTATCATAGTAAGCAATTTCATTGTCATGACGCAATTAGGCTAGTGGATCTCCCACTCAATTGGATTTAAAGTTAGAGAGACATTAAGTTTGTTTGCAAGGTATTTTTAAATTGATTTGTTATATTTCAACAGATGGAGTTAGTTTACTGAACACTTGTAAAGATCTTTCATCACAATCAATGCTCA
Organism: Archips crataeganus; assembly: GCA_947859365.1. NCBI lineage: Eukaryota > Metazoa > Arthropoda > Insecta > Lepidoptera > Tortricidae > Archips > Archips crataeganus. The sequence goes on from OX402067.1 coordinate 1,997,273, forward strand.
AAGTTAAAGATGTGTCTTTAACTTTGAGCATTGATTGATGTATGGAAACATTTTTCAACCACTCCAACCACTAACTCAATCACCCGCCGAAATATTTCAGATTAATTTTGAAAAAACTTGTACAGAGATGCGCATTGGCAACTATACAGTGTGCACTATCAGATCCATGGAAATATTGAGCATTTATAAACTCTGTCAAAGTAACTACTGAAGTGACAGAAGTTTCACTTGATGAAGTTTACTGGACATAGTTCTAAATTTGCTTAGCGTTTCCAATAATTCTGTGCAGTTGCTTCTGTGTGTTCTTCTTTACTTATTTTGTCCACTTTATCGTCCAGTCGTTGACTTACTATGATATAGTTTTAAGTTTTATTTTTAACGAGTTCAAAATTAAAACCTTGACTATTTAGTCATCATCATGGTTTAAATTCTGATGATCTTAAAAATGAAACAGAAATAGCCATCGAAAGGTGAAGAATATTTTTGGTTGATTTGAAATTTTGTTTTTATTTTCAAAATCAGACTAGTTTACCTGTGGGATGTCCACTAATTTAGTTTTAAATGATGGAATTTAAAACATCTTTTTTCTCCTTTCCTGCTGCTCTTTAGAAGGAGAAGAGAAGGGGACAGATTGAGTCGATCATTACATTACGTAGTGTGTTTAACGAAACATATTTGTGATCATTATATTATATACTTGTTGTTGTGTTCAAATTCTATGACAGTAGCAACAGTACTTCAATAGCAAGTCGAAATTTCAATGGCCATGATAAAATTTGACTTTACATAGGTCTTTACTGCCCTTAGCTTATCTACAGCTACTTAAGTAGATCATATTAAATATGTAGTAGCTTTAAATCGATGTTGAACGTGCAAGAATTTACTGTATAAAATTTCTAAACTGTATCTTATACTATGCTGTAGTGAAAATAAATGTAAAAATAAAACATCATTGTTTTATTCGCATGTGACGCTTTCGTTTTGCATGTTTCAAAGAATATCCTTTATTGATAACAGCTCCATCTGTGTTTAAGAGTTTGAGTTACGTTAAAGCGACACGTGTCGCCATCTAGTGGTCACGCAGGTGCAGTGCCCCCCGCCAGAGGCGCCACGCCACGGCAAAGCGGTGTATACTTCTTGCGCCTACAACTCTGTCGTTTCGTACGAATGCAAGTACGGATACAGATTGGTCGGAGACGCTACTAGGAGATGTGGTGCCGACAAGAAGTGGTCTGGTTCGCAGCCTTTATGTAAAGGTAAGCTATACATTTTTCCAGTTCTGTTTTCATTATAATATTGTCCTCAATTATTCCACGACTTGCTTCGCCCGCGTGAACCATCCAAATGAATTAAAATTTCGGGATTTGACTTATTTTCTTGTCACATCTATACAAATGCAGAATCAATTGAAGTGTAGGTTCACTTCATGGTAACTTAACTCCGCTCTTAAATAGGATTTTGAGCGGAGACAAAATTAGTCATTACCCGACCGACCCCCACATCGCCAAATTTCATCCAAATTTATTCCACCATTTTTTGACGGTCACACTTTTACATGCTCACACCATTTTCACGCTTTTACTCGTAGCAAAGTAGATGAGTCGTTGTAAGTTCGCTTTTGATTATTTACGGTTTTCTGAAATTTCCAGAAATCAACTGCGGTCACCCTGGTCAGCTGTGGAACGGGTGGCTAGAGAACATCTCATCAGGCACAGGACTTGGCGCTTCCATCATCTTCCGGTGCCAAGATGGCATGAAAATGGAAGGCAACGGTTCAGCCATTTGTCAGAGCGATGGCACTTGGAGTCATCCCCTGCCACAGTGTTTGGGTAAGAAGGAATATTTAAATTAAAAAGAACCTCTCCCACACAAATTTTCATTTATTTATTTATTTATTCATAAAGTTCATATAAGATACAAAATATAAGCATGAAATAATCTTAGGTGTAGTTAGTAAATTTAGTTTAGTCTAAGCTAGGTTACAAGTGTAACCTGTGTTATAGACAAAAGGAATCTAAAATAGCATTATAATTTATCACAAGCTTGGTTAGGTATATAAAGTGGTATGCTGTTCTATCTACAATACATATTCCATTATAACCTTACGTTGCACAGAGAAAAACTCGACTCAATACCGCCTGGTAAGCGTGGCCTACATTGCTCCGGTCAAAGAAGAGAGACTTACATTATAGCGACCACTGGCGCTCTTTCATTCATCCGTACAGCAAAAGAGTGGCATTCCCTACTTGCGGCTGTATTCCCTGAACGCTACAATCTGGCCGTTTTCAATCTAGAAAGAATAAGCATTTTATAGGCAACCGTACTCCACTGTAGACTTCATCTTCGCTTCCCATCAGGCGTGACTAAAATAATTAGTTTTTGTTGTCAGTGCTCGCTTTGACGCTTTCCAACAGAGCCCAGGGGTTTCTTTGATGCCCAAGGACCCTGGCATGCCCTAATACGACTCTGATAACCAAGGGTGATAAAGAACAACTATTGCGCATTTATACCTAAATAATAATTACGTGAACTTCAGCTAGCAACTTCTGTTTGTCCTTCCAGCGCCTTGTGTGGTGCCTCACGTGTCCCAAGGCAAAATCAGGCTGGTGGAGAACAAGACCGGAGACAATGAGACTGCGGAGGAGAGCACTCAGATCGTGGGCAGTTCTTCCATGGTGCAGCACGGTAAGATCAACACACTATCATACTCTTAAGTTATCTGCTCATAAATAGAAAATACGACTTTAATGAAACTAAGAATATAAAATAACAATGAATAAAACTTAACTAAGTATAAACACTAACAAACTATAAAAATTAAAACTAAACTATATTAAAATAAAATAAACTAAAACTAAATTAAATCTAAAAATGGCCCCTGTGGCATGGTACCGAAGGCGCTGGCAGCATTTCCTCGCTGGATCGTAAGACTGATGCGTTGAGCGAGGAAGCTGCCAGCTCTTCGGTCTCCTGTGGTATCTCTGAGCCTCTTTGATAAGTCTTTGAAGAGACTCAGAGCACCAGGGCCCCACGGCCCAAGGGTCTCGACGCCAAAAGGTACAAAATTATATTCGGCGCCGAGACCACTGTATTTCCCTAACTTGGCAATTTCGGCCGTTTCTGCTGCTGCCACTGCCCTTATAGATGTTCGGTGGAGATGTGAAGGGGCCAGTGTGTCAACACAAGTTGCGTCCCACACTAGCACCCGTCCCATACTCCACGGAATCAGGGACATCCCATCCGGTCTCTTGCCGTCATTTCTAGATATTATAATAAATTAATTAATTACGCGGCCACGAAGTGTTGGAATGATCTGCCTCCACCGATCCGTGCTTTAAAGTCAAAGCATAATTTTAAAACAAAATGTAAAATTCACTTTCTCGCGCTGAATGGATAACCTAAACAGAACACTATACTTACCTTGCTCCAACTCCAACAAGACATTTGGCTGGCTTGGGTAACGCTCTCAGGGCAACACGTATATTGAGCGCATTTGACACAGACTTTTTAATTGTTTTTAATTATTCGTTGGGATGTATTTATATATTTTTTGTTACCTATTTGTTATTTGCTAAGTATTTTTTTTTTTTCACACGAAATGGCGGTAGCTTAATTTTAATGTGAACGACTTTACAAAGGGCCGGGCTGCGTTCCTGCCTAACCTTAAGTCTTTAGAATGTTTTGTTGTTTTTAAGTTTGTTTTATCGAAGGTTGAGTGAATGCGTCACAATATCAAAATTTGTGAAATTGCTGATAATTCACTACAGTAGCCAGAATAATCTTTGGCGTAATTTGTTGCGGTTTAATGGTTCTGATACGATTAAACTGATAAAGTGTTGCCATACATACTTCCGGTTTGTATACCTATCTAGGTTTTTGTTGCGAACTACATTTTCCGCTGGCGTTCGTGTCTTCACAATGTGTTGTTTTTTTTTTGTGTTTAGTTTTTAAATGGGTCCCACTGAAAAACAGCGTTGCGGCTTGCCGCAACATTATGCTGAGTGGGGCCCAATTTATACTATTCGATGATTTTTATTTGTATCTTTTCCTGTCAAATGTATTTCCTGTGTATCGAATATGTGTAAATAAACATCTCTCTCTCTCTCTCTCTCTCTCAATTAATTAATTGCTCATAAATTAGGCGTAAATGAGACTATGATGGTTATCTACGTCGTTTCGGTCGCCGGTGAACCCTTTTACGAACTAGGCAAGATATGCTTCTCTAATTTGAGCTAATACAACTAGGAGAAGGATCGCAAAGGCATTGATAGCGGTAAGGACTAAGTGGAATTTATTGATCTTCATCTCGATTCTTCTTTAAATTGAGGTCTTTTCTACTCAATTTACAGGTGAAATAATCCTGGTGGATTGTGAGAAGAACTACGAGTTTCCATCGAACAATGCGGCGGTGACGTGCAACAATGGAACTTGGACGCAGATTCCTAGATGTACACCTGCCAGGTAACTTCCTACTAATGGGAGGATGTCTAAATACATTAAGTTTTGAAAATAGTAATGGACGAAATAAATAATGGTCATTTTGATATATTTTCGGTGAAACTATTTAAACAGAGGAACTTTTTTGATCGAGCAATCTACAGATTGGTTTAGGTTAGGTTAGGTTCTATCATCCCAGCCTTCATACGTGTGTGTGGAGTTCCCAATTCGCACTGGATCCGCATGGGGACGTGGCTCATATTTTCCGAAAATCGTTTTTTCTTCGTGGCAATTATTCCATTCCCATATTTTCCCAGTGGCATTTTTCCCAATTATTATTATTTACCACTGATTAATTTTACTATTCTCTTAATTACCCAGGAAGTAGACATTATTATTATTATTATTTATTATTATATTTTTTGGATTAACATAGCGTTTTCGATTAAAGCTGATAATCGATGGAGGTCAACTTTGCTGACCTCCTATTTCTGGGCGATTTTCCCTTCGGGCACAAGAAACTACCTAACTACCCAACCTACCTAGTGTTCTAGGACAGGTGTCCATTGAGATTTAAAAAAGAAAAGAAATAGAAAGATTAAAAAAATGTGGAAATGGAATAATTGCCACGAAGAAAAAACAATTTTCGGAAATTATTGGCAACACTCCGCATGGGAACTATGGCCCAAGCCCTGTCATTCTTAGAGTATTCCTGTGCCAGGCAATGGGACGTATATAGGCTGTGATGATGATGAAAAGTACTGTGGAAATATTTCAGATGCAAGAAGATGCCGCGCTTCCCCCGCAACGGGATGGTCATCGCGCCAAAGACGGAGCACGGCATGAAGGCCAGGTTCCGGTGCAAGGACGGCTTCGAGCTGAAGGGGAATCCCATAGTAGTGTGCTCCTTTGGCAACTGGACTGGGGAGACAGCTAAGTGCGAAGAAGGTACGGTTAATTTAAATGGAGTACCGAAGTTAGTCTGAGAACATGCTATGCCCGCCTTCCATCAAAAAAGCGTAATGAGCGGAAACTGATGTAACGAACAATTAAAAAAATTGTTTCTACATTTTGCCTTCAACTGCCAGCGGACTTCTTGGAGGAAGCAAGCCGGGAAATGAGATGGGTCAGATGAGCGGAGTCCGTTTAAGACAAGCGTGCGACGCCATAACACAGCGGACTCATTTTAACTCGCTCAATTCACTCCGCATACTCGCTCGCTGTTGAAGTCATCATGATCGTCATCATCATCAGCCTATGTTCGTCCACTGCTGGACATAGGCCTCTCCCATGGCACGCCACTGAGTACGATCCTCAGCCACTCTCATCCAGCTCTTGCCAGCCGCCTTGCGAAGATCATCGCTCCACCGAGTCTGAGGACGTCCCACGCTACGTTTGCCGATCCGTGGTCTCCACTCAAGAACTCGTCTACCCCAACGGTTATCGGTTCTTCGGGTTATATGGCCTGCCCATTGCCACTTCAGCGTGCTAATGCGATGGGCTATGTCGATAACTTTGGTTCTCTGTCGGATCACTTCGTGAAGCTTCGCTGTTGAAGTGCTTGTATAAAAATCGGTGTTGCGTTGCGAGTCGAAGGGAGTCCGCGTGGAATCTGCTCGACTCTGAAAACACTTTTGTGACTCTTTGAACTCGTTTGGCCCACTCCGCTTGCTCTTATTCAGTAGAAACACTTCTATGTAGTTGGCATTTGCAAGTTAAACGAACTCCGTACGGAACTCGTTCCGCTCGATACAGAAGGCGGACATAAGGTGTTCTGAACCTTATACCTTAACTCTCCACATCATCACCTTTGAGATTTTTTTGAAGCTCCCTCTTTTTTACTGCCGCTGCTCCACCGAAAACTTCCAACGACTACAAGAGGGGGTTATTGTCCATGTTAAGAACCTGTGTTTTTAAGAGAACGAAGCAAGAACCTGCAGAATTGAGTTATCACAGCCATATCCTTTAGCTGCATTTGCTTGTTCACTATCTCGTCGGAATAACGGACATCCCTTCTTAGAGAAGTTTTGTTATTCGGAACCAATATGGCTGCTAAAGTTAAGTCTCTAACTCCAATGGTTAGTGGCTGAGTGCTTTGTTTGTCAGTAAGTCAATCGGTCGGTAGTCATGTCAGTTATAAAATGGTGGGCTTACGAGATTAAAGATGACAAGGAGTGCATCATATGCGAAACCGACTCGCACTTAGCTGGTTTGGTCTATTTCATAAATCAATAGATTTAATACCATACACCGACCATTGAAAGCGTCACTGAGAAGATTTAGTCGCTAATATCATGTTGTTTCTTTTCAGTATTCTGTCCTTTTCCGGGTTACATAGAAAATGGGAAGGTGCTTCTAGTCGGCAACATGGGATTGTACGACTATAGACCTTACGTGAAGAAGGTAAGTCTCACATCACTCCCTCTTTAAAGCTATCCCCAGGAAATTACCCAGCTAAAAGGTAAGAGTCATCGATAAGAAATTTTCTAAACACTCTATGTCCAAAGAATGATTTTTGACCACACATCTGACTCAAAGATCAGATATAAGTTTTTAACCACTCCCGTGGACCTTGAAAATTTGCAACAAGTCTGAAATTTAGCGATCAGAGTCGACGTATGGAAACATCACTCACTGCCTTGTCTCAGAGGCTGTCTTGTCAAATCAGATCAAGATATCCACTATTGAACATAGCCCTCCCCAAGTTTCGCCAAACTGACTGGCCCTGTGCTATCCGCATCCAACGCGTTCCCACAACCTTAACCAGGTCGTCGTTCCGTCTTATTGGATGCTTTACACTGCGTCTCCCGGTCCGTGAATGCCATTCGAGCACTCTTTAGCCATCAGATCCACGAGCGGTGTGCCATGTCCACTGCCACTTGAGTCTGACGACTCTTCGAGCTAGTATGTCGGTGGCTTTAGTTCTCGTGCCAACTTCATAATTTCTAACATGATCCCACAGGGAAACTCCGAGCATGATACTTCCATCGACCTCTGAGCCAATAGATAGATGCTGAGAACTTAGTACTTTTACTGTAATTTTAATGTTCCAGGTAGTCAACAACAAGCAGATAATGTATGAATGTGAGAAAGGCTACGTGCTGTCTGAGGGTCCACCTGGCGCCACCTGCGTCGGGGGCCACTGGAGCCCTCGGGAACTGCCCAAGTAAGACTACTTTACTGACGATAATTGATGCCGGTTGGGCCAGTTTTTATTAGGTTTCAAAATGGTCAAAACGGGAATCTTACAGTTTCACTATGTCCACGGAGACTCTTAGTGTGGTTGAGGCTAGAGATAACTATGTCTAGAGCTCAGTTACTCGCTAATTCTGGCGTCAGTTCAGTCCATCATTCTGGTCAGAATGACGAGAGAACTATGTGTAACTCTCTCGGACTGAGGGACTGATTTCCCGGACTGGTAAAAATTAAATATTTTAAATAATATTCGCCAATCCCTTGTGAAACCAAAATAATGGACTGAACTGAGCCCAGAATTAACGTGTAACTGATGTCATTGCTATAATCGCCGTCATTCGGTGTTTGAACTTGTATAAAATCATCAGCAGGGAGTGACAAGGTGCTAACTAAAGTGTAGGTAAAGAGATCTTTGACCTCCATTATACTGTAATTTGGCATGGATGTGCATAATAAAAACATAAATTTAGGGCTTCTCCCTAAGGTAGAATGAGAAGTAGGCATGAGTTTTTTTAACGTCTGACTCATGGCGTGAGGTGCCGTTGAATAGATCTTTCAAATATTAAACAAGTTTACCAAAACCAATTTTCGATCCATAAATGTTTAAAAATCCAAAAGAGAAAATTAGTTTTTTTTTCTTATATAGTTAAAAGCGTAATATAATACTAAACTTAATTTTGTTTTAGGTGTACACTGTACCAACATCCTCGGATACGATGGAGTCGCAGGCGCAGGTCTGTACCTGAGCCAGAAATCCGCCACAGACGGTCTGCCTTCCTCAGACACTATTACAACAACATCCGGCATCAAACCGAGTCTCCCAATCAATACAACGATCTGTACAACAAATACAACCACGACGATCCAAAACCTACTCTGCGACACGCTAATTTTAAAATCATGAAGAAATTTGATATAGACTTTGATGGAGAAACAATGGAAACTGATACCGAAACTGGACATGGAGATGGAGAAAACTTCCCGACTGCTGTATACACTGTTTACAATGTACACGGTGAACCCATTGGACACCGGATGTATTCGTATCAGCCAGTGTATGAACCAGAAGAAGATGAAATCGTCCAACGAGACGATACTTCTGAGTATGAAGAGACATCGGATTTTGATAATGAACTGCCTCATATTACCGTTTTAAAAGGTGGCTTATTTCCTGATCACGAAACCGATAGGACTGCAAAACATATTAATAAATTGAAACATCAATACTTTGAAAGATATGTTGATAAACGACGTAAAAGGTTTCTGACTTCTAAAACAAGTGAAGATAACAAAACTTCTGTAGATTTAGATTTGCAAAGTACTGAAAGTAAAACAGAAGTCACAACCAAAAATATTATAGAAACTTCCATTAAAACTAGAAGAAAACGTGCTGTAAATCAAGAGGAATATGATAGAGATACGTGGACGGAAAATCCATTAGCTAAAAATGGTGACTCAATAAATGAAATATACGAAAACTTACTCAGTGTTATACCTCTCAAGACAAAATCTGAAAATGAAACCAGCACTGATAGCAAAGAAATGGCTGTTATACCATTGCAATACAAAAGAACAAATTCCACTGAAGTTGACAATATTTTAGACAAACGGGATAAAAGAACCAGCAGGAAAACTGATAGACTGAATCAAACTACAGCAACTATACCTAAAACGTAAGGTATTTTAGTAAATACGGGATAATGATATCATTACATTAACCATGTTCATAAATTGTATACTACAAATTGATATTTTTCTTGTAAAGCTTTTGTTCTTACTTAGCTTGAAAAATGTGTTTTGTTGTTTCCAGTGGTAGAGAAGGAAAGAGTGGTAAACTAAGACAGCAACAATCAGAGGACAGTGGTGAAGGAGCAGGACAGACAGATTCCAAAGAAAATGGTGGTTCCAGTGGTGAGAAAGGAAAGAAAGGAAGACCAAAGAGCCCTTGTGAACCTATAGAAAGTGAACCGTATGTGAATATTGAAATAGTGAAGCTTGGGCGTGATCCAAATAATACTTTTAGTTCAGGTAAGCTTAAAGAATATTTTACTTATCATATTAATAAAATAAATACTAGGTGGTGTATTTTTCGACGTTTCAATCTGGTAACTTTTCTGAATTCAGGTACAATAGTCAGGGTAGCATGTGGCAAGGGCTACGGTCTTAACCTAGACCAGAATGCGACAGCCAAATGCGTTAGAGGGAGATGGAAGCCCGACAAACCGAAATGTGAAATTCGTGAGTGGTACAATAAGATATCGATACGGAATGAATTTTGATCAGATTTTCTGTAATGCGCATGTCAAGCTTCCCAGCCATACTTTTGTGATCGCATTCCAAGTTGATGGGAAAGGCAACGTAAAATTATTTTTTAAGCTTCCAATCTTAAAAATTCAGGCACTAGATACTATTAAACTTAAGTTTTCTTGGTAATTTTCTCCACTACTATTTTTGTTGCTGTACAAATTGAGGTTTAAACTTCTTCAATCGACACAATTTAGGCCTTTGATTATATTTTTACGGCAAAAGTCAGTCTGCAGATTTTTACACACTACATCTCTTCGTAATAATATTCTGTTACTTTACTCTACTCTAATTTTCGAATTGCCTTTCCTAAGCTATTAGCGATCAATGGTTTCTCCTTGATTTCAATAATCATGCGAGTCTCAACCAATCTTAATGTTTTCCCATCTTTATAGAGGTAATCTTCTTCAACAACATCTTCGCATTCCATTTCCTCTTCCTCTAAGAAAAGTTTATAGTCTGTTTTTAACATGATGTTCGCAGTACCGTGCCACGTGCCTTCTACGGAGTATGGTATCTATACCATGTCCCCTGATGCAAGCCATACAAACGTGGGTCCCATACTTGGTACCCCGGGCACTGGACATGCTGAAGAGAAGGAATTGAATGAGACAGACCCTGTGCCGAATGGGCAGGTGGTGCACTTCTCCTGTGAATATGGGTAGGTATAGAGTAATTGAGATATTTCGAGGATGAGCCAATATTATGAAACCCAAAAGATCCTGACCACATGAGAAAGGATCTAACTTACGATGCGTTTTTTCGCGATAAAAGATGCGACATTGCTGTTTCTTAATGTGGCCATTCACACTCTCCTTAGGCCAAAGACAAAATTGTGTATGGCCGCACCATACAAGGTAGATATTTGTTTGCATGTTTGGGCTCATTTCACTGGTGCAGCCGGTGGGATGTGTAAATAAACTAAAATAATGAAAACAATAATATTATAGACATGAAAATGGTTGATTATTTTCTTTTCCAGTTACAATGTACAAGGACCAACGAACCTACGCTGCTGGTTGGGGGAATGGGCCGTCACCAGCATGCCCGAGTGTGTTCCAGGTAAATATTTGCATCTAAGTAGTTTTCTTTCTTCAGCACTTGACAAAAGAATAGCTTAAAATCGCTATTACTTTAATATTCTAGTCGTCGTTATTATAAGCTAATCTCTTTGGTATTTTTTATAAACTGACACCGACTAACGGCCATGTGGGGATCACCTGATAGTAGTAGTAAATCATCATCGCTGCCCATTAAGACATTAAGAGTGCTTAAACTTTACCGACCTGTGCTGATGTTGGAAAATCTCCAACCGCCAATTGAAAATTGTGCACGTGTAGATAGGGCAAGAAACATCGCTTAGCCGTTCAATCGAGGAGCACTGCCCATTGAGGTGGTATTAATGGAAATTCCGGAACTTGGCAGCGGGAAGAAGATTATTTTAAGTGCCTTCCATCATTTATAACCTCAAGGTTCAAATATTTTAAGACTGAACTTTTGCTAGCTGTCATCCTAGTGCAGTCTGCCCCTAAACATTGCACTCGGTTAACAGTTATCAAAAGTTCATTTTCAAAATATTTCGACAATAGTGGGACTCACCCTTTCGACGGTGTCCCCCGCAGCGCCCTGTGAGTTGCCCCTCCTCCACGGGGCGACCTATGAGGCGGGGTATCGCGCCGGCCTCACGGTGGCCCATGCTTCATCTGTGAACATAGCCTGTGAGGCTGGTCGGTCGCCGCCGGCTACGCTGAACTGCCATCTGGGCAGGTTGCAGCCAACGGTTCATGACTTCTGCAGGCCGTTAGGTAATCACGAAGACTTTTGTATATATTTTTTTGTCTTCATCATCAGAATGAGAGAATTTGGGCTACTGAGTTTCCACTATACACGTTGGAAACATGTCATTGGGCTATTTCAAAAAAAAAAAATTGATGTAAATTTCCACTTAAATTTTAAAACAATCGGCCCTGAGAGCTAAGTTTCAAACCCTGTAGTGCACCATGGTTTTTTTGTAACGGTTATTATTTAGGTCTATTTCCGAATCATGACAAAAAATGGTTCAAAGTGAATCAATAAATAATACGTGTCCTGATTTTCTTTTGTGAATCAATTGCTATTGCGGAGAAATGATTCCCGCTTAGGCACTATTTTTCTTTATTATTGTATCCTATTTTTGTTTTATTTATAGTACCTACTAACATACTCGTAGCTATAAGTACTAATTGTTACTAACTCATTTATGAATAGGATCAATCATCTGATTAAACAAATTATTATCATTATAACTTTAGTTGACATACTATTAACCGACAAAATCGAAGCTATAAAAGCATTCAAAAAGTACGTCTACCTTAACATGTCAATACATGACACCATTTGATTTTTGTGCTTTATTTGAAAACATCAGAATAAAAATACTAAACAAGCAACTTCGCTTATTTCAGCAAATTTATCAAGACCACGTCCGACTTCAGGGTTCCAGAGTGGATCCGACATCGTGAGAGAAGACGTCTCAGACCTGGAACCAGATTTGGACGGCAAACCGGTGGCGGAGTGTGGTCCACCGGCCAGGTAACAAACTTTCCGAATTGCCTGTGTAAATCTAACAGATGCTAATGTTGCTTTGAAGCTATTTTCAAAGCTGACATTAACTGTTGTGCGACCTGGTCTCTTAAAATCGTAGACAAGTGTTCATAATTAAAATGATGGCACAAGTGATGATGGCATTCTTTTATTCTTCTTGAACTTCTAGTCCTTATTAGGGGTGACGCCTATCATTTGTCTTGTCTTTGGAAATTTAGCTGTCCAGATATTAAAAGACCAGGTTTCACAAATGACAGTGTTATTGTTTGATTTTGAAGCGCTTTCATTGTAGCTTATGTGTTTGTTTTTTACATCAACATAACGGACATCTCATGTGAGATTTCATTCAGGTCATGTATGACTTTGGTTGTTGATTTGTAGAATGACAGCGAGAAAGTACCGGAGCTTTGATCGCGTCAGATTATTGTATTTTGTTTTTCAATAGTTTATTTTGCTGATGTCTTGTATAATTATAACTCTTGTTAAGAATACGTTGTGTTCTACATACAAGGAAGGTATGATGACATTGTTTAACTCTGGAGTAGTAGCGACATAATCTACTACGTTAATCTTACTGTTTACATCAGTATTTTGCTAATTAACGATGAATCATTAAAAATTTTGACCAAACTTACACAACTTTGCATCTATCTTCAAATATGCCTTCCTTAGTTAAATTGGATGGAAAGCAACATATTCTTATTGCCAAAGTCGAACGTCATCTGCATTGGTGCAACTAAAAAATAGTGTTTTTGCAAAGTCTGCATTTTATATTTGCTGGCTGACAAGACTGAAAGGAACGCAGGCGTTCAGGGACGCCAAGCCCTGGTGAGAGCCTTATAGGTTCGGAATTTTGCTTCCATTTTCTCAATCATTTGATCATGATTCATTAAAGCGATAGATGCATCTTCATCGACCACCACGATTGTTGGATCGGTTGTTTGATTAAGGTTGGTCGTATTTTGAGTATGTTAGACTTCTGGATGGTGTTTATTAACTATTAATAATACAACAGTTTTGAGTTTTTGAGGTATATTATGCTTTATGGTAAAACGATCTCAGTCATCGACTGGGTGTAAAATATTTGTAAAAGATATTTTGTTTATCTACAAAGTTTTATTGAAGCACTTTACGATGTGTTCGAATTACTTCGAAGTGTATCAACATCCATGCATATTGGATATTGGTGTTTAAATACAGACATCTTTACTGTAGTCTGTGTCATACTTTCAAGAAGATTTTACTACATCTATTTTGATCAAAGGAAGATGTTTTTCAGAATAGGTAATCCATATAAAAAATACAGAGATGTTATCTGATACCTCCGTTCGTCTTGCATACTGAAATCATTCTCGCTCTTAACAAAACAAACGATTTCAAATACCTACCAACATTTTTAGCTTTTTCAATGACTCTGTAAATTAAATTTTGAACTTTTAAGGTTTTTCCATCACCATGACTGTCTACAGTGAAATCCTCAGAAGGCAGGGCTTAGTTTGTTCTTTCTGACAAGTGACAAAAATGAGCATCTGAAGATAGCTCAGATGAAAGATAAGCGTGGATACCATCTCTGAAGAGTCAGAATAACCCGGCTTTACGGTGTCTTTTGTTTTAAATCTATTAGTAACAAGGTCGATAGTAAAACGTAACAATACACCTTTGCAAATGGTGAAATGATCATTATACACCTTATAATTTCTAACTCATTTTATGTAACTAGGGTAAGGTTAGAAAACGAACTAATGTATTCTGTTACTCTTTTTACGTGGCATCTTGGCTTGTCTTTGATCTGTGGGAGATAGCACGGTGTGTTCTTTCTCATTTACCGACCACGTTTCTATCATCAATCTAATACTTAAATGGATCGATAGGTGTATCGTTTCAACCGTCTCACACTTTTTCGTGGTCACATTTTTTACAAATTGGCTGTAAATTTTGATGGCGCCTTCGGTTATTTATTAGAGGTCCTGTACTTCTACGAGATAACTAGAAACTGTATCATAATCTGCTGCCGTTTCTACAAAAATAGGTCTACGAAAGTGTTTTGGAACGAACGCTGGAATAATGACTTAAGTAGAATAAGCATCGAGTGATAGAGGACAAACATCATGCTATGCTATCCTGGTAAGAAATACACAGATTTTGTATCTGCGTATACTTCATCATATGACTCATTATGTCCACTGTACGTGATCCTTCTTCTACCCCAACATAACAAAGTTGGCTATGTGTAATAGCGAGAACAATGTACTGTTAACTTTTACGCATATCTGGATCTTTGGTTGGGCCAGGAGATGAATTGCGAATAGTGAGCTCCCAACACGCCAATTTTGCGAAGGAACGATTTTGAAAATGTTTGGAGAACCAGAATCTATTAGACAGTAGGTATCATACCACGTACGTATGGATCTTCAACAAATCAACCTAAATCTGCCGAATCTTTGCAGTACGTATTAATTGCAGCGGCAGCGGCAGGAGAAATCAAGGAATCGAATTTGATTTACAAATTACTGTACTTACTTCAATTTGAATTCCTTCAGAAAATTGTTGCGTTGGCATCTTGTCGTCTATTTTAGGTGATTGTAAGGTTTTGTATAAGACAGCTATTTGTATGGCCACAGTTTTTGCTTCTTATGTCTTGGCCGGGCTTGGGTTTAGTTGCTCTCTTCTGAGTCAATGTTTAGTGCATGCAGCATTTTGAACTTATGAAACACGACTTGATTTTATGAGATGAACTTTTGCGTAGTGGTTTCGTGACATATTATTTTGAAGCCCTAAGTTTTACTTAGGTACCAAATTGTTTTAATATATTTTAACGGACGTCGAGACAAGTCCCGAACGTCTCCGCTCATTTTAACTAATCCACAAAAAACAAAAAAAAATGTCACCTAATCGCTAGGTACCTGAAAAAGTTTTTCTAATCAAACATTTGAGTGCACGCATGCTCGTTTATCTAGGAGACCAATGGTCTCTTCTTTGCCAAAGTACTTACGAGCCAGCAGCTCCTCGAAAAACGTCGCATGCTGGTGCAACCATTCTAAAACTCGAGCAACCAGACGACGTATAATGTGCCCCAAAATCTGACACTCTTGAAACCACTAACTTTATCCGAAGGGTTCAAGGGACCCTTATATACCGGGATGGGGCGGAAATGAACGGGACCCAGGTGATGGAAGGATACCCCCACGGGACAGAGATCACCTTCAAGTGCATAGCCTCCATCATGGGGGAGAAGACGACGTGGAAACTCATCTGCGAGCACGGGAGTTGGGTTGGCAAGAGCTTCAATTGTGGTGAGTGTGACATCAGCTAAATCCACCGCCTAAATAGCATTACATAAATTGGATATGATTATGTTATAAGTACAGCGTATCACAGAATGAGTCCAAAATATTTTATTCAATGGTTGGGTAAGTCCAAAAAACGTCCACTGCTGAACAAAAACCTCTTCCAAAGAGTTCCACAAGTAGTTCCTGCGACTTTTAACAGCTCGTTGGTCTATCTTGTGTCTTCCCACGTTACGTCTTCCGGTTCGCAGTTGCCATTCTAGTACCTTAATGCTCCTTCGGCCGCCGGTTCTACGAGTAGCTCTGCTCACTGTCACTTAAGTCTGGCAACTCTCCAAGCTATGTCAATAACTGAATACCCTAGTAATTTTAATTTCAGATTGACAACATATTTCACTACATTTAGCCGATGTTCACATGTGACATCATCTGCATCCGGTGAAAACCTTTACACGGATTTGTTCACCCGCTGTATGAAATATTTATTTCAGATTCATTCAGTGATAATTTTTATAAAACTTCAACCTATTGTTCTACAACCAATCCAGTTGAGAGACTGCGTAAGAGCAGTGTAGTCGACTGTTCAGGATTGTTAGCGAATCTTTATGATGATTTTGGGAAAATAATAATAGTGGTTTTCCTTAGCCTTCCACACAGCACTCCAGAGCTCATAATTAGCGATAGAGAGCGCTACTGCTCATTTACACATCACAGGTCGTATTGTGTAATGCGCTGGAGTTCAGTAGCATTCCCCATCTCTTTATACCCGCATCCTACACCGTGTGACATAAAGAAGTGGAGAAAACGTTGGTTGGATTGTGACTCCTAGTGTGTTAGACAATAATGTTTCAGATTCTTTAGTCTCCTTCGATGACACCTTCGGGGAGAAATAGGTCTAGTTTATTCTTAAGCCGGACACTGTATTGATACCCTTATAATAACTCCATAATTACATGTTCTAGTAAATAATCCTAGAGGCCAGTTCTTGGCTAAAGCGCCACCTCCCCGCATGAAATATCCCATGCGATAGTTGGGAAGATCTCGCGAAACAGAGATCAGAATGGCGCAGTTCTGTGAATAAGGCTGTTACAGATTTTGAAACGCATCGCTTAGAGCAACTAGATGCCAAACGCCTTATTAAAAAGACCCGTCCGAGACCTACCTACCTACACTTACACACACAATGATAATGGCCAATTACATTGCGAACCTTCAAAACAAAGTTTGGCTTAGCCAGCCATGTTCGGGCACACATGAGCTTAAAGAGCTTACAGGTTCGCCTTTGTCGGACACGACATGGAATACATTATCATCATCGCATGTTCTAGTAAATTGCAGATGCTCGATACTCAACTTGGGTCTAGCTGGAAGGTGTCTGACTTCAGTTTTCTATTTTTTAGAGGAGATAGAAGCCCAGAACGAAGAGCTTCTCAACAACAACAGTTGCACGTACCATAACGAGGAGCCACACGTGGTTTCCTTCTTCAATGACCTTGAGATCACCGAGACCGTTGACTTCCCTGCCGGCTCAGTCATTGTCTCCAGGTATAACATCATGAAATTCATGAATCAAGCTTTTCTTAAGTTTAACATTCATTTTAATTGATTGTAAATGCGTGTGTGGTTTTTGTACTCTTTCACTCCAAAAAGGATGGACAGATGCGTTTTCTGTCAGTCAGTTAGATAATCACGTTACTTTTATAAATGTAACAATTGAATTTTTTTTTAATATTTTTGCAGGTGCAGCGACATTGGCAAATATGCTATGACAGGTTCGCAGACCAGAAAATGCATCGGAAGCAACTGGGATGGCACCAAACCGAGCTGTTTCGGTCTCAACCAGGAGAATGACTATGCCAGTAAGTTACTTATCTTATCTTTAACCAAATATTTAACTCATTTAGAACTTATCGGCGCTTGATTTCATCTCATTTTTGGTGAAAACTTCAGTCACACCATTAAATGGCTTCGCAAGTGTGTGGAGGTTTCCTTTTGGTGTCTTCCTTCACCATAAAACTGGCTACGGGATCCACGTGGTTAGCTCAAAACTGCTATTGCAGTGAATATCGGTAGGAGTGTTCCCGCAAACCCATGGTCCCCTGCTTGAGAGTTTACTGGTCAACTCCTAGGCTAAAGAGCCGGCCGGTAGTTTGCGTGGAGCAGTGGCTCTTGGCTTCAGGTGGTGATGGGTGCAAAGCTAATAGGGACGCCATTAAAAAATAATTCGAAGACACGACTCCAGTACAAAAAAAACACTTTATTTTAACCCTGAAAACCAGATTAATTTAAATTAACTGCAAAAATAGGTTTTTTTGTTGCTTTAAAACAAATAAATAGTTAGTTGATTGAGTTGGCGAACAAGTGACGTCATAAGTTGCTATTGCCATACAAACTCTATGGGAGAATTTTGTTTTGACAGCTCATAAAAAGTACGTCAGTTGATTGGTGGTTTCAACATCCCTAATGTGATGGCTATTGAGAGGCGCAATCAAAAGATAAGGAGGGGAATGAAGATTGCCTCGCTGCTATGGCGAGTGAGGTTAAGGCGCAACAGTATTCTGCAGGTGATCGCCAGCAGATTTAACTGTCCAATTCTCAAATATTGGATTAGACTGATAAAAATCGCGGCTAAGTTTACCATGATTTAATCCAATTTGTTTTAATTCAATTTCACTTTTAAATTGATTATTATAAGGAATAAAATATGTTTTTTTAATTTCACTTAACTTCAATTATTATTATGTCTATACTCACAATAATCTTTAGATTTACTACTAACCATCCTGTGGATCATTGTTGTCCGAAATAAAGAGTATTGTTATTATTATAATAAAAGACTCTAAGATAACTTCGCTCCACCCGATCGTAGGTTAGGGTCGCTGCTATGTTACCACGGCCTGAACCAGGCTCAGTGTGAACTAGTGCCTTTCTTCCTCACTCGTTTCAGTGGAGAAGCCCCCGACGATCCTGTTCCGGTACACCGGGGGGCCCATCGCGCAGACCAATGATGGGAAGTTGCTGGTCTATCCAGGGGTGTCGCTGCATATGGAGTGCTTGTGGATGAGGAGGTTCGGCAACCCCAAGTGGAACTACACGCTCAATATACCGGAGTGAGTAGCTTTATACTGTTTTAGGCCGTGTTCAAACCAAACGTATAGTCAGCCGCCGAATGTGAGCAGGCTCACTGAGCCCCAGTGTTAATATGAAAAAACGTAATAGCGTATTGTCGGTTAGGTGTGGACGAAAAAATGAATATGTATGGAAATACAATAAACTGCGTAACGCTCGCTCACTTTCGGCGGCTGACAGTCAGTTTGGTCTGAACACAGCCTTAAACTTACGTGATTTTCACTCATAATAAATAAATATAAATAAATATTAGGGGACAATCTTACACAAATCGACCTAGTCCCAAACTAAGCAAAGCTTGTACTATGGGTACTAGACGACGATAAACATACTTATATAGATAAATAAATACTTAAATACATAAAACATCCATAACTCAGGAACAAATATTCGTGCTCATCACACAAATAAATGCCCTTACCGGGATTTGAACCCAGGACCTCTTGCTTCGTAGGCAGGGTCACTACCAACTAGGCTAAAGCGGTCGTTACCTCGACGTTTCAGCCACATTGCAGCAGCCGTGGTCACGAGTTAACTGAAGTGTAGGGTGTCATGTTCGTTTAGCCGCTCGAGTCTTTCGAACTACCCGCACTTGATTCCGATTAGAATCAGCACCTGTATCTGCGTGTGTGTGCGTGTGAGTAGTTCGAGATACAGGTGCTGATTCTAATCAGAATCAAGTGCGGGTAGTTTGAAAGTCTCGAGTGGCTAAACGAATATGACACCCTACACTTCAGTCAACTCGTGACTACGGCTGCTGCAATGTGGCCGAAACGTCGAGGTAAATATTCTTTGCGTGATAAGTCCCGTTTAGTATAGTAATTGTGAGTAGCTTTATTTATAAATTTTATCATCACAGCCTATACATAAATACCTACTTGACACACTGTTTTTTTGTGCTGACTATTTGTAATAATATTGATGTGTCTTGTGGTGTTGTAAATAAATATATTTTTCACGACACTGCTCGAAATTGTGGCCATAGATAACCTAAATCCAGTACTCAAAACTGCCTATATATGTACATTTAACAGCTGACTCATTTATGGCGCACAAACACGACAACAAAGTTACACTAATCGAAAACAGGACGTATCAGTGTATGTATTTCATTATACGATACGACTTTTTGAAAGATAATTTCTGAATTTCATTCCTGGCGTGCTGAAACGACATTATTGGACCAATCAACAGTAATCGTCTGCTGCATGCGATGGATGGATGGATGAATGGATGGACGGACGGACGGACGGACGGACGGACGGACGGACGGACGTACGGACGGACGGACGGACTGGATGGACGGATGGACGGGATGGACGGGATGGACGGGATGGACGGGATGGACGGGATGGACGGGATGGACAGAATGGACGGATGGACAGATGGACGGGATGGTCAGGATGGACGAATGGACGGATGGACGGGATGGACGGGATGGACGGATGGACGAGACGGATGGACGGATGGACGGATGGACGGAATGGACGGGATGGACGGGTTGGACGGGATAGACGGGTTGGACGGGATGGACGGGATGGACGGGATGGACAGGATGGACGGGACGGATGGACGGGATGGACGGAATGGACGGGATGGCCGGAATGGACGGGATGGACGGGTTGGACGGGATGGACAGAATGGACGGATGGGCAGATGGACGGGATGGACAGGATGGACGGGATGGACGGGATGGACGGAATGGACGGATGGACGGGATGGATGGACGGAATGGACGGGATGGACGGGATGGACAGAATGGACGGATGGGCAGATGGACGGGATGGACAGGATGGACGGGATGGACGGGACGGATGGACGGATGGACGGGATTAGACGGGATGGACGGGATGGATGGATGGACGGGATAGACGGGATAGATGGACGGATGGACGGATGGTCGGATGGACGGGATGGACGGGATGGACAGGATGGACAGGATGGACGGGATGGACGGGATGGACAGGATGGACAGGATGGACGGGATGGACGGGATGGACAGGATGGACAGGATGGACAGGATGGACGGGATGGACGGGATGGATGGATGGATGATTATGATGATGATGATGATAATGATTTCCTCGCATTAGTCGTGAAAAGCACAATGTTTAGTCTCGGCCAAAAGTGCAATAGATGGACTCGTACTTTCGAGGGCCTCCGCTACGCGTCGGCCCTCAAACAAACTCGTCCATCTATTGCTTACTTTCCAGCCTCTACAACAATGTACTATTCTTTGTTTCCTTCTTTCTTTTATTCTTTACTTCAAACATCTTTGTGCATCTGTCTCTCTTCTTATTTGTTAATTTCATGTTTTTATTAACCTTATGGAGTTGTACATAATGTACTTGAACAAGTTAGGTATGAAGTATCTTTTTGTATTTATTTTTTTCAACTTAGTTAGTTGGTTCCGAAGGAGTGTTAAGTCTCTCGATAGAGGGCATAACATAGATGCGCGCTTTATCACTGCATAAGGTGATTATAACAGACTGAAATGTACGATGTATGGGAAAGATTCGTCGCTAACCTCTAGACCAGTGATGGTGTAGGGGTAAGCACGCAGCACGGAACGCTGAGGACCTGGGTTCGATTCCAAGCATTGGTCTTTTTTCTGGGGTTTTTTCTGTGCATCTATATTTCAGTTTGTATTTAGTTTGAAATATATAATGTACTTGCATAAAAGATTTTCTCGTCCGTCAGCCACATTTCGGAAAATTTTCGTCCCGTTTTAATCGAATCAACCGATGATTCTTCTTTGTATTGGGGACTTAACTCGAACAAAGCCCCTACCATTTATGATCAGCAACAATACTACTTTGATAAAACTGTTGTGAATAATTAAATAGGCTCAAAATACTCATCGTCAACATCACCCCAGCCAATAATATGTGCATGTACCACTGAGGCATAGGCCTCCTTTCAGATTTAGACGGCTTGGGCCGTAGTTCCCACGCGGGCTCAGTGCGGATTGGTAACTTCACACACACCCCATGGAATTTCTTCGCAGTTATTTACAAGATTCCTCACGATATTTTCTTTCATCATAAAGCTAATGTTCACAGCTTTAGTAAGAGAGCAAATTGTTACTTAGTTATTATTTTTTACGTTACACATTTTCATGTTTATGTTAGTTTTCTGTCTCTATAAATAGGTATCCATAGTCTTTTTTGTAATGTAACGTTTTCAAATACCTACCTAACGTTATATTGCTCGGTTAGTGGTAACTTTACTGGTTGGTGTATAATCCGAGATTTCTATTTTAATTAGCCATATTGTAATAAACATTAAAACAAAACTAATTTTATAAGCATGTAAAGTCCCGTAATCCCTGTTCTTTACACGACGTTAATGACTTCTTCAGTCCGGAACGCAAGTACACAGAAGGCTGGACAACGGATCCTGGGAGAGACAGCCAGCTGGAGTACCGTCTGAGCATCATTGGAGCCGCGAAGGAAGACTCGGGAGTGTACCGCTGCGAGACGCCCGCCCGGCAAATTCACCAGGTCGAGATCATCGTGGAAGGTTAGTCAGCAAGGTTTACCTACTCGCTTTCAAGTCTAAAAAATATTTTTCTTTTTCGAAATATTATAAACTAGCTGTCGCCCGCGACTCCGTCTGCGTGGAATTAGTAATTTAGGCAGCTTATTTTTTTATCCAATTTGCTTTTTCATCAATTATGCGGCTCTCCTTAGTTCCTCGATATAAAAAAAATATCCGCCCCTCCCAACCCCACCCCCCCACCGAACCACCCGCACACCCGCGTTCACATTCACCACAAGTCAAGCGTGCCTATAGAAGTTTTACTTCAAAAACCCCCGATTTTGAAACATTCTTCCGCTCCGCTTCGCTCCTATTGGTGTTAGCGTGATGATTATATAGCCTATAGCCTTCCTCGATAAATGTGCTATCTAACACTAAAAGAATTTTTCAAATCGGAGCAGTAGTTCCTGAGATTAGCGCGTTCAAACAAAAAAACCTGTTCGATAAATTCTTAAAATAGACGTATCTTTCTTATTTGTGAACCGATTCGGGTCTATAATGACTCCCATAAAATTTTAAGTCATAATGTATCATTAGTCATAATCAACGTTAGTCATACAGTGATTTATTTCTGAACCAATTTATTTTTCAGAAATGTTATATAAAACAAACCTAACCTAACCTACTGCATTCTATAAGATGGCATTTAAAAATGTCCTGAAAAAAATACCGTTTCAGAAATAAATCACTGTATGCCTAACGTTGATTATGACTATAATGATACATTATGACTTAAAATTTTATGGGAGATAAGGGGCACCGACTACGGACACTGAGCGTGCCAGACACGTGCAGTATTCATAATCATATTCATATCTGTCGTAACACGGCCGCGCAGCCACCGACAGACACAGACCTTGCCCAGCCAGTATGCGCGGAAAGAATATTTCGCACTCACAGATCAACTGAACAGTGCATCAACTCGAAATAATACACCCATTGACCCATAATAACAACTAGACTCCCAATCACGCTCAAAAATTGTCGGAAGCAAAAGCCTGCACACGCGTCTATTGGGCAGGCTTTTGGTTCAGTTGTGTTTCGACCGCGCGTTGATTACAACGTCACTTCTCGCCCCGTATTCGTATATGTCTCTTTCGCACCGTAATCAAACTCACAAGAAAAAAAGAGACAGATAGTCTAGCTTCCGCTTCGCATGACCACTCCACTGCATTCTTTACTCTTTAGGCGGTTTCCAGCGCGTGACGTCATGTCACTACTTCTAACGATCGTATTCAATTGACATTACTTACTTAATTACTGCTACGAAATAAGGTGTTAATTTGGATGAATGCTGTTAATGTTATCTGTATAAATTGATGTATACGTACACACAACGCCGCTCGGACGTTTTTTGAGGAACTTTTGTTAAGCAATTGGGAGTCTAGTTGTTTTATTGTACGTCAATGAATACACCATTTTAATTTAGACTTTTTTTTTATTGATAGAGGGAGGAAAACGAGCAAGTGGGTCACCTGTTGGTAAGCGATCACCACCACCCATGAGAACCAGGAACCCCAGAAGGGTCACTAGTCCGTTGCCGGCCTTTAAGGGAACAATACACTCTTTTCTTGAAGCACCCGATGTCATAGTTAGATGGAAACACCGTAGACGGGACTTGATTCCACAATTTGACTTTCCGGAAATTAAGTGAAGTCTAAATTAAAATGGTACATTATTTTGAGTTGATGCACTGTTGATCTGGAGTACGATTTGTCGGTGTCTGTTACGCTCAATGTCTGTAGATTTTTTGACTTTTTTTGGACGTATTCATGCCACCTAGTTTCTGGTTTCTAGTGTATAAATAATCAAATTTTCCCTCTTACTCTGACTCTACTTATTCAAATGCTGAAAATGTTCCTCAAACGATCGCGTTAATTATGGAACCACGTTGCAGGGCTTCGCTCGACATGTCTGGCAACATCGCGCGACACGTGTTGCCAGCGACGTCGGGTGAAGTGGCGCTACATTGCCGAACTTCGCTCGACATTTCTTTGCCTTTGTCTTTTATTTTATGTATACCAATAATGAACCACCACCCATAATTTTAACCGTTTTCTGCCCAGATGTTCACTGCCCGCCGTTGCCCATTCGCCGTGGACTGGTCGCCAGCGGCTCGGGCACTAAACTTGGCACGGAGATCCGCTTCTCGTGCGCCAATGGGAACGCACTGCTTGGCTCGCATAGCTTGCTCTGCCGTGCTTCTGGGAACTGGAGTGCCCCTCTGCCTGTCTGCGAGAGTAAGTTAGAACAGTTAATCCCAAGATGTGGTTTACTATAACCCAGGGTTACAGAGGCTTTTGTTTGATTTCAAATCTGGGGGGCTACTCCGAAATTCGAAAATTGAAGTTCGTATGGCATCGTCTTGCTCGCTCTTGTATTAAATACTATTAGCGTGAGAGGA
The DNA here is from genome assembly GCA_947859365.1 of Archips crataeganus. NCBI lineage: Eukaryota > Metazoa > Arthropoda > Insecta > Lepidoptera > Tortricidae > Archips > Archips crataeganus. The sequence continues at coordinate 2,022,152 of OX402067.1, forward strand.
ATGGCACGATACGAAGTTCGAATTTTGCACTTCGTAGTATAAGACCTGTGCGGCCCATTTACCACGTGTACCTACAAAACGGTTTACTAATGTTTCGCAAATTATTTTTCCGATACTGATTCATTTGGCAAATGTTTCATTTCCCAACTGTTTATTATTACTGAAAATTTAAACTTTTCAGGATTGTTATAAAACAAACCTAACCTAACCTACAGAATAGTCCTGTAATAGTATATCCAGTTTACAGTTTCAGAAAAAATAAACATTTGGGAAATGAAACATTTGCCTAATGAATCGGTTTGGGAAAAATAATTTGCCAAACGGAAGTACACCGTACAAAACATTACAAACCACAAATCGAATGCAAAAGCTATATTTAAGAAAATCGGCTAACACTGCCTGCAAAGAAAGAAAATACATTTCATCATCATCAGCCGAAAGGCGTCCACTGCTGAACATAAGCCTCCCCCAAGGCTCGCCAAACAGATCGGTCCGGTGCCATCCGCATCCAACGCGTTCGATTACATTTATGTACAACAATACGACACCTTGGTGCCATTGCTATTGAAAATCGGACACTGGCTCAGCATGAAGATCACTGAGGCGTTTATAGCACCCCAGCGCTGATTTTCAGCCAGCATCGTCGGTGACACTCGGTTAGCTATACGAATATATTACACACTATAACTACATACTTAAATAATACCATCGGAATAGGTAACTTACACAATATGAAACATGTTAATGTTTTCACCCGCGATGGCCACCACTTTTATCTACCTAACTTAAAACCTAAAATTGCTAAAAGTAGCCCTGAAATGTGCCTACCCTTTTAAGGATATATGCGTGATGTGTATATTTAATGTCTTCAGGTGTAGAATGCGGCGAGGTGGTCCACGACACACCCCTGAACGAGGGCGAGCGGCGCCCTCGCGTGTCCGTGGTGTCCCGCGGAGTGGGGGGCAGGGCTGCCTTCTCCTGTCCAGCAGGCTGGGCGCTCAGCGGAGCCGCTGAGACGGTGTGCTTACCAGCTGCAGACTGGGCCAAACCCTTCCCTATTTGCAGAGGTGGGTTTACACCACAGAAATAATAATAAAGAGGATAGAAATGCCTTAGTTCCTATTTTCTTCCGGAACTCGTGTCGCTGCTTCATCCCCTCTACTTACTGTGTTAATGCACACATGCAAAAGACCGGAACCGTACTACGCAATCACGCACACAATTACTAATATTTTTGCTTACAAACAATTATGAACCTTAACCTTAGAGATAGCGTTGAATAACACTCAACGTAAGTCATACCCACATTTACACAACGGCGCTCTTTATTGGCCGCGTCGGCATTATGTCTGTACTAGTCGTAACCTGTTTTTTTGTCCGTACCACGAACTTTTGTGCAAGACGGAAGGGTTATCAAAAATTACTTTACATTGCTGCGTATAATTCAAAACGGTCTGCGTTTTTATGGGCATGAGTAGCAATGGTATATGAAGTTTCGTGTTAATAACGTGTAAACCAATATTTCATAATGAAATATTTTCTCAAGTTGTATTTTGATATAAACCGCATTATTACATTAAATTAATACATACCAATGGAATGTAATCCCCTTATTAGTGTAGTTACACAGTTTGGACGAGTTTCCGCAATTGCTAATGCTGCAAAACACCATTTTAATGCACTTGTTGTCATACCCACGTTTCAAATAGCACTGAGCCACAAGTCGCGCGCTTGTGACCTACGAGTCACAAGCGCGGCGCCAAGGTCACGCGTCTAAGGCACTTCTATCCTCTTTATTATTATTTCTGTGGTTTACACCTTATTTTTGGTAAGCTTCAGTGCTGAAGGATACTTACAACCCGATTCCCCCGGGTTTACTAAACTTTCCAAGTTACCAAACGCTTCTCGTCCATGAAGAGGATAAATGGGATTTTTAAGTTATTTTTTGCTCCGGCTTTAGTTGGAAAAACTTTCACGCCCCGCCACTGGTAAGCTTCTTATAGCGCCACTTCATTATGAAAGTTGGCCCAATTGCATAACAAAATACAAGCAAATAGTATTAGTGAATTTCAATACAAAATAGCTGATACTATTAGCTTGTAATTTGTTTGCAATTAGGCCCAGGTCTTTAAATCTCATCTTATCCATAACCAATTTAAATAGCTGTTCTACAATCTTGATGCAGGTCCATTCTCTTACGCTACGGAACCATGACTTTTCGCGTCTTCCGACCTTACGTTTTTCGGCTATTTTGCTTATCATAATAGTTTGCAGAAGGCGATTATTATTGTTAGTGTCGGAAGATATGTCCCAAATACGCGACTTTTCTTTGGTTTACTGTCCAAACATGCCTTCTTTCCCATTCGCTGAAGAGCCTTAAGCTTAGTGATTATAAAGGCTTTGCTCCCTATCATGTGAACTAGGTTGGAGCTTAAATGAGTTAGCAGACAAGAATCAGAGAGGTAAGATTGACTGATTCGTTGATTGTTAAATTCCAGTTTAGCTGCTACACTATCTACAGAGAAATATGTATGCAATCAATTGTGATAGGGCGTTAAAGTACATTAGTTTAGTAAGAAAACATTAACAATAAGTAAGTATCTCAATTTACTTTAACAATTTTTCTGGTACAAGTTAAGTATGAAGTATCTTTTTCTATTTATTTTTTTCAACTTCATTTTTTATTACTTTTACTTTTTATTTTTTATTATTTTTTCTGGTATTACGAATGTGGTTACCTATCAAAATTTAGAATTTTTTTTTCCGAATATTTAAAATCCCGAATGCTTCATTTATCCGAATGCATTTTTTTCTGAAACTGTAAATATTTCAGGATTTTTATAAAACAACCCTAACCTAACCTAAAGGGTTCTACACGATGGTCCTGAAATAAATCCTGAAATATTTACAGTTTCAGAAAAAAATGCTTTCGGACAAATGAAGTTTTCGGGATTCTAAACCTTAGGAAATATAATTTTCTAAACATCGATAGGTTCCCTACGAATGTCTTGCTATGGTGCCTCATTACATTAAAATATCTTCGATCAGATCAGTTCACTTCCACCTACTACTGAGCAAGTCTCTTCATTTTTGGACCACCTTTCCCGTTCCAATGCCATTCACAAACGTCATTTCACCAAAAAGCCAGTAGCCCCCTGATCTTCGACCTTATCTTGGCTTTTGTCTAACCTTGGTTTGGCCAAAGACCGGTCGCCAACAGGTTTAGTTACATCACATTCTCCCCTTCCAGAGGTATCCTGCCCCTCGCTGCCGCCGCCAGCGTCGGGCTACGTGCTCGGGCGCGCCCCGTACCGCGCCGGCGACGTGCTCCAGTTCCACTGCAACCCTGAGCACACGCTGCACGGGAGACCCATCCTCGTGTGCCAGGACAGCGGCCGGTGGAGCGACAAGCCGCCCACCTGTGAGTAGCCAGCTCTGAGAAGAGGGAATCCACGGTCGTGGGCAAGATGGGCCCTGACCCCAATAGACCCTAATCGGCTACGTGCACGACGGTGGCGCCGGGTAGCGTTGACAACATTTCCTCCCCATTTACTTCCAATTTTTGCCATGTTGTGCGCTGCGATCGTTTTCTGTACCCCCACCACCCGCTTCGCACATAGCCAATAGGGAACGTAAACTACAGGCGGCAGCACTAAATACGAAAGAAGAGACACTATGCGGACAGTAAAAGAAACTTTTCAGGGTAAAACATTCTCAATTGATGGCACCAGTCGGCAGCACCGTCATGTGCACGTTCGCTGATAGTGAACGTGCAGAAACTATAGGCGGTAGAACTAATACGACAGAAGAGACACTATGCGGACAGTAAAAGAAACTTTTCAGGGTAAAACAGTCAAATTGATGGCACCAGTTGGCAGCACCGTCTATGTGCACGTTCCCTATAGACTTTAGATGGGGGTTAATAAAGAGGAATAGTGACATAACCAATCAATTTACATTTCTCCTCTAGATTTTGTACGGAAACCGGTGGTTACGACGACACTTCTCTTCTCTCTCTCTCTTTTTCAACCTTTCACCACCCAATGCTGAGTGTAGGTCTCTTCCAATGCACGCCATTCTTCCCGGTTTTGCGCCCTTCGCATCCAGTCCTTTCCGGCCACTCTAACAAGGTCGTCGGTCCAACGCATCGGTTGCCTGCCCACATTTCTATGCCCTACTCTAGGCCTCCACTCAAGCACCCGACTACCCCACCTGTTGTCCTGTCTACGGCATATATGGCCCGCCCACTTCCATTTTCTGCTAGCGATCACATGGGCTATATCAACCAATTTCGTTCTCTTCCGGATCTCTGTGTTCCTGATTCGATCACGTAGAGAGATACCTAACATAGCCCGTTCCATGGCTCTCTGGGTGACTTGGAGCTTGTGTATCACCTGCTTTGTCAGCCTCCATGACTCGGCTCCGTAGACCATGACTGGTAGGACGCATTGTTCGAAGGTCCGACGCTTGAGGTTAATGGGAATGCTTGTGCTCTTGAACACTTCGGACAGTTTGCCAAAAGCACCCCAGCCTAGGCGGATGCGGCGCTCAATCTCGCTATTTTGTCCGAATTTGGCAAGGTTCAAGGTTTGTCCCAAGTAGACATATTCCTCAACTCTTTCTATCGCATGCCCATGCACAGTTATGTGATCTATATTGGAGTTGTTGCACATTATTTTAGTCTTCGATGTGCTCATCTTTAGCCCAACAATCACTGATGCATCATAAAGCTCTCCGATCATAGCTGATAAGTCCTCCAGGTTTTCCGCAAAAATTACTATGTCATCCGCAAATCGGAGATGAGTAAGGCGCTCACCATTGATGTTAATACCTCTGTCTGACCAGTCAAGAAGCTTAAAGATGTCCTCCAAACACGAGGTAAATAGTTTTGGCGAAATAGTGTCCCCTTGCCTAACTCCTCTCTCGACCGAATCCGGCTCAGTGAGCTCGTGGAGTTTAACTTGTAGCGTTCCACTTTGGACGACACTTCTACGCCAACTCAATTGACTAGACATTACTTACTTTACTTTGCGGAAGTCAATTAAGTACCGTTTTACCATTCTCCGCTACCGATACTCGATCTCGATTCCCATCAAGTTTCCCAATTTTTTAACCCCCGACGCAAAAAGAGGGGTGTTATAATAAGTTTGACCACTATGTGGGTGTGGCATCATAGCTCTTAAACGGGCGAACCGATTTGGATGCGGTTTTTTATTTGTAAGCGGTTTTCTTGGCGATGATTTTTAGACATGGTTCATCAGAGTTCGTTCAGCCGTTTCAAAGTTATCAGCTCTTTTGCTAGCTGCGGAAGGGATCTTAGCCGCATAATGGGCATTTACTTTGTTTTCAATTATATGTGACCTGATTGCGTGGGGCTTTTTAAATTTATAGTTATATCCGATGTTTTCAGGTGCCCAAGCCTGCACGTACCCGGGCACCACTATTTCTGGACGCATGTCTTCAGTCAAGTTCTACTACAAGATCGGAGAGACCGTCAGCTTTACCTGCGAACCAGGGTACAAGCTCAAAGGCGCGCCGATGCTGCGATGCCTCAAGTAAGTTAGTCTCGGATTTAGTAAAACCGACCAGCTTTTCGGGGGCGCTGGATGGGATTTTAAGCCGGAGTCTCTTGGCACACTGTTCCGAAGCATCAGAAAAAACATTATCTCATTAAAAAAATAGATTTTTACGACATTGCAGCGGAATCTTAGATTTCGTTGAGCAAACGTAATGCTATTTTTTTTTCAGTAGCCTGTCAGACATCCCGCTGCTGGGCAAAAGCCTTCCCTTTTTCTTTCCACCCGTTCCAAATCATCCCACCATCTCCGTTTTGGCCTGTCCCTGCTCCGATGCCCGTCGATTGGAACCCAATCGCTGACGAAAAAATAAAATCAAAAGCTTTCTTTGCTGACTATTTTGCTGGTTGAATTTCCAATGTTATTCAAATAACAAATCCGTGCCAACTTTCAAGTCGATACCATAAACCAGGGTTTTTCAACCTTTTGTTGTCAACGGCACACTTTTAGTTTCAGTAAACTTTCACGGCACACCAGTAAAGAATTCGGTATATTAGAAGGCTTTGATTTATATGTAACGGACGTAGGGGTTGTATTGATACCCTTTAGGTTGTAAGCATCGCGGCACACTTGAAAATGTACGCGGCACACTGGTGTGCCGCGGCACACCGGTTGAAAACCCTACCATAAACCATTAAAGAGTTCCCCTCCTGCGAAAACTATCCAGGACAGACCCAACTATTACTGTTTATTACGTGGTGTACAATAAAGAGCAGCGCAGAGCAGCTGTTCAGAGCAGACGCTCTACTTAATAAAAAAGCAAAAACATTAATTAAATCTCATTTATAATTTGCTAGAAATATTGTGTATGTTTCTTACAAATTCAGAGCCGCGCGCCCGCGCTATGTATATTATATATAGTGATATTCCCGCACTGTCTTAACGAAGCCTAATACCTATTTATTTTCTTTATACAGAAACAGAAAATGGTCCAACGCCATTCCCCTCTGCGCACCAGTCTCCAACTATACATCCTCGGACACTTTGGCCATGCTCAATGCAGACGTCGACGCCATGTTGTCCGACGAGCCGGCGGACATCTTGAAAACGCGTGAAACGCCCGCCATTTTGTCACCGGAGAGCTTCAAGGCAGCCATGACACGCGTTTCCGCGGCACGTTTGTTACACAGAGGGCCTATTGAAATATATAAAAATAGGATTTCTAGGGTAAATAGGCTGCTCAGGCGAGATACTGAGAGGTAATTTGAGATAGTGTTTAGTGGGTGACTCATACAATTGATTGATTCAGGCATTTGCCTTCAGTTTATATTAATAAACTACACCTTTTTATCCAGTTTCTCCATAACGATCTATTTGGTAGCGGAGAACCAAGTAAAAAGATGGAAGTTCATGGGTAACTTACATGGTAATGTGAGGTATAGCTGTAGAAGGAAAAGTCCCTGGTTTAAACCAAAACGACTATTGCAAAGACAATAGCGACTTTTATAAGGGCTACTTGATTGCCTAACGATGAAAGGGTGGTAAGAAGTTTGTGGAAAATTTTACGGATAAAGAACGTCTGATTGACTTGCTATAGGTAAACAATTTAAGAAAAGGGCCTGTTGTATGTAATAGTGCACAGATTTGATATGGAGCTTAAAGGCCACAACAAACGCCAAGCCAAGCGGCCAATAAAACTGAATCAAATACGGTGTGCTGCGCTGCCGGGTGTGTCACCGTATATTTGATTCAGTGTTATAGAACGCGCTGGGCACGCTCCATCGGCGCCCCGCTCTCCCGGTTTATGTTGGCCTTAAGTTATTTTTCAAATTTGGAACGTCAATTTGTTTATACGGACACGTTACTACTACATACAACAGGCCATTTACTTAAGTTGTTCACCCTATAAGTCACTATCACTCACATAGTTTAGCTCTCTTTCGTACTTACTTGTTTAGTTAGAAAAGGAGGCGTCTAGTGTCAAAGCAAGTAGCAGTTTGCCGTGCTAGCTAGCTATTACAAGCTGAATAATGAATCAATTTGGTTAATAATACCACAGAACAATTTTGTGGATTCACTCTAATGACAAGTGTTTATCGAAACACGATAACTTATAGGCCGCTCGATAGAAGAAAAATCCAAAGTCGTCTCTAAAAATAAAATAAATTCGTAGTACGACGCTAATACTGCACGGCAGGTCATGACTTTTTGAATGTCAATAAAACAAAATGTTCTCTAGGGCGTAGTGTTGCTACATTTTTAAAATATGTATTTGTTTTAGTAATAAGATGAAAATACCCAAAAACACGCGCAGTCCAACCAACCTACCTTGAGCCATCGTGCCTCCCCCACACCCGAAATCGCCCACCCAAAATCGATTAGCGCGAAAAGCTCGGTAGGCCCTTAATCAGATTAATATTCAATTAAAAGTTTTTTTTTAAATTCTTTTATCAATGCCATCGATTGATGATAGCACAGAACATAAAAACTATTCCGTGGATGAGAATGTATTGGTCAACATCAATGGAAAGTTTCTACTACACCAAAACAGGCACCAATCGATTAACGTCGAACAGTAGCATTGATCAGCTGTCGATTGATCGTCTATCGACCGGTATCCGTCGATGAACCAAACCTGCACCCCTACGGCTTGGCCACGATATCGCGCTACCGGCGGCAGCGGCGAGCGGCTTATCAGTTCATTGCGTGTGCCGCCAGATAATCACTGTGCGGCGAGCGTCGCGGCCGCGCAATGAAAGGCGAAAACGCTCGCCGCTGCCGCCGGCGAAGTCGTGGCTGGGCCATTATTCACGATAAACGTCTAGCACTTAAATTGTAGTACACATTCGCAGGTTCGCAGAAAGGCAACGATGTATAGATGTAGTGCAAAATGATTTTCCTTCGTACTTTACTAAAATCATTTTGCACTACATCTTTACATCGTTGCCATTCTTTAAAATAATAAACCTTCTGGAGCTAGTTTTACTAAGTACAAAGAGATCTCAGTATCATTAATTTCGTATGATATTTTGATATCTGCTTAATACAATAGTGACGTCTATGAACTCAATGGAGAATATAACTAGAGATGAAATTAAAAAAATTAAATTTAATACTTACATATATATTTTTTTTTATTGACCTTAGAATACAAATATTATGAAAAAATAACAGTGAATAAAACTTGACTATAAACTAAATGTCTAACTCAAAACTACTATACTAACTACTAGATTAAGTTTTTGCCTTTTACTTGCTTATTCCCCTAAATTCAAGTCTAGTGTGAATGAGCATTTACAAGGCAAGCGCGCTCCATCGTAGGCCTCATCTTCGCTTTCCATCAGGCGTGATTGTGGTCAAACGCAAGCCTATGTTATATAAAAAAAAGATGGTGCTATTATGTTAATCAGGAAGTACCAGTAACATGCAAAATTAATGGTACAGATAGCTATCCATAGCGAAACTGGCTACAGTAAGGTTATTATTGTGAAGAAAAGCGATATTTTGTAGACATTGGACCTTGGTTATATCTAATTGTTGCAATTTAATCAAGATTTATTCAAGGCCTCTTGCTGAGAAAAGTAAATGTAGATTTATCCGTTAAACCTGGTTTAAGCGTTACAGTTTTACACATTTTGGAACTACTAAACTAGGCATAATTTGAGGGGACGTAGATGGGTGAATGTTTACCGTTTTTACTGCATTTCATTTTCATCAGGGTTAACTTTTTATAAAAACTAAAAACTGTTTTTTTTTTATGTAGCCTATAATATGTCTCCTCCCCTTTCCTCCGCCATTTTTCCCTATCCTGGGCATGCACCTGCCAATCGAGCTGAAAAGCGCTCAGGTCGTCCCGCCATCTCCTCTTAGGTCTGCCTCTGCTCCTTTGGCCATCCCTCGGAACCCATTCGGTAACGATTCGCGCCCATCGGTCTGGATGTATTCGGCAGACATGTCCGGCCCAGTCCCACTTCAGCTTGGCGGTTTTGACACCCACATCTGTAATACGAGTTTTGGAGCGCAGTGCAGTGTTTCTGATTCGATCAGATCTTCGAACACCCAGGATACTGCGCTCCATTGCTCGCTGGCAAACCTTAAGCCTGGACTTTTGAGCTTCAGTTAATGACCAAGTCTGGGCGCCGTAGGTTAAGATGGGAAGAATACACATGTCGACGAGTTTGCGCTTAAGACAGTGAACTGATAAAATTGTTTTACTCACCCGCGACCTTGAATGTCATTAATACGGTTGTTTCAGTTCATTAAATATGGACTTTACAAATTAACGCCTGATTCAATAAATTACTAAAAACAGTAAAAAAAATAAACTGTTTGTTACAATAATCATTTAAAACTGGTATTACTAAACTAAGTTTAACACTTAATCGAGTTTTTCTTCAGCAAGTGGCCATTTTTAATTAAAATTTCACACGACTAAATGTTACATAAACTAAACAATGTGATTCGATAGTACCGAAATGTAGTAACAAAATGCTCAATAAGCTAAAACAATTGTTCGAATATTGTCTGTTTTCTTCATAATTATGTACTTACTTAATAATTATTTTTATTTATATACAGGGCAATTTTTAATCAGCGCACATATTTTGATACGTGATTCAGCATCGTTGACAGATGACGATTATCTGTTCAAGATTTTTTTTAAATTTTGAAATTTGGGTTGTTCATAGTAATTCATCCAATAATTGGTCGAAATACTATGAAAAACCAAAAAAATAAGTGATTAATATTATAATGAAAAATACTGAAATTTGTTATTTTAACGACACTAAATCACATAATTAGAATTTGTGCACTTATAACAAAATTACTCTGTATATCGTTCATCCCCCTGGTAACTGTCGTAACTATTATAATTATGATTCCTTGTTATATACGAAAGTTAGCAGGAAAGAGAGCGATATACATAATATTATAAAAAAAACTTGTTTATGTTTAAATGAATAGTTAAAACTATTACTAACTACCAAGTTACCTAAGTACTTAGTGATATGATAAATGATTAAAAATAATTTGAAGATTCCAAGATATAATGTAAAAAAAACCGGAGGAGTTGTGCAATGTAAAAAGCGTATTTGTAAATATCTTTGTGTTTGTATTTGTTAGGAGACTTTTAAAATATGGAATTAAATCAAAGGATTTGATAGATTTAATCAAAAGCGTTAAAATAAAACTAAATGTGATTTTATCGCTTAATTTTATTAATACTCAAATGCATTATAATAATAATACTCATACTGATAATTGTGTTAGTTAAAATTGTTTCAAAACTACATTCCAAATAAATAAAAATGTAAATACCGCTTCGCCAAAGATAACTAGAATACAATATAAAACATATCTAGGTTAAAAATAGTTATTTAAGATTAAGAGATAATAATTCGGGATTGTAATTATTTTTTAGAAAATCGTAGTTATTAATAAAAGCTAGATCTTTACTCGATGCCACGCACAAATATTTGGAAATATTTAAAATTATAAAATTGGCTCAAATTCAATTTCTAAGTCCTCAAAATAATAGGCGCACCAATATTTTATGTCACTTTAACGATCATTTACTTATTTTGTTGAAAATTTACTAACTTTATTTGGACAAGTCGTTAGTTTATGAAGTCACAGTACATTTACTTGACAATTTGAAAATAAGATCTTTATTCAGCTTAAAGATAAATTCTACTAAATTTATGAATTGCCTAAGTTTGTAAGTACCTATATGCGTACGCTAGTGCTTGTATGTATTTATTACTATTTCAACATTTTGAATTTAATTTGAATATAATTTGGTAGGTACTTATATTAGTTTGTATGACTAATTTTAGTTACACGAAGGACGCGATCGTGATTTTGTTTTCATTAAGCCCTTAATTATGCATTTTTTTAAAAACAACCCCCTATCTCTTAATTTCATAGTAACGTCAAAAAATTGTTTGCTTACCTGACCACAAAGAATTTGAACTTGGGCTAAAAAAAAACTAAATTCAATTTTATGCATATCAAAAAGGCCGCATATCTTTTTACTTCGAGACATATTCGTGTACTTACATTTTTAATCGTGTATACGTTCCATCGGGATTACATGTAATTTAACTCGGTCCCAATAAACTAAAAATGATATTAAATATAAGGTGAATTGACAGTCGTTGTTTTATTTTATTTAAATTTAAAAAAATCCTGAAATACAGGATGTCCCGAAACTCAACTATAACCTGGTAGGTACTGGGCGAGAGGTCTGGTCTATACCAGTTGTGGAAAAAAAAACTATGTCACTTAGGTCGGCTTGCGCGGACCTGGGTTAGCTACTTACTTCCGAGTTATCTAACTGTCAACTCATGGTTAGCAAGTGTCAAAATGTATGGAAATTTCATTCTTAACCCAGGGTTACCGATTTAATTTTTTAACCCTGAACTGTGCAAGTGACCCTTGATTAAGCGGTAGTAGAATCGCTTAACATACTTATCACTTTTAGTATTAGATGTTTTCGAAAATTGGCATGTGGAATGGCATGGCAATGGAAAAATTGCATGGTTCCCGCTGGATAGCGATTGACGAATTCTTCGCAGACGGAGTCGCGGGCATCATCTAGTCATTTATATGCCAATTCCCAACAGTCAAATATTGATAAAACCAAGTTCCAATAACAACTAAGCAACGACTAAACCATTTATTTGACTGCTTTTTAAGCAACAGCATTTAATCAAGTATAATAAATGACGCAATCAAGAGGTTGGTCAATCTGTTCAATCTATTGTGATTTTTATATGCCACCAACTAAATAACTAATAATTACGCATTGTACATTACTGGTCTAGCATTGGTTTAACAAAGTACGCGGTATGAAAAACAGCAGTGGATATAAAATTCTGCGATGCGATCATGAAAATGCATATTAACTTGGTTCCTGGGTATCAGATTCGAACGTAGAATTGAAAACTCCAGTGCAGCGCGGGCCGTGGGACGCGTCGGACGTTTTAAAAAGTGATTTGTTTTCGCGCCAAAACGCGCCCTTGCCGAATGTGAATTAAAAAAAAAGTGCTCCGTTTTTAAATTTAAAAATTCGCCGTGCGCGTTCACGAAGCGTGATACTGATATGTTTTTAGTGTTGTGTTGTGGTATTGTTAAGTGTTGCAATCCAGCCGATAAGGGCGATAATTCATAAGGTGGGTTAATAGTTTTAGTCGTTGGACATGGATTTACCTGTTTCTAATTTAGATAACATTCCTGGCCGTTACACGGAAAGGGCCTACCCACTAATAACACTATATTTGTTTTCCTGGCATTTAATAAGGTTAGACAAAGTTTAAGTCTGGAAACCAAATTAAAAACAAATACTTACCAATTTTTTTTTGAATGGCGATTTTTGTCTTATTTTTCAGCCAGTTCGTGTGGCTTTGACAGAGCAATAAAATGCTCATGTAATTTGTTTTTGGTTTCAAGTTAAGATGACAATTATGAGTTTACAATAGTCTTTTCCAATTCTACATCTCGTACTACCCTCATCATATACCGGTGATAGAATGAAGTGGTGAAAACGATTGTGTTCCCAAGTGTTTTAGACAATAAGGCCATGGTACATAGGACACAGTATAATATAATTTTATTTTTAATTGAATTGAAACTGGCATTAAGTATTACCTAGCTTGAAATGATACGTTTACCTGTCTGCCGACTTACCCATTTTTCATTTTATGATATTGATAGGGGACGAAAGGAACCAGCGGTATTTTTTTTAATTATGGCTAACTACTAGGAGATCACCCAATGTCAAAGTTAGGGAAACTAGGATCGGGAAAAATTGGGAGTTAAAATAGGTACCATTCATTTTGCACGTTACCTTAAACCTATGCTCAACACAATAGTGCCATCTATTTAACGACCAGATGGCCTAGTGGTTAGAGAACCTGACTATGAAGCTTGAGGTTCCGGGTTCGATTCCCGTGTCGGGGCAGATATTTGTATGAATAATACGAATGTTTGTTCTCGGGTCTTGGGTGTTTAATATGTATTTAAGTATGTATCTATCTATATAAGTATGTTTATCCGTTGCCTAGTACCCATAACACAAGCTTTCCTAGCTTACTTTGGGCTAGTTCAATTAGTGTGAATTGTCCCGTGATATTTATTTATTTATTTATTTTTATCTCTGTTTAGTTTCTTCATTGAGATCATAGATGGCGCTCTTGTGTTAAGCAAAGGTCAAAATGCCATACAAAATGAATGGTACAGAGAGCTCTCTATAGTACAACTAGCTACAGTAGTTTATTATTATAAAGTAACACGACGTTGAAGACTAGTGCTGCTTATCGATAGTCCAATATCGATAGAGTATCGATAGTATATCGATAGTTAAGACAAAACCAATAATATCGATAGTCTTATCGACAGTGTGTCAATACTATCGATAGTATCAATAGTGCTTTTTAAGCAATACTATTGCCAATGCCAATACTATCGATGGTACAAAATTATAGATACTATCGATAGTATTAATTATTTTTAGTCACTATTGGCTGATTTAGCAATACTTACTATCGAGACTATCGATTATATTGGACATAAAACTATCGATACTGTCAATACTATCTACACGTGGCGATGCTATCGATAGTACTATCGATATCCTGAATAGTTTTCTAGGTCATCGATAGTTCTGCAACACTGTTGTAGACATTAGCAATCCTCTTTAATCGCCCTTCATTACACGTATTCACAGTAATTGACTTAGATTTTATTCATCTCTTATTGCGTTCAACTTGGTCGCATACATACCATACATAATTCAATTCATGGGAATTGCCTACTACGCAGTTCACTAAGTTGATTACTCGGGTATCTACGAGTATAACTATGCCTCTATACCTATATACTCGTATGTGGAGTAAGTATTATAAAGTAAACGTCCCGTGCTCGACACGACCATCTACAATCTTATGTCATAGTAAGAGAGGTGACAAAATGGGTGTCATCGGGCGTTGAGGTGTCGTACAATCGCCCCAGACGTCAGCTTGCCATTTTCAAAACAAATTTGCTTGCAGCCGTTGATGTTTATTGGTATGGATTGGTATGGACAGATGTCTAGCTCTAGCCACTGCACGCAAACTGGGCCTTTAAGGTGCCAAGCTGGCGTCTGGGCCGATTGTACATTGGTACGTTTACTTACACAGGCCGCACAGTCTACGAACCCGAATTAATTCTTATATCTTATTGGTTCTTCCAGAAAAGTATCCTACGGAATAAGGACTAAGGGATATTTCTTTGATTCAAAGTAGTTCATCTCTGTAACTGTAAAGCCCAGTTTTAGACTTGCAAGAAAATCCGTGGAAGTTGCATTATATTGCAGCGCTCGATTGACCACTTCACACACGTTCGCTTTACTGTCTCGCAATGTAATGCAACTTGTAAGTTTTTTCTTGCAGGGCAAATAATGATACATACATATATAAAATAAATATCTATCTCTGAACTTTGTTGTGAATAAGGTTCGTATCTATGTATCTATAAATACATACGCTCGAAAAACATAACCCTCCTTCGATAGTCAGGTGAAAATGCGCACTGACTGCGACACGGCCCGAACGATAGAAAACTTGTAAATACAACCATGGTAACAAATGCATTAATTAACTACGTTACGTAATAGTCAAGATTAAACTAATCCGTTTAAGAAACCTTCCGATCGTAAACAAATAAGTTGAACCGTGGAGAATTAAGTTAGTTCCGTTTCGGATTGTTGGTTAAAATTCTGTTAAGGAAATCGGAGTCTTAAAAAAAGTTTCGTGCTGCTGTATAATTGCTATCTTACTAATTTTACTAACATTATAGACGCCAAAGTTTGTATTTTTTTATATACAATATAGGCTTGCGTTTGACCACAATCACGCCTGATGGAAAGCGAAGATGATGAGGCCTACGATGGAGCACGCTTGCCTAGTAAATGCTCATTCACCCTAGACTTGAAAGCGGCCAAATTGTAATGTTCAGTACCTCTACCATGAGTTTACACTAGTTTACGTGACCGTACTCGCTGGCGACGGCGTAAATTATTTGTATGGGGAATTGTACAGCGCCTCTAGCGGTCACTTACGGAAGTACAATTCTCCATACAAATCATTTACGCCGTCGCTAGCGATTACGGTAACTGTAAACTAGTGTAAACTCGTGGTAGAGGTACAGGGAACACAGTCGCAGGCAGGGAATTCCACTCCTTGTGTTGATGAAGGACGAGCGAAAACGCTTTGTGCGGATTTTGGGAATACTGACAACGTAACCCCCCCCCCCCCCCCCGCCCCCCTATTTCTGGTCGACCTGTGGAAGAAAGGAGCAGGTGGAATAAGGAATAATAATATGGATGTATGGATGTTTCTTAGTTTCAACGCGAAAACGGTTTGACAGATTCTAAATGAAATTTGGCGCACAGATAGCTTATAACCTGGATTAACGTGTAGGACAGCTTTTATACCCCGTGTGGTATCGTGTTTGAAATTACGCCACTCCATTTCTTCCGTGGATGTCGTGAGAAGCGACTATATAAGGACGTTAGTTAAGGCTACATTATACCTATAGGCTATTATAGGGTACCAATCTGTCAGTATTATACGACTCTTAACTTTTAACCTAAAATTTCTAAAAGTGGCCTAGAAACGTACATAAATGTAACGTTTCGTCTACTCTGTCTTTGGGAATACTTCCTACTACTACTACTTACTCCTCCGGCACAACGATCCAAAGTGTATCTTGGCCTCCAATACGAGTGCCCGCCAAAAATCCCGCTCCTGTGCCGTCTCTCGCCAGTCACCAGCCTCAAGCTCGCGCAGATCCGCCTCCACCACATCTGCCCAACGGTATGTAGGGTGACCACCGGACGCCGCCCTGTTGGCCGACCCTGGTAAGCCCTCTTCACTGCACGACCGTCCTCCATGCGCTCGAGGTGGCCAGGCCACCGAAGCCTGTGAGCTCTGGTCTCCTTGGGAATACAGGCGTGATTTTATGTATTTACTAGCTGACCCAGCAAACGTTGTTTTACCATGTAAAATAGCCTAAGTACGACCCATTCTCAGACCTACCGAATAAGTATAGACAAAAAAATCATATAGATCGGTTATCCGTTCCGGAGGAGTTCGATAACGAACACCGTGACACGAGATTCTTAAGATTGGTTTATGGAGTCTTTTTGTATTTTTTATTTTTTCAACTCAAAATTTGTTACTTTTACGGTTATCCCGTGAAATCCATATAGTATTTCACACGAAATGCAAACTGAAACATGGTTGCACAGAAAAACTCAGAAAAAGAGACTAGCGCTGGGAATCAAACCCAGGTCCTCAGCAGCTAGGGATGCGTGCGTGTAGGGGTTTAGCACGCAGCACGGAATGCTGAGGACCTGGGTTCGATTCCCAGCGCTGGTCTCTTTTTCTGAGTTTTTCTGTGCATCCATGTTTCAGTTTGTATTTCATGTGAAATATACGAGATTTTTATGTATTAGATTTATGTATAGGTTTTATTCCAGGAAATTGCATAGCTCCCGCGGGACATAGATAAACAAATTCCTTGCAGACGGAGTCGCGGCAGCAGTTAATAACATACATGCGTTAGCTTAGAAACACCTGCATGAAAACAAATTAGCTATTAGACTTATATAATTGACATAAGCCACGTCCTTGCAGCCGAGCGTGACAACAGTATACGGGCCAAGAGCGCCGCGCGTCGCTGGCAACGCTGCCCTTTGAATCTGTACACACAGACAAGTACTACAATCACAGAAATTAAAGGCAATAAGAGGAAAAGATGAAAGGTGCACGGAGAGAACATGTCTCAGCCACCTAAGCAAGTTTTTGAGTTATAGTTCGAAAGCTAGTCATCACGAACAATTACTATCGTAACCTACGTAACTTTAAAAGTGAAAAAATATATATTATTTTCAGATATCTATCCATTTTAGCGATGGTGGCCCAGTGGTTTGACCTATGGCCTCTCAAGCAGAGGGTCGTGAGTTCAAATCCCGGCTCGCACCTCTGAGTTTTTCGGAATTTATGTGCGAAATTAGGCACTGTTAGGTAACCGACAAATTCCATCTCCTTCCTTTGCCATCATTACCATCTAACGCCATCTATCGGGGCAAGGGAAAACTGCTATTACAGGCCTCGCGCGCACACCCACCCTACATCAGTCAAAGAGAAAAAACGACCGCGCGCGCACCTCAGCAAAATAAAAGAACTCTTCAAACGAATCCGTAAGTCCCTTACCTCTATCCCTCTTTCCCGTCGGCTATTTTCAGTAAAAATTTAACTTACAATTAGTTTACGCAACAGTCTCATTTGAAAAAAATAAAGGAGGCCCTGCAGTGGGACGAATATAGGCTGGCAGTGGCGAAGTTTACTAACAACCCCTTTCCCCCCGGGTTGACTAAACTTTCGAAGTACTCAAACGCTTCTCTCTCTTCCATTATTGCACTTTTCAAGAAGAGGATAAATGGGTATGTTCATATTTGTACATGTATCCAGTATTGGTTGTCTGGAAGAGATCGCTATTGAGCGATAAGACCGCCTATTGTCTGCCTGATTTTTTATTGTTATTATTTTTTTCTGTAGTTTTTTTTGGTCAATAAAGAATATTTGTATTGTATTGTATGTTTTTAGGTTTTTTGCTCCGGCTTTACTTGCAAAATGAAACAGTAACAAACATCCATCCATACAAATCTTCGCGTTCATTAAATCTTCAAACAAACTCTTGTCAGTGCTACAAACAATGCAAACATTTACCTCAATGCCAAGGTCAGAGATACCAACGGCACGGAAAACTCGTAAAAAAGTCTCAAGAAAATCACAGACCATTTAGCTACGCATATAAAAAACCTAACAAGGTAACTCTTAAAACAAAGGACGTAGCGACTACCTATTTTTAAACACTGGCCAGCTGGAGTTTTTTTCTTAATTATATCTGTAAGTTGGCAGAACGCGCGAGAAAAACATCTTGCTTTTTTTTCGTGGTCGATTGTTTCAATGTTTTTATGGCAATAGCGTGATGATACAGCCAGCGTGACGTGAAAGTTTAATTAGATATACGATTATCGATTTTTTATCGGTTACAATTTTAATACCGATAAAATTCGAGTTCTGGTTAAACTGACCTGATTATGATGGATTATCTATAATTTAGAGTAAAGAAAAACTTGAGATTCTACGTATGCTAGGTACTTGGGAGACAAAAAGCGTTGACGAAATCAACAAAATGCTTGTGGAAGTCACCTCAATGATCATAAACAATGGAGATTTATTATGAAGATGACGTAAATGAAATCTTTAGCAAAAGCAACTAAAAATCGGTTGGTAATTATCTAGCAATGACGTTCGTTAAGCGTATACTACCTATAGTTCCTTTTAATCTTTTCTCGTTTAGGGCACCGATATTTATTAATATTTTGTTTAGCTTGCCTTGTAGGTATGTGACTTGTATCTTGTGCGAGTCTAACTAGTAGACTTATAATTCAAAGTCAAAGTCAAAATTCTTTATTCAATTTATAAGTTGTTTTATTTAAAAGTTA
The DNA here is from genome assembly GCA_947859365.1 of Archips crataeganus. NCBI lineage: Eukaryota > Metazoa > Arthropoda > Insecta > Lepidoptera > Tortricidae > Archips > Archips crataeganus. The sequence goes on from OX402067.1 coordinate 2,041,223, forward strand.
CGCAAAACTTTCAGTGTGGCCCTAGTATATACGCTATTTGAGGCTAGGGATCGCCAATGCGGATCGGAATTATTTCCAAACATCCCTGTCCATGATATACTTAGTCATTAATTATTTTTATTTTTTTTATAGTACGCCTTACATCGGTAATCCCCAAAGTGGTCCACGTGGACCCCCAGGGGTCCACGGGAGTCTCGACGGAATTTAAATTTAGATCCAATCTTTACATTTTTGTCGAGTTTTGGGAATATGGTACAAATGTAGCTGCAAGGGGTCCACCGGAATCAGCTAAATTTTGAAAGTGATATATGAGAAAAAAAAGTTTGGGAAACTACCTTAGATTAATGTGTAAGCGAAATTACATTTGAAATCTACCATGAGCTTTTCGGTGAAGGAAAACATCGTGAGCGAACCGAACGCACCTAAGAAGAAATTCAATGGTGTGTGTGAAGTTCCCAATCCACATTGGGCCTGCGTGGGAACTACAGCCCAAGCACTCTCATTGACTGAGACGTATGTTGTGTGTTTAGACGACCGGATATCCTAGTGTTAGTGAACCTGACTACGAAGCTTGAGGTCCCGGGTTCGATTCCCGGTCAGGGCAGACATTTGTGTGAAAAATACGAATCAGTTTGTGCTTGAGTTTTGGATGTTTGTTTAATATCTATTTAAGTATGTTTATCCGTATGTACCCATAACACAAACTTTGCTTACTTTGGGGTTAGGTCAATTGGTGTAAATTGTCCCGAGATAAAAAAAATTTAGGTTTTTTTAGACGACCAGATGGCCTAGTAGGTAGAGAACCTGACTACGAAGCTTGAGGTCCCGGGCAGATATTTGTATGAATAATACGAATGTTTGTTCTCGGGTCTTGGGTGTTTAATATGTATTTAAGTATGTATCTATCTATATAAGTATGTTTATCCGTTGCCTTGTACCCATAACACAAGCTATGCTTAGCTTACTTTGGGACTAGGTCAATTGGTGTGAATTGTCCCGTGATATTTATTTATTTATTTATTTATTTTATATAAAAATAACCGAACTATGTACATCTCGTCTTAAAGTGTACCGCCACTTTCAATTGTCATAGTATTACGTGTCCTAATTGAACAAAGCAAGAATACAATAGTGAAACAACAATACAATAGTAACATGACAATAGTGAAACGATGCCGTAACCTAGAAATGTAAATAACAAACATACTAGTTTATGATAATTTTAGACGTATCACTGTATGTGGTTACGGTGAGTACTCATCATAATGACTGTAAACTCATCATTATCATCATCCCATCATACGTCCCACTGCATGAGAGGGCTTATTAGGCATTAAGTAGTTCCCACGCGGGGCCAGTGCGGATTGGAAACTTCACCACCAACACCAACCACCAACCAACCATCAACTTCACCATTGAAATTCTTCATACCTCATGAACACTCATGGTAACTTTCAAATGTACGCACGTAAATTCGAAAAACTGGTGGTGCCAGGTAATTTCTATAGAAATGCTAAGCCATTAGGCGAAGTCAACGAAAATCAATTAAAACATGGCGTATGGCCACGTGTCATTCAAATAAGATAATAAGCTACACGCGCTAAGAAACTTGACGTCATTTATAATGTCGCGAGTGAACCGGTTCGAACAATTGTTCCCAAGTCTAACCTTCACTCTGTACAATAGATATTCAGTTCATTCGAACGTACTATGAGTTTCAAACAACATTAGGCCTTATACAACGAAGTGCACAATTCGAACTTCGTTTCGTGCTGCCCCGCTCACGCTAATAGTATTTAATACGAGAGCGAGCGAGACGGTACAATACGAACTTCGATTTTCGAATTTCGGAGTAGCCCCCTAGGACTGGATTTGCTAATCCACTCGTCAAATTTTAGAGTTGGCAACTCTAAAATTGACAACTAAATCTGTAAATTCCTGAAATAAAAAGGTTCTTAAGATTTTTTTACGTATCACGTCTGATGGAAAGCGAAGATGAGGCCTTCGATGGAGCACTATTTAAATGCTCATTCACCCTAGACTTGAATTAGGGGAATAAACAAGAAGGCAGTTGAGCGAGTTGTTGCGAGCGCCCCTAAGCAGTGCAAACCGTACAACAAATACGAGGCACTGTAACCGGTACGCGCGCGCTGCACATCTGCTCAGACCCTTCCTCCAGAATTGCTTCTATAGGCAACAGGCCGGAACACGACGAGTCGCTTGGCGGCCTGGCTCAACCTATTATGGTGGTGACTGGTGACCAGCCACGGCCGAAGCCTACCACCGGAGTAGTACGCTCGTTTAGCACCACCCAGGGGTCACGTCTAGGGGTCTCGATTTCAACCCCCAAACCCCAAAAGTAAGACGAACATTCGCGAGAATGCCCGAAGTCTACCATGTCATGTGCTACTCGACTGATTTTTTACCTATTCGAAACGTGAAAACGTGAGATCCTTGGTTCGATCCATTCATTAGAAACATTATGGATTTACTGAGATTTTATTTTCCAACTAGATCTGTCTTCTTAAACCGTGGATCTAATGAGATCATTATCAATCATCATCCTAGCCTATATACGTCCCACTGCAGGGCACAGGCCTCCTCTCAGAATGAGATGTTATTTATAAAATAGGCTTTGATGTTTTGAGCCGTAAAATTGACATTGAATCTTAGGATGATAAATGTAGTTTATGTCTTGGTTAACTATACGTAAAATTTATTACTTAATACTCTCGTAAAAAACTATGTGAAGACTTCGGTTTGCAGACCCGGATGTTTCTTGTTTTTGCGAAGAATATTAATGTAAATAGCTTGTTGTGACGCTTGTACATTTAACATCTTTCAGCGGATAACGACGCCATTACTATAATTGGTAACTTGCTTACGTAGCAATGAAAACTGCTCGAATTTTAGCAGTTATACTATACACCATAGGTTTGTACTTGCAAATGCGCCAGTCATAAGACTCATAAGACAGATTTTTGAGCTTCTCAGCTCCCCTGTAATACACTGACGAGCAAAAATAAAGGGTCGGTTACAAAAATGTCGATAACTACAAAACCCGCTGTGATAGCTTCTTCGAGTAAAATGAGTTTAGTAAAGAGTTTTATTCTTAACAAGAAAAGTTTAATTGAGAATAAAACTCTTTACTAAACTCAGTTTACTCGAAGAAGCTATCACAGCGGGTTTTGTAGCCATTCTGGAGGAAGGGTCTGACGAGCCTCGTATTTCTTACGCTTTCTGGAGGAAGGGTCTGACCAGCCTCGTATTTCTTACGCTTTTGCGATACGGTTTGCACTGCTTGGGGGCGCGCGCAACACCTCGCTCAACTGGCTTTTTTCTGCTTATTCCCCTAAATTCAAGTCGAGGGTGAATGAGTATTTACTAGGCAAGCGTGCTCCATCGTATGTCTCATCTTCGCTTTCCATCAGGCGTGATTGTGGTCAAACGCAAGCCTACCTATATTGTATAAAAAAAAGTTATTTAAAGTTATTTACAAATTGTTTAGTCCCCGCTGTATAGAGATAAACGAAGTCGCTGGCAACAGCGTAATAATATCCAACAGTGGGCGCACATTACCATTTTCTTTATAATATTATCTCTTTTTTGGCTAAGGCGAGTCCCGGCGCGCGTTGAAGCTCGAACGGACTGGAGCGCGCGATTGGCTTTATGGAGAACACAGCGGCGTTCAGAAACAGCCAAGTTACCTCACTGGTTAATATTACGCTATGCAATAGTGCGATACGCGGTATGTATAATCTTGCCTTGAATGAAGTCATTATAGCCGACATTTGCACCGGCACGTATTGCGCGGGCGCCGAAAAAACGCACAGTAAAAAGTAACCACTAAACGGATAATTTGTACGTAATGCTCCGATTATAGTAAGTACATGTAGGGTTGTCGCAAAATAAAAAAACAATCACAGAACTAATTAAATAAGTATAAGTTCAAATTCTTTTATTTATGTATATTAATAAATATAAATTAAAAAAAAATTAAAACCCCCAACGCAATTATGTCACACATTTATGTTTGAAGAATAAAGTAATTATGAAAATTAATTATAAAATTATGTGTGTGAAAGAACTAAGGCCCAAGTCCTCTCATTCTGAGACATATACCAGCCGAGATGAGTATACAATTATGACCTTTTCAAATGTAGAGATAAACTACGATAACATGGCCCGCCCCTCCAAATTACTATTTCAACGTGTTATGTCACATTCTTACGGAAGAGTGTGTAAGTAGTAGTCTGTTTTTGTTTGATTGCTGTCTCAGCACGCACACATGCGTTGAAAGTTTTTGTGGTGCTTTATAAACACTTTCACAAATACATTGAAGACTTCTTGAACTTTGGAGGGGCGGGCCATGTTATTATTTATTTATTTAACCACACTTACAACTATCTTTACAGGATCTTAGCCTAAAACAATAGTGTAACTGAATCTATAGGTGGGTCATTCTACTTTTCGTTGACCAGTCATTTTTAGTAATGTGCTCTTCAAATATTTTTTTTACAAAAACGGTAAAGTGCTCGGTTTTATCATCAAAGATTTAAATAGGCACATAATTAAGCTTATATTTAAAATTATAACTACGCATAAAAAGTAATCATTATTATCTATAAAGTAGGTAACGCAGTGGACATGCGTGTCCCCGCCATTTGTATGGAAATTGGTGTATTTTCCGCTGAGTTACCAATTTTTTCCACAAAATTTCTTTGAATTTGAAGTTTTTTGCTTTAAAATATTAAATTTAGTTATTTCAGTTTTCATATAAGTTATTTACACTTGAAGAAAATCACCAGGTATGCCTTATATTTCACGAAAGATTAATGGTTACTTAAAAGTAGAATGGCCCAGGTACAAAATAAGTAAAAATAAATTATACCACTTAAAATTAACAATACAGACCAGACCTAGTGAATTCACTCAGAGAACACGAAAACAAATCTACATTCTCCGCTAGTATGTTAAGTGTGCGCAGCGCGCGCGTTAGCGGTGCCTTGCCGAGTTATCGTAGTTTATCTCTAATTTCACCCATAAATTCCGAAAAACTCAGAGGCGTGAGCCCGGGCTCGATCGACCCTACGTCCCTCTGCTTTAGAGACCATTAGGTCAATTCACTAGGCAACCACGTGTCGTATCTATACCTATATAAACAGTGGAACATAGAACCTCTTCCTTTTTTGAAGTCGGTTAAAAACAGTACCGTTAGGGCCGGCGCCCACTGACGGCATGGCACGGCGTGGCATTTTATTACTATCAAGTTATTTTGAATCTTATTTCAATGAGTTTAGAATTCATGTTACTTTATTGGTTATGCGTGGCATCGGCCCTCAGGACGTCGCGGCATCGTGGTATCGAAATAAAGTAACTTGAATTCTAAGCTCATTGAAATAAGATTCAAAATAACTTGATGGTAATAAAATACCACGCCGTGCCATGCCGTCAGTGGGCGCCGGCCATTACTGACTGACTGACAGACAACGCACAGCCTAAACTACTGGTGCTAGAAACTTGAAATTTGGCATAGATGTCATGTACCTCGAGTATTGTAGAAGTGCATTAAGAAACAATTTTTCGAAATTCTCACGGGATAGGGAATATCTAAGCTTTTTTCGTTTCTTTGTTTGTAGTGGAATCTCTGAAGCTATTGAGCCGATTTAAAAAATTCTTTCACTATTAGAAAACTACACTATCCTTGATTGACGTAGATTACTTTTTATCCGGGAAAATGCGAAATTCCCACGGGATATAAATAAATTGATTCAATTTCGGGGTTGATTTTAAAAATTCTGACATAATATTATTAAATTAAATTCATTTATTAGCCAGAATACACAGAATATAAATACAAGGTATTGATGTATTTCAAGTACAGTACTCAGTCAGATTATGTGATATGACTACCCCCGATTGATATAGGCTACTTTTTCTTCAGGAAAATACAAAATTATCTAAATTTTATTACTTAGTTATGTTGGCAACCCTGGAGCTTACACTAATAATAAAACCGCCACGCTCCGGATTATAAAATTCGTTACCAACCTTGCTCGTCTAATTATTGTTTTTACGCACATCGTGATGGGAGACATGATCGAAAATGACGTAATTTGTTTATCTATAACAATATCTGTATCCCGAGACGTCGTCCGTGTTAAAAAAACCATGAAAAAGGTTGCTGTAAAGTTTTTAAAGCTCAACGTACGTACAACGCCATCTATGGATTGCACACAAAGTTAACAAATTATCTTGAGAGCCGAGGTATAGGTAACGCCACGAGAGTTTAGGCGAATGATTACACACACAGCTACATAAAAAAAGTAGTGAATGAATGAAATGAGTGAGTGAATGAAAATGTGAATTATATGATCTTATGGTGATACCTACGCAATACTATGCATTATATTTTTTCTTTAGACGACCAGATGGCCTAGTGGTTAGAGAACCTGACTACGAAGCTTGAGGTCCCGGGTTCGATTCCCGTGTCGGGGCAGATATTTGTATGAAAAATACGAATGTTTGTTCTCGGGTCTTGGGTGTTTAATATGTATTTAAGTATGTAGTTATCTATATAAGTATGTTTATCCGTTGTCTAGTACCCATAGTACAAGCTTTGCTTAGTTTGGGACTAGGCCAATTGGTGTGAATTGTCCCATGACATTTGTCCCATTTGTCCAATGATATACCCTTTTTTGAAATAAAAAAATTTGAAACTGATAAGAAATATTTGCAACAAAAAAATCGGTAGGTATTTTATATGCTTATCTGATTTAAATAAAATAGAACAAAATATTTTATTTTCTGTTTCGTTTGAACTAGATGTATTTTCCTTGATTATTTTTTTAACGAAATTTTTAGGCAATCTTGTAATTCACTGTTGAGTCTGTTGAACTTGCTATCGGTACGAATAAATGTCATAATCCCGCTGTCATTACACCCTACTTTAGTTCAATCCTTCTAGACAATATTGATAAGTGGTTATTTTAATTGTTACAGTACAATTTTCTGGAAATTTCTACTCGAGGCTGTTAACCTTGAATTTACCCTTTCTCATTGAATCCGACCTTCAATTGACAGGTGCATCAGGTCACGTATTGTCAGTTGAAATCATCAAAACACGGAGTCAATGCACTTCTGATTGCCAAAGTGTTTTTACGTGTGTTTGAATCTATGACGGTATCATCAAAATTATGAACAAAATTAATTCGGAATTCTGCAAATAAAAAAGTTAGAAACCTTCAACTTTTGTTTTGAGACTTCGCTCTCCGTCCGTCTGTCCGTCTGTCCATCCGTCCCGGCTGTATCTCATGAACCGTGATAGCTAGACAGTTGAAATTTTCACAGATGATGAATTTTGGTTGCCGCTATAGCAAAAAATACTAAAATAACTGAATAAAATAAATATTTAGGGGGCTCCCATACAACAACCGTGATTTTTTTTGATCCTTTTTGCTCGATATTGATATAACGGCAACAGGTAGACGCTGGAAATATTCACAGAATATTTAGTTATACATCCACTTTAAAAATAAATAATTAAATCAAAATAAAACAAATATTTATCCCCTACAATAAACGTGATATTTTTGCCGTTTTATAGATAATGGTGCGGAACCCTTCGTGCGCGAGTCCGACTCGCACTTGGCCATTTGTAATAAATTTCATTTTGGCTTGAGATATTAAGTAATATGTTTTAACTCCTGATCACACATCAAAAATCGCCGTGTATACATTTAGTCCGATGAGCGGTCCAGCTTATTCTGAACATGCGTCTCATTTCCAGAGATTTAATGCCTCACCGTTAAACGTGTATTACTCAAGTTACAAACTAACTAATCTTCACTAAAGTTAACTTAATTTAACTAAACAAACGGTGGGAAAGCCAGCGGAAAATTCTTCAGTCTCAACGCTTACCAGCAAAAAAGTTCTAACGTCCGTTAACAATAAAAAGGAATATCAACTCTGAAGCAGCTGTAATAGAACTTGAATTGGGACTGCTAGTGAATGTTACATAAAACCTTGTTGTAGTCGGTTGGGCGGTGGCGAGACAAGGTCAGTGTGAGGTCGCTGATCAGGCGGGAAATTAGTGGCTGTACTGACGAGTATTATGTAAAGGAAGCAGATTCTATCATTATGTAAAAAACGGCCAAGTGTATATAAATAAATATTTAAGGAGGCTCCCATACAACAAACGTGATTTTTTGCTCGTTTTTGCTCGATATTGATAACGGACGCTTGAAATATGATCACAGAATATTTAGTTATATATTTACTTCAAAAATAAATGATTAAATTAAAATAAAACAAATATTTAAGGGGGCTCCCATACAACAAACGTGATTTTTTTGCCGGTTTTATAGATAATGGTACGGAACCCTTCGTGCGCGAATTCGACTCGCACTTGACCGGTTTTTTCTTTTGTTAATTTAAAATTGTGTCACGAATAAATGTTTTTCTTTCTTTGTAATTGAAAGATAGTATCGCCTAATGACACAGAAATAATAATAAAGAGGATAGAAATGCCTTAGTTCCTATTTTCTTCCGGAACTCGTGTCGCTACTTCATCCCCTCTACTTACTGTGTTAATGCACACATGCAAAAGACCGGAACCGTACTACGCAATCACGCACACAATTACTAAAATTTTTGCTTACAAACAATTATGAACCTTACACCTTAGAGATAGCGTTGAATAACACGCAACGTAAGTCATACCCACATTTACACAACGGCGCCATTTATTGGCCGCGTCGGCATTATGTCTGTACTAGTCGTAACCTGTTTTTTTGTCCGTACCACGAACTTTTGTGCAAGACGGAAGGGTTATCAAAAATTACTTTACATTGCTGCGTATAATTCAAAACGATCTGCGTTTTTATGGGCATGAGTAGCAATGGTATAAGAAGTTCCGTGTTATTAACGTGTAAACCAATATTTCATAATGAAATATTTTCTCAAGTTGTATTTTGATATAAACCGCATTATTACATTAAATTAATACATACCAATGAAATTTAATCCCCTTATTAGTGTAATTACACAGTGTGGACGAGTTTCCGCAATTGCTAATGCTGCAAAACACCATTTTAAAGCACTTGTTGTCATACCCACGTTTCAAATAGCACTGAGCCACAAGTCGCGCGCTTGTGACCTACGAGTCACAAGCGCGGCGCCAAGGTCACGCGTCTAAGGCACTTCTATCCTCTTTATTATTATTTCTGTGCCTAATGACAAACAATAACACGCCAATCTATACTAATTTTTGTTGACACAATGCCTTTTGCAATAATCATTCTGATTTCATGATTGTGAAATTTTATATCGACGCCTGTTTCGATCGTTTCTTCTGTGAAAAACAAGTGTCTAGCCACCTTTTGAAAGTGTATTTTCATAGAGCTCGCTTAAACGCTAATTCTGGCGTCAGTCTGAAACCTGAAACTGAAACCGCGATACCTACTTGAAATGCAATAATTGAATTGAATTTAATTTAATAACGGATCCGTTATTTGTGATCAATCTACACTAATATTATAAAGAGGAAAGATTTGTATTTTTGTATGTAACAAATAAACTTAAAAACTACTGGACCGATTTCAAAAATTCTTTTGCCGTTAGAAAGCTACATTATCACTGAGTGACATAGGCTACTTTTTACCGCGGGAAAATACCTTTTCCTACGGGAAAATTAATTTATCGCGGGCGAAGCTGCGGACGGAAGGCTAGTTGATCATAAGGTCTCAGAGTAAGGCTCAGAGTCGCTTAACGAGCTATGGAGAGGGCTATGCTCTGAGTTCCTCTACGGGATTGAATCAGGAATGAGGAGATCCGTAGAAGAACCGATATAGCAAAGCGGATTAACTCGTTGAAATGGCAATGGGCAGGTCATAAAGCACGCAAAACAGATGGCCGTTGGGCCCGAAAAGTACTCGAATGGAGACTACGGACTGGAAAGCGCAGCGTGGGACGTCCACAAACGAGATGGACGGACGATAATGGTGAAGGCTGCAGGTTCAAGTTGGATGCAAGTCGCTTCCAACCTTAATGATTGGGTATCAATGATGAGGCCTATGTCCAGCAGTGGATGTGTTCCGGCTGAAATGATGATGATGATGATGTTGATCATAAAGTAGCGAAGTAATTAGTTTCAGGTAATTAATAAAAACTCCGCAAAGTAAAGTGTTATTCGATAAATTGCTCTAACGAAGCGTAGCGAATTATTAAAGATCCCTTAGAAGAGCTTAAAAATATGAGACGCCAAATCTAAACATAATCAAAACAATTCGACATGCTCAATACAGACATATTTATGAATAGCCTCACTTTGTTCGCCGAATAATGTCTGAAGATTTTATTTAAAGTTAATTATTACGAGTTCTTGAGTGGAGACCACGGATCTTCAAACGTAGCGTAGGACGTCCTCAGACTCGGTGGAGCGATGATCTTCGCAGGGCGGCTGGCAAGAGCTGGATGAGAGTGGCCGAGGATCGTGCTCAGTGGCGTGCCATGGGAGAGGCCTATGTCCAGCAGTGGACGAGCATAGGCTGATGATGATGAATTATTTCATATATACAATACAATACAATACAAATATTCTTTATTGATCACCAAAAAAAATACAGAAAAAATATTCATAACAATAAAAAAAACCAGGCAGACAATAGGCGGTATATCGTTCTCTTCCTCGCTAAATGTCGTATCTAACAAGGAATATAGCCGTGGTGGCCTAGTGGTTTGACCTATGGCCTCTCAAGTAGAGGTTCATGGGTCCAAATCCCGGCTCGCACCTCTGAGTTTTTCGGAATTTATGTGCGAAATTGCATTTGAAATTGACCATGAGCTTTACGGTGAAGGAAAACATCGAGAGGAAACCTGTGTGTGAAGTTCCCAATCCGCACCGGACCCGCGTGGGAACTACGGCCCAACCCCTCTCATTCGAAGAGGAGGCCAGTGCCCTGCAGTGGGACGTATATAGGCTAAGATGATGATGATGAAAAAGGAATCGCAAGCTAGTTACGATAGCTAGCAGAAAGAAATATAACAAACAGTTTCTTCTGATGACGGCGCAAAAATCAAAATAAATCACTTGTCAATCAATCATTGTGTTGAAATGCAAAAAGCAAACACACGCCGCCATCGTAAAAACTATGGAGCGCCCAAAAGGCGAAACCTATGGTACAGTATCCCGTGTCAGAACAGTAAGATACCCTAGCGGTTCTCTACCTATGAACTGAAACAATTACTTTGCTACTTTAAACACTCAAGCCCAACAGGCAGGCAGCTAATCAAACGTTACTTTGCGGAGGGCCTTATCAATGAACTGAAACAATTACTTTGCTACTTTAAACACTCAAGCTCAACAGGCAGGCAGCTAATCAAACGTTACTTTGCGGAGGTCCTTATCAATGAACTGAAACAATTACTTTGCTCACCTTATAATAGTTACATTTATGCAAGAAATGTGTGTTCATGCAGTTCCTCCACCTCCACACTGTACGAACACATACAAATCACACAAAACCATCTATCACCACCACCAAACTACACTCGTCAGTGTAGTTTGATGTTTCGAACTCAACCAAAAAACCAAACGGTAGATTGCTACCATTGGTACTTAGCATAGTAAACGGTTGCGTTAGGTACTTCGAGGATGAACTCTGGTTGTGTTCGAAACGCATCAGTGTAGTTTGTTGGTGGTTATAGTTGGGTTTGTGTGTTTTGTGTTTGTTTGTACAGTGTGGAGGTGGAGGAACTGCATGAACACATTACTTGGATAAACGTAACTATCATAAGGTCGCGGGTGAGTAAAGTAATTATTTCAGTTCATTGATATGGACATCCGCAAAGTAACGCCTGATTCAATAAATAAGTAAGACATTCTAGCGGTTCTCTTTCTTATCGCCGTAAATATTTTAGCCATGTTTCATTTTCAACTGTTTTTTTCTGAAACTGTAACTTCAGGATTGATTTAAAACTAACTTAACCTAACCTATTAGAATATTCCTGAAATACCTTCGCCTTTTTACATCTGTTTCTTCTGTTAATTTCATGTTTTTATGTACAATAGAGTTTTACGAACCTAGGTACATGTATTTACATACATATCCTGAATAGATAACAGTTTCTGAGTAAAAAAAACAGTTGGAAATGATTCCCAAACTCTAGCTCATAGGTGCTTAACCCCTTGGGTGCTTATAGCACCTTATTTTGCCCACCCCCACCCAGTTAGATCCTCGTAGCGATCCTAGCGCCACCTAGTTATCGTAATAAACGAACTACTACGTCGCAAAAGTGGGTAACGCTGGTGACTTCATTTATACTTATATTCGTCATCGCGTTATCAAAGTTTCTAAATGCGTTCTGATACATAAATATTACCTTTTATACAATAAATGGTTTACATGCATACATACATACTTTTCCTTTCTTTTACTTCTCCTTAGAACTTTGCCACCACATATAAATCTGCTGAAGAAGTTAGACTCTAATTGAGTTAAGTATATAATGTTAATTTGAAAAATGCGTAAAAGAAAGATTGTATATTAAATTATCCTAATACTATACTTCGTTTTTTTTAGCATTAGAAAGAAGGTAATCTTGACGTGACTTTTTATTGAAAAACACTTTTGAAAAATGAGTCACAGCTAATATGTAACAATTTGAAAGGTACTATGGTCATTTACACTCTTTTGGTTTCATATAAGTAATAATCACTATTGTTTTAAAAGCGTTTTTCAATAAAGTCAGACTTTAATGCTAAAAAAACGGGTCCTTAAATGCACTTCACGGGTTATCCTAAGTATATCTGCAAGGTGCAGCACAATTCAGTGTCGAACGCACAATAGTGCAATTTTCCTACTGTTCAAAACTCATTACTGTGACCGTAACCTAGCATCGATCACGGCTGGACTAACTGTTAGCCGTCCACAGTTAGGTGCGAGAGGGATGATAGATCGAACAGCTGCTGTGTTAGATAGGGACGGAAGAACGAGAAGCCATCAATTCGTGCACGCGCAAGTGGAGTGTGAAGTTTGAACAGGGTTGAACGAGTTATTGTGAACGTGAAACGTTGAATGTATTGGAAGCGTTCGAGACTAGCACTGGGGTATTGTGACCACACCCCACACACAACATACATACCTACATACATGCATACAATCACGCCTTCTTCACAGCAAAGGGGGAGGCAGGGACTATTTTGTTTCCTCATAATGTCAGCCGAAAGACGTCCATCTCTGAACAAAGGGCTCCTCCAAGTTTCACCAAACAGACCGGTCCCGCGCCATCCGCATCCAACGCGTTCCCGCAACCTCAAACAGATCGACGCTCCATCTTGTTGGAGGCCTACCTGTACTGCATCTTTCGATCCGTGGACCCCATCGCGAGCCTTTCGGCCCCATCGGCCATCAGCCCTACGAGCGAAGTGTCCCCACTGCCACTTGAGTCTGGCGATTCTTCGAGCTATGTCGGTGACAATGTCACTTGTCGCTAGACATTTGTCATAATCATAATTATCAAAGTTAAAATCTATTGTTTAATTTCTTCCGTCGCCAACCCTGTGCAAACGCGATCGTGCATGACGCATCGCGTGCGCACGTTACTAAACAAAAACAAAAAGTCGTAAGTTACACGTGTCGTGTGAGCACTTGCGTCCTTTTACTACGGAACGCGCGGCACGGGAATACCTTACATCGGTGCAGCGTTGGAAGTAAAATGGTGTAAGTTACTAATGTTACAAATTCATTGTTTTTTGTTAGGTATAATATGTGATAAACGAGTTGGTCATCTCATCATCATCATCATTCCAGCCTGAACGTCCCACGTCTTAGAATGAGAGGGCTTGGACCGTAGTTCCCAAGCGGGCCCAGTGCGGATTGGGAATTTCACACGATTGAATATCTTCTCAGGTTTTCCTTCGCTGTAAAGCTCATGGTATATAACTCTCATACCAAATTTCATTCAAATCCGTCCAGCTGTTTTTGTGTGAAAGAGTAACATACACATAAACTTTCGCGTATTAAGTAAATAAATAAACGGATAACTTTTTCAAATGAGCACTAGCTTTTTTGGGATATTTACTTCCCAAAATGCCGTAGAAAAGAGATCGGTCGATTTAAATAAAAAATAAATAATTGGGAAAGAAAAGTTTGCGTCCCCTCAACAAACTTAGCACGTGACTTCCAAAGTGGGATCTTAGATATGTATCTAACAACAGTATAGTCCGTTTTGGTCTACCATTCAGACCTACTAGTAGACTAAACGGACGAAATAATCCATTTAGTCCCAATACTTCTGGCATGAAATAGGGCTGGTTAGATATTTTTTATACATTAACAGGTAGAATAGGGTCGTTAGGTATCTTCAGATGTCCGAAGGGCAGACTCCCTAGAAATAGGAGCCCCGCGAAGCGGAGCACCGTCGACAAGGCGTGGATTGCTTAATCCGTGTATTAATTCGTGTTTTAGTGGGAGCTAGTTAGGGAGTAATGCCTTGATCACACGTACCGAGTAAACGGGTGAGACAGTGCTCTCGCCCGAGTACTCGGTGCGTATAAACAACCGCTGCCTTGTTTATACGCACCGAGTACTCGGCCGAGAGCACTGTCTCACCCGTTTACTCGGTACGTGTGATCAAGGCATAAGTGCATGTAATTTTACATCTAACTTATAAGTACATGTTTTATACATACATTTGCTTCTGTTTGCTCACCTTGAAATAAATAAATAGGACTGAATGGTAGACCAAAATGGACTATAATATCTATGTTATATATATATAACACCCTATCTTTATGTATATGATCAACAAAAATCAATTGAAATCAATCTAGTATAGGTATATTAGCTTATCGCATTAATATACAGGTTTCAAAGTACGCTTTCATTTTATTACTCTTTAAACGAACGTATTATTTTCCGATCAGTTGCATATTTCTATTTAAATTCCCAAAGTAATTAATGCATTTATAAATAATCAAGACATACCTTGGAGTGAGTCTCTAATTTACTTGACTTATATATAGCTGTTAAAACTGCATTTAAATATTTCATGCACATTATAACGGCAGCTTTAATGTTGAAACAAATTACCGCTGTTTTTCTTTGAATGCAGTGTTCAGAATAATTTATTGTCATTATAACTTGGAAATAAATATTTATTTTATGATAGATGCATTAATCCTACTAATATCATACTAAATAAATATAAATGAGAAAGTTTAAGGATGATGGTTACTCAGTCACGCAATAACGATTGAACGAATTTGGATGAAACTTGGGATAGAGAGATACGTAATATAATTATAAATTCGAAAGTAAATCTGTCTATCTGTCTAAAATCTTTTCATGCTTAATCAAACTATTTTCTATAGGTATCCTAAACCTAAACAATACTGACGAATGAACACAACCTATAGGAGGTACCACTGACGTTAGAGACTTGCATTTTTTCAGACGTCCCAAGGTACACAACAAGATAAGTAAAATAAATGTCATAAAAGCACTAGGTAAGTGAAGATTTTTCGAAATTAATACCGAATAGGGATTCCAATTTTTTTTATTCATTTACATTTTCGCCAAGCCGCGACTTACTCGTAAATTTATCCCTAAACAAATTTAACTAGATGTTACGTGTTGATTTTTGTCCAAAAAACCCATGTTTTTAACACCAGAAAAACTGATCCTTATCTTTTTTCAAGTGCTCACATACATACTCGTAATCACTTACGACCTTTTACCTTGAAAGGTTAAACGCACGATTAATACTAAGCGCGATGTAAAACTTACGTCCTTTTGTAGCGTGCAGACTTCCTGTACTTTTATGGCATCCTTGTAGGGAAGAGGCGTTTTTGTGGCTTTATTCGCCCGTGACCTTTGTTTATAATGAACTATCGTGTCAGTCTGGGTGTATAGTTACTGTACACTTACGACTTTACCGTTTTTTCTTCAAGTATTATAATTAGAAGTACCAAGGACGATTAAAAAAGGGGACAGAAAAAAGAAAACACTACATTTACAAACATTTATTTTGGGATCACTTCGTTATCCATAATTTTACTTGCCGTACATAAAACATAGGGTGTCACAAAACAACGATAACCTGGTACTGGTATGTACCGGGCGACGCCAAGTTGTAATAGTTGTGAAAAACAAGAAAAAACACAACAACAATAAACAATTTGTACATCTGTTTCTCTTGTTAACTGTTAATTTTCATGTTTTACGTACAATAAAGAGTTTTACATACATACATACATACATACATACAAAAACCGGTTGTCTGTAAAGTCGGTTTACGGACGATAGTTTAACGTGACAACGTCATAACAAAACATTCAAAAAACAAAAATGAAACCAGGCGGTCACCCATCCAAGTACTGGCCGCGCCCGACGTTGCTTAACCTCGGTGATCGGACGAGAACCGGTGTTTTGTCAAATATCTTGAAAACGGTGCATCCCCCCTTTAACACCCCATGTCGAGTTAAACTCGTTTTAAGACGTGAGTAATCCGCATAATTTCGCTAAAGATTTTTGAAGTGAAAACTTCTTTAGCGGCGTTGTGCACTTTTTGGGATGGATAAAAAATGTTAAACTCGCGTCAAGACACCTGACCCTGATAGAAAATTCGTAAGACGGGGGTGAGGGGGGGGGTGAAGGGGTATCGTAAGACGGCACACCGTTAATGTTCAAGTTTTCACTTCTGCCGGCACTCCCGGAGTGCAACCCGTTGTTTGTTTCTAAATGCAACCCTAATGACATTTTTTATAACGCATACTCTCTATAGCGCGCACTTGCACGGTCTGTTTGCGAGGCCGGTTCAAGGCTGGCCCGAACAATTACAGCCAATTAATATGTTCGGAGCCACGAGCGTGTAATACGAGACTTTCATGTAATTAGAAAGATCTCAATTTAGACAGGCAGTCAATCTGTACCTCTACCATGAGTTTACACTAGTTCACAGTGACCGTACTCGCTAGCTAGGGCGTAAAAGATATGTATGGAGAATTGTACTTCCGTAAGTGACCGCAGAGGCGCTGTACAATTCTCCATACAAATAATTTACGCCGTCGCTAGCGAGTACGATCACGTAAACTAGTGTAAACTCATGGTAGTGTTACTGTAGCGATATTAACAAACGGTGGTCACGTTATTGTCCCAGCCTGTACAGTGTGTAAGTGTAACTGAACTAAGTAAGAGCAAAGCAGATGGTTGATGGTCAAGAGGAGTATGGTGGAATGTCATACTTTTTATCAGCTATGTCCGTTGGTAAAATGGAGCTGAGGAATTAAATTGCTCGAGTCTCAAAGGGCTAACAACTTCAGCTCATTTAGGCTCCAAGTGCCTGCGAAGCAACAGCAGATGTTCCTGCACTCCGACTTCTGGTCGGAGGGTGTGGTCATGTGGTGTTCCCTCATTTAGGGAAGCGACGAATTCGTCTTTCATAAATCCATAAATAATTTTATTGTTCTATTATTTTTTCTTGTATAAATTGTTTTATCACTATCCCAGCCTATATACGTCCCACTGCATGATACAGGCCTCTAAGAATGAAAGGGCTTGGACTGTAGTTCCCACGCGGACCCAGTGTGGATCAGGAACTTCACGCACCTCATCATTAAATATTTAAGAGATAGGCTCTTGACGGTGTAGTAATTAATTTATTGAATCAGGCGTTACTTTGCGGAGGTCCATATTAATGAACTAAAACAATTACTTTGCTCACCCGCGACCTTACAATAGTTACGTTTATGCAAGAAATGTGCGTTCATGCAGTTCCTCCACCAGTTTTAACAGTTGGTAGCATAGCATACGGTTGTGGTAACTCTGAAGATGAGCTCTGGTTGAGTTCGAAACGCGTCAGTGTAGCTTGGTGGTGGTGATGGTTGGGTTTATGTGATTTGTGTGTGTTCGTACAGTGTGGAGGTGGAGGAACTGCATGAACGCACATTTCTTGCATAAACGTAACTATTGTAAGGTCGCGGGTGAGCAAAGTAATTGTTTTAGTTCATTGGTGTAGTAATTTCCAGCTTATTCTACATTCCGCTCTTTCCTTCGCTTCTTTAAATATAATGAAATGAAACGACCGCTTTAGCCTAGTTGGTAGTGAACCTGCCTACGAAGCAAGAGGTCCTGGGTTCGAATCCCGGTAAGGGCATTTATTTGTGTGATGAGCACGAATATTTGTTCCTGAGTTATGGATGTTTTATATGTATTTAAGTATTTATTTATCTATATAAGTATGTTTATCGTCGTCTAGTACCCATAGTACAAGCTTTGCATAGTTTGGGACTAGGTCGATTTGTGTAAGATTGTGGCCTAATATTTATTTATTATTTATTTATTTTTCTTTTATTTGCTCTATATAAAAAAAAATAAACTGTTTATTTATTTTCTTCAATATACAAATTAATTACTACTATTATTAGTACAAGCTTTTAAATATAATTATTATGTCCTTCTTGGTCTTCCCGTTTTCCTAATACACACACACACTATTGAATAATAATTTGTTCATAGGTAATTGTAAAACATGATCTTTAATTGTTAGTCCTAGTTTCATGACGCATCGCTTATTAATGTAGATCATGTCATATAACGTTTTTATCAATAAATAATAATACGTACGTAATAACAAATCATGTAATTCCTCCCACTCACCAAAATTCCCGACAAGGTCGTATTATTTACCAGGCCTTCATATATTCAGGCTGTATCTTCAGTGAATAATAATCAGCCTTATCAATAAAGTCACCCGACCTTCGTCGGTTTGCCTTGGCTTTATGGTGTCGTAAAGGACGATGCCGTGAACAATTCGTACGTGATAATACGAGGGGCGTTCAATATAAAGTGAGAATGAGATGCAAACTCTTTTAATATTACGAAATTAAATACTGGCCGGTAAAGCTAATCTATCTAGCTGATTGCTATGAAAAAAAAACTAACTGTCTTTTGTTTAAAAAAATATACGGTAATTTCTTTGCAATGCTATTGAGTACGTTAGCGAAAATGGAGAAAATTGAACGGCGCGCCGTTATCAAATACTTGTGTTTGAAAATTTTTTCTACGGACCAAGTCAATTTGGATTTGCGGGGCACTTTAGGGTCTAATGCTCCTCCGTATTCGACAGTCGCACGTTGGTGCGCCGAATTTAGACGTGGAAGAACATCGACAATGGACGACCCCCGCTCCGGACGCCCTACTACAGCAGTAACTGAAGAAATTGTGAAAAAAGTCGAAAACTCAGTTTTGGCGGATCGTCGTGTCACGGTTCGTTTTATTGCTGAAAATGTAAAGATTTCAACGGGGAGCGTGCATAATATTTTACATGAACGCTTGGGTATGAAAAAGGTATCTGCGCGTTGGGTACCAAGAATGCTTACTGACACGCAAAAACAAACTAGACTAGAGATTTGTCAAGAAACTTTGAACCTGATGCAGCAAGACCGGGAACTTTTTTTGGCGCGATTTATAACAATGGACGAAACATGGCTCCATCATTACGACCCAGAAACGAAACTGCAGTCTATGACATGGAAAAGGCCATCATCTCCAACTCCGAAGAAATTCAAGGTGAGCCCATCTGCCGGTAAGGTCATGGGCTCTGTTTTTTGGGATGGTAAAGGGGTATTAATGATTGAGTATCTCGAGCATGGAGCCACTATTACGGGCACTTTATACGCCAAACAAATAGCAACATTGCGTAATGAGATCCGCGAAAAACGGCGAGGTAAACTCTCGAAAGTTGTGCTGTTCCACCAGGACAATGCTCCGGCACACAAGTCCGCCGTTGCAATGGCTGCAATTCGTGATGCTGGGTTCGATATCCTTAAGCATCCTCCGTATTCACCAGATCTCGCTCCCAGTGATTTCTACCTATTTCCGAGATTGAAACAATACCTGAGAGGCCAGAAATTTGAAGACGACGACGCGGTAGTCGCTGCAGTACAAGATTTTTTAAGTACTCAAGATGAGACCTTTTTTAAAAATGGAATTATAAGTTTAGAAAAAAGATATACTAAGTGTATCATGCCAAAAGGTGACTATGTCGAAAAATAAAATGACATTTAGTAAAAGTTGTTTATAACATACTCATTCTCACTTTTTATTGAACGCCCCTAGTACTAGGGCAATAAAAGTGTTTAAAAATCCACACATTATGACGTCAAGAGAAATAATGAAGGTGTGTAACACGCTTTTATTGAAAAAATTGGGATTGTGAACGCAAATATTTAATGCATGATAAAATCCTAATCCTAACTAATATATATATATATATTCATTACCTACATCCTAACTAATATATATATATATACTATTCATTACAAACATACAAACATACAAAAATAGGTACAAATCTTTCCTCTTTATAATATTAGTGTAGATGTAGAAGTGTAGATGTAGATAGTGGGGTCGCCGTCATCGAAACCGATGAGGAGGACTATATCTACATCTACACTAATATTATAAAGAGGAAAGATTTGTACCTATTTTTGTATGTTTGTATGTTTGTAATGAATAGGCTCAAAAAGTACTGGGCCGATTTAAAAAATTCTTTCACCAATAGAATGCTTTCTTCCAATTTGACATAGGCTACATTTCATTTTGAAAAAAATTAGGGATCCTTGGTAAAATTTGAACAATGTAACCGAAGGTGTAGAAAAATGAGTCTTAAAATGTCTTTCGTCGAATGCGCTGCCGAAACTATTAGCTATAGAACAAAATAACGTACAACAATATTGAAGAACATCATAATGTCTACAAAAAACTCCGCGGTAGCATATGTCCAACTATTGTAGTTATGTCACTACAACAACTTTTTTCATTTTAAACATTAATGAAAATGCTAACCAAATTCAAACCATGCTATTTATGTGTTTATATTAATCCTTATCCAAATAAATTATTTTATGGTAAAGACCATTTAACTACCTATAAAATAGTTTTTAAATTATTTAAATTGGACTTTCCATTCAAAAGATATTACGAATTATAAAATTCAAACAGTAAACAAAACCGCCATAGCGCCGTGGCCGTTGTTTGCGATGCAGTCTGAAAAGCGCGCCGGGCATCGCGGCGGGCGGGGTGGAGGGGGCACTGAAATACAGGAGTGGGGCGTGCACGTCTGTAATAATTAATAAATAATAAATAATAATTTTTTAATAAATAAAAATATTTGTGAAAAAAAGTGTTTTATATCCAAATTTCCAAAAATAAATAATTGTCTACCCCGTGCGAAGCCGGGACGGGCTGCTAGTTATTCTATAAATTAAGACGCCTATCATGGGCTCTGATATGGCTGGCTAGGCCGAATTTACTTTTAAATACTCTCCTACACGCGTGACATTACAGTTGCCCACCTAAGTTGTATGTATACGTGTAGGAGAACTTAGGTCTCTCTTTACGTAATTGGCGTTTTTTTATAAATGCGAAAGTAACTCTGTCTGTCTGTCTGTCTCGCTTTCACGCTAAAACTACTGAACCGATTTAAATGAAATTTGGTACACAGATAGTCTAGAGTCTGAGAAAGGACATAGGCCATATATCATCATGCTAACACCAATAGGAGCGGAGCGCAGCGGACGAATGTGTCAAAATCGGAGGTTTTTGAAGTGAAACTTCTATAGGCACGCAATGTGAACGCGGGTGCGCGGGGAGTGCGGGGGCGGGTAATTTTTTTATATCGAGGAACTAAGGAGAGCCATAACTGATGAAAAAGCAAATTGGATAAAAAAAATAAGCTGCCCAAATTACTAATTCCACGCGGACGAAGTCGCGGGCAAAAGCTAGTATTAAAGATGTATATTTCAAACTAAATACAAACTGAAATATAGATGCACAGAAAAAACCCCAGAAAAAAGACCAATGCTGGGAATCGAACCCAGGTCCTCAGCGTTCCGTGCTGCGTGCTTACCCCTACACCATCACTGGTCTAAAAAAAAATGAAGTTGAAGAAAATAAAAAAATAAATAGAAAAGATACTTCATACTTAACTTGTTAAAGATGTATGTCAGGATCGTAGCAGGTAGAAGCAAATAGTAATGCGTGGTCTATTTTTTATCAGAATTAAAATATTTTCATTTTTTTAGTTCTTTATATTAACATCTACTTAATAAAAGCTAATAAAATCAGCACTAACTTAGCGGCTTATGCCAACATCGCGTTGAATCGCCGGTGTTGTATATGTCGTCATTGTTATGGGAACACGAGCGGCGTTCGTTCTCATAGGAAAGCGGCGCGGGCGCAGCGAGAGCGGCGGAAAAACTGACGTAGGTACTTTAGGTTCGTGGAACGCCACAATAGCGAGATATTTTATGTTCCAAAATATAGCATTCTCTACGTAATTAAGGCCCTTCGTACACAACTTCGTACTCCGTAAAAATATACAAAAAACCGGTCAAGAGCGTGTCGGACACACCCATAACCCAAGATAGGGTTCCGTAGCAGGTACGAAAAAATCTTTGCATACTTTATTAATGTGGTTGTTTTGGTCCCAACGTCGGCGGTACAGCGCCATCTATCGGCGAAATGGGTAACTAATCTAATCTGCCGTCTACTAGAACTAGTACCTATGTATGTTGATTGTTTTTTAGATGTAATATATTTTTTCTATTTGAAAGAAGATACTGTTAGCGTGATCTTATAGGTACTTAAAGAAAAAAATGCTTGCAATGGCGGTTAAATTACAATCTTAGTTTAAAAATATTTTTTAGAAAAACTTAAAAACTGCTCAACTGATTAAGTTGAAAATAATTTTCCTAGAAAGTTTCTATTAAGTTTAACTTACGTGATTTTTTTTCATATTTTTTGACGGGCGGTTCAAAAGTAAGAGGGGGAGACACATTATTTTGAACTTTCGGAGTGAATATCTCCGAAAATATTCACTTTATCAAAAAATGGATTTAAAAAACCCCTATTTATTTTCAAATACCTATCCAATGATACCCCACACTAAAAGGTTAGTCGAGAAAAAAGTACCCTAAAAAATTTTTTTTATTTAATCACTTTGTCGGCGTGACTGATATTATGCAATATTCATGCCAAATTACAGCTTTCTGGTACAACAGTCTCTGAGCTTAGCCGCGGACGGACAGACAGACGGACAGACATGGCGAAACTATAAGGGTTCCTAGTTGACTACCGAACCCTAAAAAAACATACAGTCGAATTGCGAATCTGCTCTTTTTTTGAAGTCGGTTAAAAAAGCCGTAGTGCCTAGTGGTTTGACCAATGGCCTCTCAAGCAGAGGGTCGTGGGTTCGCGCCTCCTGAGTTTTTTCAGAATTTATGTGCGAAATTACATTTGAAATTTACCATGTGCTTTACGGCGAAGGAAAACATCGCGAGGAAACCTGTATACACCTGAGAAGTAAATCGATGGTGTGCGTGTAAAGTTCCCATTCCGCACTGGGCCCGCCTGGGAACTACGGCCCATGCACTCTCATTCTGAGAGGAAGCCTGCGCCCTGCAATGGGATGTATGTGGTCAGGGCGGGGTCCCTTTGTTTCGTATAATTTAATAAGTCATAATCAACGTTAGTCATACAGAGATTTATTTCCGAAAGGTTATTTTTTTCCGGACTTTTTTAAATGTCAACTTATAGAATGCAGTAGGTTAGGTTAGGTTTGTTTTATAACAATTCCAAAAAAAACTGTTTCAGAAATAAATCACTTTATGACTGACGTTGATTAAATTATGCGAAACAATAGAGACCAGGTCAGGGCAGATATTTGTGTGCAAAATACGAATGTTTGTGCTCGAGTCTTGGATGTTTGTTTAATATGTGTATTTAAGTAGGTATGCGGCGGCCACTGCGGCTGAACACCTCAAACGGCGCAAATATGTCTGTATAGGACAGTCGTACTTATTTGCACCGTTTGGAGTAGAAACTCTAGGCGCATGGGGTCCAGGCGCGAAGGAACTCGCAAAAGAGATTTCTTCGCGCCTGGTATAAACGACTGGTGACCAGAAGGCAGGTGGCTATTTCCGCCAACGATTAAGCCTGGCTATTCAACGCGGTAACGCTGCCTGCCTTCTGGGAACTATGCCGTCGGGTGACATCCTAAAAGATATTTTTTATTTATAAATTTTTAGCTTTAGGTTCAGTTTTATTTTCCTTTATTTATAAATTGTACATACTTTAGATTATTACTACTTCAATAAAAAAAAAATATATTATGTTTAAAAAAAAGTAGGTATGTTATTATCTACATATATAAGTATGTATATCCGTTGTGTAGTACCCATAGTTCAAGCTTTGCTTAGTGTGGGACTAGGTCAATTGATGTCAATCGTATGTACTTAAATACATATTAAACTTCTAAGACTCGAGCTCAAACATTCGTATTGTTCACACAACCCCTTAAGAGGGTACGATGGCTGAGAGACTTTTGAGAAATAGGTATTTTAATGAAATGTCGCTGTCTCGCCCGAACCCCTCCGTGTCAGTACAGCGAGAGCGGGACAACTGCAGCTCAGACCGTTATTAGGCGCGTAAAATTGATCAAAACAGCATTTCGTAATCCCCTGTTTTCTTCTCGAAATCTGGACCAATAAAATTGTTTTTTACACGCTTTATATTAGCTTCACCTGTATGTTTGTATGTGTGTTTGTATGTTTGTCACCGACTCCTTAGGGCGCGATTTTGACCCACTTCCCGGTTTCCGATTGAGCTGAAATTTTGCACATATGTGTAAATTGGATGACAATGCAATATTATTGTAACATGGAGCTGATCTGATGATGGAGCTGGATGGTGGCCATAGGAACTATGTAATAAAACAACACAATCCCGTCGAGTTTGGGCTCGTTTGATTCGTCTTGACGAGCACTTTGATCTCAGATGGTAACCAGGGTCTGATGATGGAGCTGGAAGATGGCCAAAGGCACTCCACAATAAAAGGAAACAACCCCATCGAGTTTGGGCTCGTTTGATTCGTTTTGACGAGTACTTTGGTGCTAGATGGTAACAAGGGTCTGATGATGGAGCTGGAAGGGGGGTAGGTGGCGGGGTGGGGGGGGTTGGGGTATGGGGTAAGGGGGTCGGGGCTTTAGAGTGTTGGGGGTTAGGGTGTGGCGGTTGGGGTTAGGAGATGGGGGGGGGGGTTTACGGGGAATAGGGTGGGGGTGTTGGGGGGTTCGTGGGTAAGTGATTTTGGGGGGTTGTGGGAAATGGGGAGGGGGTAAGAGGCCTAGATGGTAACGAGGGTTTGATGATGGAACTGGAACTGGCAGGTGGGGGGTGGGGGAGGGGGGGGTTCCGGGGTTTGGGGGGTTCGGTGTTAGGGGGGTTGGGTTAGGTGGTTCGGGGGTTTGTAAAATGAGGAGGGGCGTAAGGGGGGTTTAGGGGATTGGGGGTAAGGGTGTGGGGTTTGGGGGGGGTGTTTGGGGAAATGGGGTGGGGGATGTTGGGGGGTTTGGTTTAGGGGGTTTGGGGGTTGTAGGTGAGGGGGGTAAAGTTAGAAAGAAAAAAAATGCAACTAAACAATAGAAAATAAATAATAGTTTAAAAAAACTAAAAAACACGCTTTAAAAATAAAAAAATAATTTTAATAAATTTCAATTCACTATTCTTATAGTGCAGTAAAAAATCTTAATAAGCAATTATTATATTGTTATATCCAGATCAAAATTTGTAAACAATTCTAAATATTGATAAAATAAATAATAATAGTTTAAAATATTTTATTGTAAAAAAAGCGTGGGGTGCTTTTTAAGATGTTATCAAAATGATAATCCTTGACAATTGACACCATGCACCCCACGCTTTTTTTACAATAAAATATTTTAAGCTATTATTATTTATTTTATCAATATTTAGAATTGTTTACAAATTTTGATCTGGATATAACAATATAATAATTGCTTATTAAGATTTTTTTACTGCACTATAAGAATAGTGAATTGAAATTTATTAAAATTTATTTTTTATTTTTTAAAGCGTGTTTTTTAGTTTTTTTAAACTATTATTTCATAAATATTTAGACGACAGATTTAGCTATGCCCCTATGTTTTCCTTTTTTTGTTTATAACAGGGATTCCTTCTGATGAGTGTCTGAAAATGACGTTGAAATTGGGCAATTTTTTCAGTTTTTGAAAGCTCATATTTCTTATGTTAATTGAAATATGGAAAAAAACGAAACATAGGGGCATAGCACTGTGGTAGATACAGATTACACAGTAAAAAAATTGGCTCTAAAGCCATTATCCAGGGAGGAAACAGGGGATTACATTTGTATAGAGAAATGGTGCCCATCGTACCCTCTTAATGGTCACTTAGTTATATAATTTTCTCCATGTACTTGTTTTTCTGTATTATTTTCTATGTGTGTGTACGTAAAGAGATACGAAAACAGTCATGCAAGCAAATTGTACCTAAACATAAAACTGAAGAAACCAATAACAAAACCGGTTGTAATTGTTATCACTCGTTCCGTTGTGAATATAACATGCAACCTTGACTTTAGTGCGTTGTGAAAAATTGCACGTTTCCGCGCATTATCTACCTAATAACAGGCGAACAATAGGATGGCTCTGCTGGAAAACAGTTGACAAAATTTGTTGTGTAAGTATCAATGGCGTGGCACCGTAATAGCTTGAATCCCACCGAGTTGCCTAAATTTTTGACATGTCAGTGAAAACAACTATGACAAAGATTATAGTGCACACCTTTGATTATTTATACACTAGATAGACTAGACATCTGCATCGGTTACAGATGTAGTGCAAAATGATTTTCCTTCGTACTTTATCGGAAAAGTTTGTATTTATCGTGCTCTCTCAATTAGCTTCAGTACCCATCTTACAGGCGTGTAGCCATCTTACATTTTTCACTTTGACATTTGACACTAAACAATAAAGTTCCATATTAATGGATATGAAAAGGTCACTCATTTAATACAATCATTGATTGACAGTTTCGAGTTTTTCCGATGGAAAATAATTTTGCACTACATCTGCACACGTTAATTCTGGCGTCAGTTGAGTTCATCACTCTGGTTTTCTGTCATTTACAACGGTTTGACGAATATTATTTAAAATATTGAATTTTCATCAGTCCGTCAGTCCGAGAGGGTTACATTACACGATAATCCTCTCGTCATTCTGACCAGAATGCTGGGGCTCGCGGTTAATTCTGCCGAAGTTGTACAGTTGATTTCGACTTAACTCCTTTTACACACAAAATAGAAAAAAGCTGTTCAATTTCTGCAGACTTAACCCCTTTTTCACTTGAGCCCCAGTGATGGACTGATTGACGGGCCCTACTGAGCTTTTGACGCATTTATTGCATTCATTTAATCTCGTGCTGTATCATTACTAGCAAAGCTATAGTCCTGAAATGCATGTGTAAGATATTTGAGGAT
Organism: Archips crataeganus; assembly: GCA_947859365.1. Taxonomy (NCBI): domain Eukaryota; kingdom Metazoa; phylum Arthropoda; class Insecta; order Lepidoptera; family Tortricidae; genus Archips; species Archips crataeganus. The sequence goes on from OX402067.1 coordinate 2,068,583, forward strand.
TCACTCTAATGACAAGTGTTTATCGAAACACGATTACTTGAAGTTCGCTGGATGGAAAAAAAACCAAAGTCGTCTCTAAAAATTTTAGTCACTTGTGTGCGTGGCGGCCAAGTGACAGTTCCATCTCACACTCGCGTCATGTCATTCTGTTTGTCACACTGTGCATGCAAAACGATATCACTAAATGTCACTTTCTCCAAAATGTGGGAACTTTTATGACACAATTCGTTATAAACTTATAAATCACTTTTGAATCGAGCACTACGCATAGTATCCAGAGCTGTATAATGCAGATTGAGGGGCGGAAAATGGCATATAAGCATAAGTTAGCTGATACATCTTTGGACGTCTACATGCCAACTAAGCTCTGCTTTACCTAGTGTAAAAATAATTAAAGGTGTACACCAACCAACTGCGAGGCACTGCATCCTTCTTTCTTCAGACTGCTGTCTTCGACATACATAACTCCCGCTTCCTTACGTAGGGTGGCTGAAAAGTAATCTACCTCACCTATTTGTAACGCGAAAAAAATACTGGCCACTATGATTTCGTATTCACTAGTTATTCTATTTTCTAAATATAAGACATTCATTTGTTTATGGTGTCTCGTTCTATTTTGTCACTTGATTGTTCGCATCATGTCGCAGGAAAATTTGAAACTGAAGAAAATTGAGCAACGTAAATAAAACAGCGTATGTTAACTGTGTTTGGTGATTCGTGCCCGTCTGATTTCACCATCAAGTTTTGGTCAAAACAATTTGAGTGTGGTCGTGATAGCCTCGAAGATGATCTTCGTAGTGGGCGGCCAATTTCCACAGTCACCGAAGAAAATGTTGCCCACGTGAACAAAATTATATTAGAAGACCGGCGAGTGAAGTAGTGAGAGATAGCCAGAGATGTGGGGATTAGCAAGGAACGAATGAATACAATAATTCACGAACATTTAAATATGTCGTATCTCTCCAGGTTTTTCATCGTCCCAACCTATTATGCGTCCCACTGGCAGGGCAATGCGTTGGATTGGGCCCTAGTTCCCAAGCGGGCGGGCGCGTATTGGGAATTTCACACACACCATTGCCTTCACAGATGTGTGCTGTAGTTTTATGTTAAAAAATCACTCCGCGCTACAAAAAAGATTCTCCATTTATTCAATTAATTCACTAAGTACGTCAACTTAGATGAAGCCATATTGTACGTAACAAAGGCTTCTATCGTGTGCTCGATATTTTTAACGGATAGCAAATGGGTCCGATAGTGTAACATGTACAGTCGCGGAGTGAAAAGGTTCGTCACTTTTCGACTCTATGTCAACGAGTTAAGATCGAAACGCGACGAAACTTTTCATTCTGCTACTACACAATAAAAATTTGAAGCATAAGTAATTCGATTACAAGCGCCTAAATAGACGACCAAATGGCATAGTGGTTAGAGAAGCTGACTATTACGAAGCATGAGAACAGACGTTGCAATGCTCGGGATAGATTTTTGTATGAAAAATATGAATGTTTGCTCACGATTATTAGGTGATTAATATCTGTTTATTCCACAGAAATAATAATAAAGAGGATAGAAATGCCTTAGTTCCTATTTTCTTCCGGAACTCGTGTCGCTACTTCATCCCCTCTACTTACTGTGTTAATGCACACATGCAAAAGACCGGAACCGTACTACGCAATCACGCACACAATTACTAAAATTTTTGCTTACAAACAATTATGAACCTTACACCTTAGAGATAGCGTTGAATAACACTCAACGTAAGTCATACCCACATTTACACAACGGCGCCATTTATTGGCCGCGTCGGCATTATGTCTGTACTAGTCGTAACCTGTTTTTTTGTCCGTACCACGAACTTTTGTGCAAGACGGAAGGGTTATCAAAAATTACTTTACATTGCTGCGTATAATTCAAAACGATCTGCGTTTTTATGGGCATGAGTAGCAATGGTATATGAAGTTCCGTGTTAATAACGTGTAAACCAATATTTCATAATGAAATATTTTCTCAAGTTGTATTTTGATATAAACCGCATTATTACATTAAATTAATACATACCAATGAAATGTAATCCCCTTATTAGTGTAATTACACAGTGCGGACGAGTTTCCGCAATTGCTAATGCTGCAAAACACCATTTTAAAGCACTTGTTGTCATACCCACGTTTCAAATAGCACTGAGCCACAAGTCGCGCGCTTGTGACCTACGAGTCACAAGCGCGGCGCCAAGGTCACGCGTCTAAGGCACTTCTATCCTCTTTATTATTATTTCTGTGGTTTATTCCGTTGCCTAGTACTCATAATAACACAAGCTTTGCTTACTTTGGGACTAAGTCAATTGGTGTGAATTGTCCCGTGATATTTATTTATTAGTAGAGACCGGATTATATGCAATACAAAAAAGCTTGAAATATGCATGCAAATATGCATGAAAATGTTATAAATCTACACGAAAAATGTCAAAATATGCAACATTAAGCTATAAAGAATACTAAGATATCAAGAGCAAATTAAGAATTAGGTATTTAACATTTTGTATTCTTGTAGACAGTTACAATGAGGTACTTTTACAAATGTTCTACTTTACATAAACTAAAATCGTGCCTTTAATCACTCAAAATATTTTTACTAGTGGAAAAGACTGTTCCACTTACACTGAGGCGACCGGGCAATATTTTTTAGGTTCTATCTTATAGCACTTATTGGTTCTGGCAATGAATTATTAATTATCTAACCCAGAAATAATTAATGTGTTAATTAATGTGTTAATTTTTACACGTCGCGATCGCGGCAGAATGTGAGAGCCTTTTATTTATATTTTCAGAACTGTTTATTTTGTACCATGTTCTATGTAAATAAATAAATTATCATTATCAGAAATATTGCAATTTACCTAGTGAAAATATGCATCATCACAATATTTTAGGTAAAATATACAATTAGAGACGAAAATGGGCTAAATATGCAATTTTTTTTTTAATTTATTTAATATAAACAAAGTGGTACAAATGAGTGGAAAATTACGAGCCACTATTGAAAACCCCTAAGGGGTTTATGTAAAAATTGTATATGCAAATATGCATATGCAGTCTCAATTTATTAGGTACAATGTTCTAAAAATAAAGACGAAAACAGAAATTAGTTATACTAGTTAATAGGAATGGTTTGACTCATAATCCAGTATGAATGAGATTCTTGCGAAATGAAACAATGACATGCAACAGTACCTGCTTATCGCGAAGATAATGAGTCGTAAACCTTCCACGAAGTGGAGTGCACGCGGAACATTGTAACTGGCCATTCGAACACGATAACTTGTTGTCCTCAACTGTAAGTTTTTGATGCATTCCTATACTATACTCATCGCGACACCTTATGCCTTTATCTTCTTGTTGTGTCGTGCCGCAACAGAGCAGTATCGGTTTCATTCATTTGTGACGACTGTAGGTATAGTTGGAATTTTATAAGCTAGGGGTTTAGGACTGCAGAACTCATCTGGTAAAGATAACATTGTTCTCGTTTGTTGAAGCCTTCCGCTAACAACAAATCAGAACAAGTAACAAAAAATACAAACAAATAGCTACCGTCTTCTCTAAGTTACAAGGTTGAAATTGCAAAAGCTTAAGTCATTAAGAAAGGCCTTTCGTCATTGTATGCGGTACTCAGGTGGATCGTCGGCGTTGTGGTGCGTCCATAATAGAACAAACGAGAACAATGTTATCTTTACCAGATGACTTTTAAAATTTCCAACTATACTTATTAGTTAGACGTTTGTATTGTCACGTCCGTTCGGCAGACTTCGGGCACTCTCGCGAACAGAGCCGAGCGCCCTCAGCGATAACATCCTTAATGCAATTACTTCAATATCCTTCATTGATGTCAAAACACTTAAATCCTATCTTAATTCTCACTCAACATGTCGCTAGTACTCGTAATTGGGTCGTGTAAAACTAAGTAATTGTCCGTTTATTATCATATTACTAAGCCATTAAGCGATAGTGATATGATGATATCAGTATCATTGTGCAAACAAACCAAATCTTAAGTCAAGCGTGACGGCAATATTTGAACAATCTGCCTTAAGTCACGAATGAAAAATAAGGAATAATTTTTGCACGCCACTGCTCGGAAATGTGCCGAAAGATGGTCTGTTCTTGGGCCCCAAAACAATCAATAGTTGTACATTGAATGAGCAGGCCTTCTATGAATTTAAGCTGGACAACAATAACATTGTTGGCCTGTTCCATTGAGCAAGTCGACCAATCACATCGGTCCGCTGATCACTGATTCGACTAATCAGAACACGACTTGTGCTGCATATGAAGTTAAATTGGCCAATGAGAAGTCGTTTTATTTTTTAATAATATTCATCCCTTCACGGATAGGCAAAGGAATCAGATTCCATACAGCCATATAATAGGTATGTCTGTTTTTAATTATCTGAAGCATAGTTCTGTCACGGTCAGAGTCGTCAGTCTGTCCTAGTCATGACCTGTCAGCTCCTCATGCCTTCTGTAAAGCGATAAATGCACTTTATGGCGAGCTACGACGAGCGGCCAGCGGCTACTAGGGGGTAAGTAAACAAACAAAGGGAATACGCGATTTTACTTAAATTCTTAATTTCCTTACACGTTCATTATAAGAATTGATTTTTATTTCCTCGCAGTAGTCGTGAAAAGCACTGTGTTAAGCCTCGGCCGAAAGTGCAATAGATAGACTCGTACTTTTGAGGGCCTCCGCTACGCGTCGGCCCCACAGAAATAGGTAACAACTGGAAATGCGGTATTCTACTATAGATACATTTGTTATACAAATATGTGTGAAATCGACATAAAAACCAAAAAACACTTATGGTCTCTTTCTTTCTAAGGTGACTTGGCATATGAAGAAAGAGATGGCATGACATTTGTTTGTTCTATGCTCGGAAATATTTTGACATAACGAGTAGACAGCATTTCCGGCTGCCGCTTGTGACAGAGGCTCTAGGTACTTGAGCTGTCAAGTGAACGATAACTGCGCAGTTTTTAGTGTTTTTCAGCGATTTTTAAATACTATTCCATTTGGTTTTGTGTTGTGGATATCTATTAATAAAAACGCAATATGGCTCCGTGTTCCATAAAAGGGTGTGCTTCACGAAAAACGAAAAATCAACCGAATTTAACTTCTCATAGATTAGTAACAGTTTTTTCATCAAATAGTGTCATTAGATTGTAATATTTACTCAGTGATAGTTAATTTTGGTAAGCTTCTGTCGCTGCCATCATAGAAATGCAGATTTTTCTCCATTTATCGTTGTATTTTTGATTTTGTTGAATTCAGTACAATTGTCATTCTTCATTAGTGTTGTGCTGAATATCGACATAAGTAGAACTGAAATAACTCCCATGTTTTCTGACCGATGTCTGTTCTAATTTGACAGATTCGCTAGAATTTTCTTGCTCAGAATCAGAATTTTCCATTCCTTTTTTTTGGTTTCATATTTGTGTCGAGCCTTATAAACTGTACGAAAAAAAAACACAAAAATAACTGTACGGTACACTTTTTTAGGGTTCCGTACCCAAAGGCTAAAAACGGGACCCTATTACTGAGACTTCGCTGTCCGTCCATCTGTCCGTCTATCACCAGGCTGTATCTCATAAACCGTGATAGCTAGACGGTTGAAATTTTCACAGATGATGTATTTCAGTTCCCGCTATAACAACAAATACTAAAAAACAGAATAAAATAAAAAATTAAGGGAGCTCCCATACAAAAAACGTGTTTTTTTAATGCTCGATATTGATAACGGCAACAGGTAGACGCTTGGAATATTTACAGAATATTTAGTTATATATTCGCTTTAAAAATAAAATTAAAATAAAACATATATTTAAGGGGGCTCCGTACAACAGAAATGATTTTTTTCCGTTTTTATAGATAATGGTACGGAATCCTTCGTGCGCGAGTCCAACTCGCACTCGGCCGGATTTTCTTTATGAAAATGAATAGTATGTACTTGTGATTTTGAATAAATAGACCCCAACATTTTCTCCTGTTAAAAAAAGGAAATGACACACTTACATTATTTACAATCCAAACTGCAATTGGGAATGTCTAAAAAAAATTACCAGTGGTTTTTATATTTTTTTTGTATAGAAAAGTCAATTATAAGAAACTAATTTCAATATTTTATCACTTAGTTCACTACTTTTTTCAAAATTAATTATTGAAACTATTTTGGTTGATGACGTCAGATTGTAATTGAGGGCTCCCACACTGCCAAATTTCTAAATCTATCTAAATGCGTACGATAAGGCAACCCCTTTAATTACTTTTTGCGTGGTGGTACACTGTAACTAGTGTCACTTTACTGGCGCTGTCAAAGTGCTAGATGTCAGGCAGTGGGTCCAAATCAAACTCCGTAGTTATAATCCACGCGTAAATTTGTGAAGAATTCTAACCACACAGAATAAAGTACGACTTGGACCGGTCACGCAATTTACACCAAAGTCAAATGAAGGTCATTGCTTATTTGTTATGTAATAAATTCATTATATAATATTAAAATTAAATAAGTACAGAAAACGAGTTAAAAACCATTTATCTCGAAATGGTTTTCGATTTACTATACATTGCAAAAAAATAGACATCCCCAATTGTGAAAAATTCTTGTATTATTTTTGTTGTTTTACAAATAAAGGGCATTTCATACTTTGTCATATTTGTTATTTTATTTAGTCAGCACAAAGTAATCACACACTACTTAATTCCTGCAAGTTTTTGAAATAAGCGCGTTCGGTTTTATTGTACATTTTGCAGTTGATTTTCACAAATTTTTTTATGACTTGTTATTTTGACCATACCTAAAAGACTCTGTGAATAGACATTGCAAACTTGTATGTTGGTTTTTAATTATTTTTTTACATAACTTTTGAACTATTAATTTTGAGATACCTTTACCCCTTATAATTTCCAAAGGAATATAACATTATAAATTTTCCTGTATAACGAATATGCCATAACCGAAGTAATTATGAACAAAGCTAATTTCAAACTAACTTTTCCACTAAGAAACTCGAATATTACCATTGCTGCTTGAAATGTCCGCTAACCGTTCAAGTATCGATATCGACTATTTTGGTTTCGATGTCACAACCCTTGAGCGCCATTGTTTGTGACAACTTTAGGTATACACGCATGATTTGTAGGTATCACAGGTCCATTGGTATAGATCTGTGGTCGGCCCTCAAACTAACTCTTCCATCTATTGCTTACTTTCTAGCCTCTAGGTACAACAATGTACCATAGTTTAAAAATTATAAAACCACTTTTAATTTTGTTTTACAAGCTTATTTCACCGGATGTCTGTCTGTAATCAAATCTTGCAAGTTAAATTCGACCCACATTCCGGTTACCCATTGAGTTGAAATTTTGCATGCATGTGTAAAGCTGAGGAGCTGAAAGGTGGCCAGAGGCACTACCCCATCGAGTTTGTACTCATCTGATTCGTGTCAACGAGTACAGTCAGCATAAAAAGCTTGTAGGTATTAAAAATGGAGTTTTTACAAAACTTATTTATTATTTGCTACTTTTTGACCGCGGTTGCAATAAATTCGTATATCGCTATCGCAGAATTTCTGGGATAAAAACTGTGCTAATGTCCTCGCAGCGTCTCCAACTATCTCCATACTAAATTTCATCTAAATCGGTTCAGCGGTTAAAACGTGAAGTTGTAAGACACAGTCAGAGTTACTTTCGAACATTTTTTAAAACTACCAGCACTTTCGGAAGGACCATCATTGCCAAGAAGAATGCACCGCAAGAAACTTGGCAGAAAGTCATCTTTTCAAACTTATTATTTACATTATTAAGTAAATGATAAACACCTATAAAATTACCAAAAGTGTAATAATTATTCTCTTTTATTTACAGATCGTGTAACAGAGCAGTCAACGGTTATACAATTTAGAAACTAGTGTTTTGAGTTAAAGAATTAGCACAATTCATCTTCAATTTCATTTGGTGAAAAGTAATAAAACAGTGAAAAGTGAAGCGCTGCGACAGTGAAAAGTGAAGCGGGCGTAGTGAAAAGTGAACTAGTGCGTATTGTATGATGAGTGGCGAGTATGGGTGATCAGACCATACACAAGACCTGCGTGAGGGTGAACTCCGCTGAAGATGACGAGTCCCGGGACGAGGTGGACCACGAGCTACCCAAGAAGAACCCTTTTGTGCGGGTGAGTTATGTATGATTTAAATTTTAAACGATTTATTTGCATAAAAACATGGTGTGCTTTGATGACAAGAGGGACAAATAGGTAGTTTGTTTAGTTTTTTTAGTATTTTTTTTCTTTTAAGGACTTCAGTGACATGCAAAAAGATGGTTACAAGCTGTATCACTATAAACTACAACATACTGTTTTAAAATTTCATGAATTTTCACTCGTAGTTCTTATTCTTCGTCATTTCAGCCGTAGGACGTCCACTGCTGGACACAGGTCTCCCTCATTGACGCCCAATCATTACGGTTGGAAGTAACTTGCATCCACCGTGAACACATCGTCCGTCCATCTCGTTGGGTGGACGTCCCACGCTGCGCTTGCCAGTCCGTGGTCTCCATTCGAGAACTTTTGGGCCCCAACGGCCATCTTAAATGGGTTTATTGGCTTTTTAAATGGGTCCCACTGAAAAACAGCGTTGTGGTTTGCCGCAACATTATGCTGAGTGGGGCCCAATTTATACTATTCGATGATTTTTTTTTAATCTTTTCCTGTCAACTGTATTTCCTGTGTATCGAATATGTGTAAATAAACATCTCTCTCTCTCTCTCTCTCTCTCTCATCTGTTCTGCGTGCTATTATGGCCTGCCCATTGCCATTTGTAGTTCTAATTACACCCGGATTATCACGACAGTTTATTGTTAAAATTACCTCGACGACGTTCGACCACATTGCAACCTACTACTAACTATTGAGTCTACTTGTGACCACGACGACTGCAATGGTCAAAACGTCAAGATAATTTTAGCAATTGGTTTTGTTAGATCAATTTACCAGAATCGTTATTTACTTCTATCCTCTTTATTATTATTTCTGTGAATCAAATATTTGAAAGCTGACAAAACTTTTCGTTCTATGACTATACAAGACAAGTTTGGTATGAATATGAAGTACTAGCTTTTGCCCGCGACTTCGTACGCGAAGACAATAACGTTAGTTGTTTGGATGAAAATTGGCACACAGGTAGTTTATTACATGGATTAACACATAGGATAATGCCAGGAAAATGAAAAGTTCCCGTGGAATAGGAATAAGTGAATTCTATAGCCGCTAAGCCGTGGTGCCCTAGTGGTCAGACCTATGGACTCAAGCAAAGGGTCGTGAGTTTGAGCCCAGGCTTGCACCTCTGAGTTTTTCCGAATTCATGTGGTAAATTACGTTTGAAGTTTACCATGAGCTTTATATTCAAGGAAAACATCGCGAGGAAAGCTGCACACACCTGAGAAGAAATTCAATGGTGGGTGTGAAGTTCCCAAATCTTACTGCCCAAGTCCTCTCGTTCTGGGAGGAGGCCTGTGCCTGATTGAAACAGGCTTTTTTTTATCCCGGAAAGTGCAAAGTAAAGTTTCCGCGGGATAGAAATTCCTTTTTGGACCTTTTTTGAAAATCAGAGACATCGTAGCTTTTTATTATTAGTAAATCATTTTAACAATCAGCCCTTATATTCAATTCACTTATTTCTATCCCGTGGGAATTTAGTATTTTCCCGTAGAAAAGTAACCTGTGTCAATCAGGGATACTGTAGCATACTATTAGTGAAAGAATTTTTTAAATGAGCCACAAATTTGGATTGATTTACTTCTACCCTGCGGGAATTTTGCATTTTCCCGAAGAAGAGTAGTCTTTACCAATCAGTAATAGTGTAGCTTTCTATTGGTGAAAGAATTTTCAAAATCAGCCCCGAAGTTGAATTCAGTTTTTTCTATCCCGTGGGAATTTTGCATTTTCCTGAAGAAAAAGTAGCCTATGTCAATTGGGGATAGTCATATCATATCATATGAAAGAATTTTTAAAATCTGTGCCGATGTTGAATTTACTTATTTCTATCCCGCGGGAATATTTTATTATCCCGGAAAAAGTACCCTATGTAAATAAGGGATACTGTAGTTTACTATTGGTAAAAGAATTTTTTAAATCAGCCCCGAAGTTGAATTCACTTATTTCTATCCCACGGGAATTTTCATTTTCCCGAAGAAGAGTAGTCTTTACCAATCAGGAATAGTTGTAGCTTTCTATTGTTGAAAGAATTTTCAAAATCAGCCCCGAAGTTGAATTCAGTTTTTTCTTTCCCGTGGGAATTTTGTATTTACCCGAAAAAAAGTAGCTTTTGTTAATCGGGGATATTCATATCACATAATATGTAAGAATTACTAAAATCAGCTACGAAATTGAAATAATTTATTTCTATCCCGTGGGAATTTTGAATTTTCCCGCATAAAAAGTAACTTATGTCAATCAAGAACAGTGTAACTTTCTAATGGTGAAAAAAATTTAAAAATTGGCTCAATAGTTTCAGAGATTCTGCTATAAACAAAAAAACAAAGAAAGTTTAGATATTTCCCTATCCCGTGGGAATTTCGAAAGATATATACTGTGGTGGGTTTTTTTTGTAGGACTATTTAAGATAAACATTTCCATCATACATTACATATGTGTAACTCTAGCGGTTTTGGCATTCCTGCGAAGAATTCGTTTATCGCTATCCCTCGGGAACTATGCAATTTTCCGGGATAAAAAGTATCCTATATGTTAATCCGGATTATAAATTATCTGTGTGCCAAATTTCATCAGAATCCGTCAAGCTTAGCGTGAAAGAGTAACAAACATCCATCCATACATACATACATTCTTACAAACTTTCGCGTTTATAATATTAGTAGGATAACTCCATTTTTTATACTTTTACGGTCATCCCGTGAATTTCATATAATTTCATACTAAATACAAACTGAAACATAGATGCACAGAAAAAACCCCAGAAAAAAGACCAGCGCTCGGAATCGAACCCAGGTCCTTGGCATTCCGTGCCACGTGCTAAACCCCTGATTAGAGATTTAGCTTTATTAAGCTGCAATAGAGTAATATTTCTCTTGGCAGATGTTATCCCTAATTAGCACGGAATGCCAAGGACCAGGGTTCGATTCCCAGGGGTGGTTTTTTTCTGGGGTTTTCTCTGTGCATCTATGTTTCAGTTTGTATTTAGTATGAAATTAGACTATACAAGACATAAATATCACAATAGATAGAGGAGTCGAAATAGTTAACATTACACATTTGAAACGGATTTACTTAGCTATACGGCAAACTTGTTGTTCAGTTCTTCACTAGCTGTTATGCGTGTTTATCGTTATTCCGCCGAACGTTGAACTATGGAATTATTCGGGAAAAAACTATCCTATATCCTTTCCCGGGATTCAAAATATCTCTGTACTAAATTTCATCTAAATCGTTTCAGCGGTTTAAGCGTGACGAGTTAACAGACAGATAGACAGAATATTACGTATGAAAGTATGGATATTGCGATATTGCAATCTTGAAGTAACTTCAGACGATTTCTGTCTCCGAAGTCATTATAATCAACAAAGAGGTGCCCCAGTTTTGTTTTTGTCGATACTCGCGGTACTGAGAAGCGGCGGTGAAGCCAGCAGTGTTGCCATGTGGAAATATCTTAACATTTTGACGTGACAACTTCTAATAAATCGATGAACGCCGGCTGCATATTTTTGCCGTAGTTTCATTGATCCTAAATAATCCTAATGCACCGTTTTCAAGATATTTGACAAAACACCGGTTCTCGTCCGATCACCGGGGTTAAGCAACGTCGGGCGCGGTCAGTACTTGGATGGGTGACCGCCTGGTTTCATTTTTGTTTTTTGAATGTTTTGTTATGACGTTGTCACGTTAAACTATCGTCCGTCAACCGACTTTATTCTTCTTTATTATTCAACTTTATTATTCTAAGCGGGAAGCAATCTAGCAAGCGAGACATCTGTTGGAAAATTATCACCACCGCCCATAAATGACAGCAATTCAACGGCCGTTAAAGGAAGTATAAACCCTTTCCTTGAACATTTGACATTTACGGATTTTATACCATACCTATGTCATCACAAGTAAAAAAATCTGTGGCGACTCTACTTAATGGAAGAAATCCCACGGGATAAGGAACAAACGGCATTTATGTATTTCATTTAATTTAATTCCTTTAGGATCATGGAGGCGCAGTGAATAGGAATTTTGTATTTTCCCGCGGAATAAAGATCAGCAGGCTTATTGTCTAACGCTTCTGACGCTTGCCTTTGCAATCACTATTTCTTACTGTTCTGACAAACGGTACCTATAAGATGATGTCAGAAAGAGATGGTGAAAGCGAAGGCAAGCGTCAGAAGCGTTAGCACATGAATAAATACGGAGCAGAATAGAAACTTCCGAACAGAGCTCGAAATTCTTACCTATTATCATAGGGTTGTCACTCGGTAATAAAAATAAATTAAGAATCAAAATATTTTATTCAAACAAGTACCTACCTAAGTATCTAATATCTTTATATCTACAAACACTATAACAGGTAGGCATATTTAAAAACAACCGAACACCCGAATTGTGTAGCTAAACGCTCAACGGTCGCGTCGTCGCTGGCGGCACACCTGAACTTTGTCTACTCACTGAGCTAGTTCAAACTAGCTAGCTAGTACTCACTGAGCTAGTTTAGACGACCAGATGGCCTAGTGGTTAGAGAACCTGACTATGAAGCTTGAGGTCCCGGGTTCGATTCCCGTGTCGGGGCAGATATTTGTATGAATAATACGAATGTTTGTTCTCGGGTCTTGGGTGTTTAATATGTATTTAAGTATGTATCTATCTATATAAGTATGTTTATCCGTTGCCTAGTACCCATAACACAAGCTTTCCTAGCTTACTTTGGGACTGGGTCAATTGGTGTGAATTGTCCCGTGATATTTATTTATTATTTATTTTAAACCGGTTTGTCTCCGAGCGGGCGCCGGTGAACGCCCCCGTCCTGTCTGTGACAGGTCACGCACACATATGTTGTGCGTGTAGTAGTGTAATGCGTGCGCGGCGTTGTTCGAAGTTTTTATTCTGCTCCTTATTTATACATGTGGCGTTAGACAATACGGCCTACGGACACATGAATAAATACAGAGCAGAAGAAAAGCTTCCGAACAGTGCTCGAAATTCTTACCTATTATCATAGGGTTGTCGCTCGGTAAAAAAATATATTAAAAATCAAAATATTTTATTCAAACAAGTACCTAAATATCTAATATCTGTACATCTACAAACACTACAACAGGTAGGCATCTTTAAAAACAACCGAACACCCGAACTATGTAGCTAAACGCTAAACGGTCGCGTCGTCGCTGGCGGCACACCTGAACTTTGTCTACTCACTGAGCTAGTTCAAACCGGTTTGTCTCCGAGCGGGCGCCGGTGCACGCCCCCCCGTCCTGTCTGTGACAGGTCACGCACACATATGTTGTGCGTGTAGTAGTGTAATGCGTGCGCGGCGTTGTTCGAAGTTTTTATTCTGCTGCTTATATATACATGTGGCGCTAGACAATACGGCCTACGGAGTTGACCATCATTTTATTTGTGCGCGGATAAATTCGCGGGCAAAACTAGTTTTACAGACATTTCTGATCTTATCCCTGGCAAGACAAGACTACGAGTGATGAAATCTTAATTGTACGTACTGTCTGTTCTGCTACACAATGTCTCTGAGCTTACTTTTACGAGTAGGTACGTTGATTAATATGATTGTGCCAATCTAGCACAGTTATCTTCTAGTTATCAACCTATAGTTTTAAAGAACGAGAGCAAAAGTCCTTCACCATCATCATCATCATCATCATTATTATTATTTTTTTTTTTTTTTTATTTATTATCCCAGCCTATACAGGGTTATTTGTAATTCACTGACATCCTCTTAACCCTGAATTCCTATCACTCAAACAAATGTTTTTTGTTTTACGACTTTTTAAAATGAAGCACTTTTTTTCCCATACAAATACACAGAGTATCGTATAAATAAGAGGTAATCTCAAATTTTCAAAACGTTACTACACCAAAAATATTAAATAAAAAAAAATAAAAAATAAAATATCACGGGACAATTCACACCAATTGACCCAGTCCCAAAGTAAGCTAAGCAAAGCTTGTGTTATTATGGGTACTAGGCAACGGATAAACATACTTATATACACCGTGAAATTTTAGTGGTTGTTTTCCCGAAACGAGGTGATTTAGTTTCGATTGTACAATCGATTTATAATTACTATTTTGACTAGAGTCAAAAATCCAATTGTGAAAAACGAAAGTCGAAAATGACCGCAAACCAATAGTAACACTTCGTTGGTACCTAACCTATCGTACGATCGTACGCTACTTGTATCAACGAAGCGTTACTATTGGTTTGCGGTCATTTTCGACTTTCGTTTTTCACAATTGGATTTTTGACTCTAGTCAAAATAGTAATTATAAATCGATTGTACAATCGATACTAAATCACCTCGTTTCGGGAAAACAACCACTAAAATTTCACGGTGTAGATAGATACATACTTAAATACATATTAAACACCCAAGACCCGAGAACAAACATTCGTATTTTTCATACAAACATCTGCCCCGACACGGGAACCGAACCCGGGACCTCAAGCTTCGTAGTCAGGTTCTCTAACTTACTTTGTCGTCGTTGTGTTGGTCGTCGTAATTTAATTTAGTCTCGTCTAATTAAGTTATGACAAAAGCCGTAAAACAAAAACATTTGTTTAAGTGGTAGGAGTTTAGGGTTAAAAGGATGCTAGTGAATTACAAATAACCCTGTATACGTACCACTGCAGGGCACTGGTCTCCCTCTCATAATGAGAGGGGTTGGGCCGTAGTTCCCACGCGGGCCCAGTGCGGATTGGGAACTTCACACACACCATTGAATTTTCTTCACAGGTGTATCCAGGTTTCCTTCACCGCAAAGCTCATGGTAAATTACAAATGTAATTTCGCACGAGGTGCGAGCCGGCTTTGAACCCACGACCCTCTGCTTGAGAAGCCATACAAACCACTAGGTTACCACGGCTTAGACTCCATAATAACATACCTTATAACATCATCATCATCATCATTTCAACCGAAAGACGTCCACTGCTGAACATATGCCTATGCCTCCCCCAAGGTTCGCCAAACAGAGCGGTCTTGCGCCATCCACATCCAACGCGTTCCCGCAACCTTAACCAAGTCGCTCCATCTTGTTAGCCTGCCTACAGAGCGTCTTCCGGTCCGAGAACGCCACTCGAGAGCCTTTTGGCCCCATCGGCCATCAGTTCTACGAGTGATTTGCCCTGCCTACTGCCTTGAGTCTGGCGATTCTTCGAGCTATATCGGTGACTTTAATTCTTGCGCGGATTTCATCATTTCTAATGCGATCCCGCAGAGAAACTCCAAGCATAGCGCTCTCCATCGACCTCTGACTCTGAGTGACTTTGAGCTTCCTTATGAGGCCCATCGTTAGCGGCCACGTCTCAGTGCCACAAGTCATCACTAGCAACACACACTAGTCAAACATCACACATTATCATGATCAATCAATTTAAACCTAATCTTGCATTGCTCCAACGCACACCGCGCAGACACTTTCATTCGCGCGCTCACACGTAGACGCACACACGCACGCACTCACATGCACGCACACACACACACACACATACACACAAACGCACACACACACACACACTCACACACACATACACATCCTTATGAACTATGGTTAAAAACTATATCATATTCTTAATGTAATTTGTAACGCAAATTGTTTTTTCAAATTGTTTTTTTTTTTTTCCACTCAAGTCTCCCAATTACAACTTTATTATAATATTTAAGTTCCTACATTGTACTTGGTGGTGGAGAAATCAAATAAATTTCTTATTTCTTATTATTTCTTATTACTTTTGACTTGAAGATGACTAGATCTAGTAGGTACAGTTATATTCTATTAACTATCTATCTAGAAGTATTATTTATTAGCGCAATAGAACCCGAAACAATGATTTTTAGAATGATTGTCTGTTTGTCTGTGCGTTTGTGCGCGCTAATCTCAGAAACGGCTTAACCTAGAAGGATGCGGTTTTCATTGATATGTTGGTATTTTCTTGGATTAACATTTAGTGTTTGTTTCATTTCAATCGGTTCACAAATAAGAAAGATATGTCTATTTTAAAATTTTATCGAACAGTTTTTAGAAGAATTAATAAGCTGAAGAGTTTGTTTGTTAGTTGTTTGAACGCGCTAATCTCAAGATCTAATCTACTGCTCCGATTTGAAAAATTCTTTCAGTGTTAGATAGCCCATTTATCGAGGAAGGCTATATATCATCACGCTAACACCAATAGGAGCGGAGCGGAGCGGAAGAATGTTTCAAAATCAGGGGTTTTTGAAGTAAAACTTCTATAGGCACGCTTGACTTGGGAGAACGATGGTGAATGTGAACGCGGGTGTGCGGGGGGGTTGGTGGGGGGTGTGGTTGGGAGGGGGTGAGGAGGGTTTGCGGGGGGGGGGTTTCGGGGGCGGGTATTTTTTTTTTATATCGGGGAACTAAGGAGAGCCATAATTGATGAAAAAGCAAATTTGATAAAAAAAATAAGCTGCCCAAATTACTAATTCCACGCGGACGGAGTCGCGGGCAAAAGCTAGTCCTTAATAAAAATACCTTTATTAATAACTAGATAGTTGATGCTGCATACACCTGTTAAGAAATTCAATGGTGTGCGAAGTTCTCAATCCGCAGTGGGCCCGATTGGAAAATACGGCCTAAGGCTGAGATGATGATGATGATGATGAAGTAAAAAGCTAAGAAAAAAATCTATTTAAAACCGGCACTTAATCGATTAGACATTACTTGGTTTCCTTTACCAATTATAGAGTTAAATGAATTCCTCTTGCTACATACTTTTATAGGGTAGGTATATTTTTCTCGTTTGTACTGAGTAAAAATACTTGTTACCTACTTAGAAATACCTCTGGATACTCATTACTAATCAGAATCATTTATGTCTTGTCGTATCGTCGTCTAGTACCCATAGTACCTACAAGCTTTGCTTAGTTTGGGACTAGGTCGATTTGTGTAAGATTGTCCCCTAATATTTTTAATGGTGTTGCATCGTATTTTATGGGAAACTTTTCCGTATTTATCGTGCTGTCTAAATTAGTTTATAACATATGCACTACATCTATATCTATAAAAATAATAAATATAGTAAATTAAAGCATATATCAGATAAAAATTTCGTAACTTTTCTGCAAACAAACTGTCATGCAGTTTGACAGATAATTAATCAAATGTGTATTTTGTTTATTAGAGAAATAAATTAAAAAAACTTATATACTTACTCATACATATACACACGAAACAAAAAACACAACATTTCTTTGTCTGATGATAATTATTATTATTAATTCTGTAGAACTGACAGTTATTCCTTAACCTTACGTCAAAATGTTGCATTGCGCTTTTATAACAATAGTCAATACCAAGTATAAATACCAAGTATTTAGGCGAGCCCTAGCAGTCTAGCCAGGAAAGTACTTAAGGTTGGGTAACCGACAAATATGTTAGGACAACTCTCACTCGCCATTTGCTTTTTAACTAGTTTTCTCTGCGGTTTTCCTTGAAGCAGCGTTGAAAATATATAGTTTGCCACACAGCATAATTATGTAGGTACCTAACTAAACCCTTGGTGTCAGTATGTAGACAACAAATGTCTCCTACGAGTTTACCGCTGTGAAAACATAGCTTCTATATGCCCGGCCCGCTGCCACTGACGATAAAAAATAGCCTATGACCTATTCTCAGACCTACCGAAAAGACAAAAAAGTTTCATAAGAATAAGTCAAGCCGTTTGGGAGGAGTTCGATAACAAAGCACCGCGACACGAGATTTTTATATATTAGAAGAAGACTAGAAAGATATTATTTCAATTATAATTATTAATTTTTAGTAAAATTTTGAATTTGATGTTTAATTTTAATATTTAGTGTCATTTTTAATTTTGACCTCTGATTTTTAATTATTATTTTTATTTTATTTAGCTTTGATTTTATAATTGTATTATTAACTTTAGTTTTAACTTTTAATAATTAAGTTATTAATTTAATTTTAAATTAAGTAGAATCTAAGATTGTGCGTATACTAACAACAAAACAAAATACAATTTCATTCATTCATTCATTCATTCGTTTGAAACAGACACATAGGCCTAAATAAATATAAACGAAGGCTGTTCCGCAGTCCCACGGACGTGTAAAAAGCCGCTACGTTAATAAGTCAAAATTATTTCCACACACCATTGTTTCGCGTCTGATAGAAAGCACCTCCCTATGCCGTGCTAGGGATGTGACAATATCGATATGTGAATGTTCTTGAATGTAGTGAACATGCCACTTATTCGCGAAAAGGATGAGATACAAAATTATGATTTTTATTAGGGTTCCGTTCCCAAAGGGTAAAACCGGAACCCTATTACTGAGGCTTCACTGTCCGTCCGTCTGTCTGTCCGTCTGTCACCAGGCGGAATCTCATGGACCGTGATAGCTAGACAGTTGAAATTTTCACAGATGATCTATTTCTGTTGCCGCTATAACAGCAAATACTAAAAAACAGAATAAAATAAATACTTCAGGGGGCTTCCATACTACAAAAGTGATTGTTTTGCCGTTTTTATAGATAATGGTTCGGAACACTTCGTGCGCGAGTGCGACGCGCACTTGGCCGGTTTTTTAGTTACAATTAGTTCTCTGTTTGTTTTAAACAATGTACCTAATGTATTTTACCAAATAAACAGCCATAGTTACTTGAAAATGTATTACTTGGGCAGTGGCGTAGCTAAGCGAGTGGGAAGCGGGCCCTCGCCCACGGGCTTGCAATCTGAGGGCCTTCACGCCTCGAAAGGTTCTTGTTTTTTGTTCAATTAATAATCTGTCATTTCGTGTGGTACACCACCATAGGCCCTCGTAAATTTATCTTGCCCTATCTTGGTTTTAGGGTTCCGTAGTAAACTAGGAACCCTTATAGTTTCACCATGTCTCTCCGTCTGTCTGTCTATCCGTCCGCGGCTAAGCTCAGAGACTGTTAGTACTAGAAAGCTGTAATTTGGCATGAATATATATATCAGTTACGCCGACAAAGTGATTAAATAAAAAACTAAAAAAATTTTTTTTAGGGTACCTCCCATAGACGTAAAGTGGGGGTGATTTTTGTCGACTAACCCTATAGTGTGGGGTATCGTTGGATAGGTTTTTTAAAACCAATGTGAGGTTGCTATCATGATTTTTCTATTCAGTGATCTGTTTGCGAAATATTCAACTTTAAAGCGAAAATTTTCATTAAAATCGACCGTCCCCCCCTCTAAAATCTAAACTGTTGGGTGGAAAAATTTGAAAAAATTCAGAATGGTAGTAAATATATCAAATTTACTAGGAAAATTATAGCGGCTAAGATTGCTTGGAAATTATTTGTAGTTTAAGAGTAAATAGTACCCTAAGGTATAAAACATACCTAAACTTGGATGATTCCGTACACATACGAAATCCTTAGAAAAATATTACTTGATTTTTCGTAATGGCTACGGAACCCTACCTTGGGCGTGTCCGACACGCTCTTGGCCGGTTTTTCATTTTTATTATGTACCTACACTAGCTATTTATAGTAAGTATTTATATTTTAACACCTGCAAATATTTGGGACCACAATTTATTTTTTTGCGTCATACAGTTCTAGATTCCTAGTTATGTTAGCAGTGACATTATGCTTTCCATATTTAACACACTAAGTAGCTGTTGCCCGCGACTCCGTCTCCAAACAATTATTTTACCGCTATTCCACGGGAACTGCGAAATTCCGAGATAAATACTATCCTATGTCCTTTCCCGGGACTCAAAATATTTCTATACCAAATTCCATCTAAATCGATTCAGCGGTTTAGCAGACAGTTATTTTCGCATTAATAATGCTAGTAAGGATTAAAATTTCCTGCATATACTTAACTAGGTATAAGAATGCATTAGCTTTAGTTTCATTTTCTGAATTACGAAAAAAGGCATACGAATATTCAAATGTTCTCATCGATCGCTACTGAACGTTCGTTGTGTCACGTCCCTAGCAGTTACGTGCGCGTACGCATTGCTAACAATGGCTTGTTTACAAAAATATCGCATTATTTTGTCACTCCCAATCTCCCATGTCACTTTCGCCGTTTTCCTCTAATTTGGTACTGTTTTTTAGCTTTTCCCCATGTTTGGTGGATTTTTAATTTGTTTATGAATGTAACTACAGGGTTATTTGTAATTCACTGACATCCTCTTAACCCTGAATTCCTATCACTCAAACAAATGTTTTTTGTGTTAAGACTTTTTAAAATGGAGCACTTTTTTTCCATACAAATACACAGAGTATCGTAAAAATAAGAGGTAATCTCAAATTTTCAAAACGTTATTACACCAAAAATATTAAGTTATGACAAAAGCCGTAAAACAAAAAACATTTGTTTAAGTGGTACCTAGGAGTTTAGGGCTAAAAGGATGCTAGTGAATTACAAATAACCCTGTATACAGGGTAACATTTAAATAGTGATACAAAAGTAGTATTTCTGACTCAGTTAGTAATGTACAGATGTAGTGCAAAAGGATTGTTTATCCATCGGGAAAACTCGGATCTCAATCGGAATACGATGGCACCCGAACAGTACTGTCAATCAATGATTTATTGAATCAGGCGTTACTTTGCGGAGGTCCATATTAATGAACTAAAACAATTACTTTGCTCACCCGCGACCTTACAATAGTTACGTTTATGCAAGAAATGTGCGTTCATGCAGTTCCACCTCCACACTGTACGAACACACACAAATCACACAAACCCAACTATCACCACCACCAAGCTACACTGACGCGTTTCGAACTCAACCAGAGCTCATCTTCAGAGTTACCACAACCGTATGCTATGCTACCAAACGTTAAACTAACAAACCAAAACAAATGTTTTAACTTGTCACTGTAACTTCTCAAGTACCCACTTTATTTTTCTTATTCTCAAACTACCCCACAAAAATTAAC
This sequence comes from Archips crataeganus, assembly GCA_947859365.1. Lineage (NCBI taxonomy): Eukaryota > Metazoa > Arthropoda > Insecta > Lepidoptera > Tortricidae > Archips > Archips crataeganus. The sequence goes on from OX402067.1 coordinate 2,089,743, forward strand.
TTTTATTGACATATTTAAAACTACCTTGAATTTTTTTTGTTTATTTATTTATAAGGCATATTTAATTAATACTAACTGTTCAAATTCGACCCAAGCCGCAGTAAAGGAGAAGATACTAAATTTACCTGTTCATTAATAATAGACCCCATAGTGTTGTACCTAATTATTTCCATGCATTCCAGAGCATCCAGACGCAACCCCTTGCCGCAATAATGTAACACTTCATAAGAATCTGAATCTAACAATGAATGATTTGATTCCAACAAATGTTTTGCAAAATTCGATCTATCTGGATGCTCATTCCTATATGCAATAATCAATGATTGTATTGAATGAGTGACGTTTTCATATCCATTAATATGGAACTTTATTGTTTAGTGTCAAATGACAAAGTGAAAAATGTAAGATGGCTACACGCCTGTAAGATGGGTACTGAAGCTAATTGAGAGAGCTCGATAAATACGAACTTTTCCGATAAAGTACGACGGAAAATCATTTTGCACTGCATCTGTAACTTATATTTGAAACTGAAAAGTTTTTAATATTGATTATTAGCCTGTATTAGTGTCCCTCTGGCGCCGATAACCATCTTGGGACATACTTACTCATATATTGAGTGGTAACCCGCGCCCACCTCTCTTATCTGGCTACATGCGGCAGACGTAGCCCAGTCCAGTCCCATTTGATCCTTGCAGTTGCTTTGCCTACATCAACGATACAACTTTTGGAGCGCAGTATGTATAAAACGCAAGCCACACAGAAGAGACGTGGGACGGGGGCGCGTCGCAATCGCGGCGCCCCTTCAATCAGCTTTGATACTAAATGTATAGAAGCGTCGCGATCCAAAGCAGACAGAAGTGACGGGGCGGAGACGCGGCCTGCGAACAAACGACGCGGACTGCGGCGCGCCCCCGTCCCACGTCTCTTCTGCGTGGCTTGCGCCTAACTAAATGCCGGTGTAACTAAATGGTAACCTTATCAAAATTATTGTGTAAGTACATAACCATACAACAATACTTAAATGCGCATTACAAATATTAAGTTCAGACACAAGATAGACAAAGATGGATGGCCGAAGCGAAGCCCCAACGCTATTGGGTCAGGTACATTATCTGCGCAATGCGACTCATTTACTGGCGCCTGCGTGCTGGTAACTATTAAACTACCGATTTGATGGGAAATTTAACATTGCAGCCAAGTTGCAGTAGAGTTGTGATTGCTGGGGCTAAATTCAGGAACGGCCCAGCACGGTTTGCGAGCGGTAATTCGATCGTTTGCGAGAGGATAGGGATGAACTGAGTGCTATTCAGGAACGTGAAAATTACCATAAGCTTCACGATGAAGGCAAACATCATGAGAAAATTCGCACACACCAGCGAAGAAATTCAATGGTGTGTATGAAGTTCCCGATCCGGACTGGGCCTGCGTGATAACTACTACCAAAGCCCTTTCATTTTGACAAGAGGCAGGCACTGGGACATTATACGGTCGCGTGCTTTAATTTGGGACCCATTTCGAAAAAATATCCTGTGAATTCATACGATATGACAGGACTGTCAACCTTGAGTGGGTCCTAAATTAAAGCTCGTGATTGTAATACAGGCTCATATGATGATGATGTTGGTTTTGGGAATTCCCGTGTGAATTTAGTAAAAGGGTAGAAGGGTCGGCAATGCACCTGTGAGGGCCTACGCTAGCTGACGCGGACGCCCGCCGCGTGCGCCCGCTCGCGGGTCTAAAATGTACCGAAAATCCGTCGATCGCGCCCGCGCCACTTAGCGCTGTTCATACAAATTCTTATTAGACGCGCGCTCGACGGGCGTCCGTTCCGGGTAATCCGCGTCAGCTAGCGTAGGCCCTGATTCCCCCCGTGTTGCGGGTGTCCATGGGCGACGGTGATCGCTCTCCATCAGGTGACCCTCTTCTATAAAAAAAAACCGGAATTTATATTTCAAATGCGGAATCTAATGGTCGACACGAGCAAAGCCACGGGTGTAGGCTAGTCTGTCATAATTTTATTCATAAAAGAAATATTGTCGCATAGTTTCATTTCATTGAACCCGTTCTAGTCATTTCACCGACCGCTGCATTGAATTTGTGACCCTAATCCGAAGACCGTTAGTCGATTGTTGTTTGATTTGGCGCATGCATGTGACAGATGTATTATATTATTGTAGATGCGGCATTTTTAAATTTTGATGAACAAAATACTGCAGACCCCTGCAACCTGTGTCACTATACTAGACTACACTATATAGCTTATTCTGTCATTATGACTTTAGTTTTTGGGCTCCGCTCTGTACCTAAAAGGTGTGAACGGGACCAGACGGGACCCTATTAATGCTCTGCTGTCTTTTTGCCTGTCACAGAACTATATCTTGTATACCGTTTTAGGTCAACCGTTGACGAACTGAAACAATTACTTTGCTCACCCGCGACCTTAATATGGACCTCCTAAGGGTATATTTTTAAAGCCCGTAGCGGGCAGTTGTGACTAGGCAGCAATATCCTTGGCAATATAAGTACAAAGTAGGGTAGTCCAAAAATGTTTTTATTTACTTTCTTCACAAAGTTCACGATACTCATGATATTCACTACTACACGATACTTCACGATAATCCGATCTTTCATTATTCCGGCCTATATACGTCCCACTGCAGGGCACAGGCCTCCTTTCAGAATGAAAGGACTTGGGCCATAGTGCCCACACGGGCCCAGTGCGATTTGAATTTCTCCGCAGGTGTATGCAGGTTCCTCACACAATGTTTTCCTTTGCCGTAAAACTCATGGTAAATTTCAAATGTAATTTCGCACATAAATTCTACTATTCTACTCTTGTCTCTGGTGTCCTGTCAATCGTTCAAAGGTTAACTGGAAGAGATCCCTTTAAGGGATAAGTTCGCCTTTGTACATCTGTTTCTCTTGTTAACTGTTAATTTTCATGTTTTACGTGCAATAAAGAGTTTTACATACATACATACATACAAATTCCGAAAAACTTAGAGGTGCGAGCCGAGATTTTAACCCACGACCCTCTGCTTGAGAGGCCATAGTCAAACCACTAGGCACTACGGCTTCCGATCCCACCTTTACTTACCCTTTCTTACAAGCTTTTATTTAACTTTCAATGTACCGATGTATCCATGTATGTATTTTGCATAACAAAGTACAACTTAAATAGAGACAACCTCTATTGTATTCTCTGTTTAGTGTATATGCGTATATTAATGTATTTATGTAATTTTTATGTAGTTAGTCTATTTATGTTGATATGATATGTATTAGTCTTCTGTATTCATGATATATTATATTAGTGTGTACCTGCGTGTATTCTTTGTATGTTTATGTATTGATTATGTTAAGTTTATTGGTTTGGGTTTACTTTTGATTTCGACTCTTTTTACTCTGCATTGTATGCCTACTCTTGTCTCTGGTGTCCTGTCAATCGTTCAAAGGTTAACTGGAAGAGATCCCTTTAAGGGATAAGTTCGCCTTTGTACATCTGTTTCTCTTGTTAACTGTTAATTTTCATGTTTTACCTACAATAAAGAGTTTTACATACATACATACATACTTTATATTACAAGCGAAACCCCCTTTCTAGTTAATATAACTAAAGCGAGAGTTCCGCTTGTAATATTAGTTGTAATTTGTTATGCAATTAGGACCAGATGGCCTAGTGGTTAGAGAACCTGACTACGAAGCTTGAGGTCCCGGGTTCGATCCCCGTGTCGGGGCAGATATTTAAATATCAAAAATACGAATATTTGTTCTCGGGTCTTAGGTGTTTAATATGTATCTATCTATATAAGTATGTTTATTCGTTGCTTAGTACCCATAACACAAGCTTTGCTTAGAGAGAGAGAGAGAGAGAGAGAGATGTTTATTTACACATATTCGATACACAGGAAATACAGTTGACAGGAAAAGATACAAATAAAAATCATCGAATAGTATAAATTGGGCCCCACTCAGCATAATAGAATAGAAAGAATAGAATAATTTTTATTTCGGGCTGCATAGGCCCATATAAAAAAATACCTTAAAGACTAACATACACATTTATATTATAACTTAATTACTAACACGAAAAGTCTGTGACGTAGGCACTTTCGCGGTGTCAGTTAACCGGCCACGAAACCGCCGGTAAGCGACACCTTTCGGCCAAAACTCTTCTTTTGTGAAGGTCAACAGTTGATCAGTCGGAACCCTCACCACAAATGAATTAAAATTCACGTCATGGCGGGACTCCAACCGCTCGACCCTCAGAGTGAGCTTGGTCTTAACACGCACATATTCCACGATGTCCGCGACCTTCGTGGAGTGATGCAGGCGGGACACGTACAGCTGTGTCGTCGGTGTCGCGGGACGCAGCAGGTGGTTCGGTCCGGTCAGGGCGGTGCCGCACTGATTGCGACAGGCGGGCTTCTTCTTCCTTTCAACCTTAATGAAGCCATCCTTGTCGCAACGGCGACTATCCCTCTTCGAAATCGGCTGTGGCGGATCTATGTGAGCAGGTTCACAGCGACTCTGCTTCACCTTCGGCTAATAATGTTAATGCTAATAATGTTGCGGCAAGCCGCAACGCCGAGGCCCTACCACGAAGTGCATAATTCGAACTTCGTTTTGTGCCGTCCCGCTCACGCTAATATAATATGATTTGACACGAGAGTGAGAGGGATAATACGATACGAACTTCGATTTTCGAATTTCGTAGTAGCGCCTCTGTTTACTACTACTTAGTTTACTTTGGGACTAGGTCCCGAGGTATTTATTTACCTACATTTATGTACGGGCCAAATCTTGGAAACCGAATTCGACCCAATTCCAGTGGTCGGATTCACTTAAAATTTGGTACCCTTATGTAAGTTGGATGACAATGCAAGTACCCAGGAGACGTGGGTTCGAATCCCACCGGCGCACCTGAGAAACTTTTTCGCTTTTAAATAATCTTAGATTCGGTGAGCAGCCGCACTGCTAATAAAATAAATAATATATGAATGCAAGTACAGTCAACAAAAAGTACAGTGAGCTAAAAAGCTTGCTCTTAAAATATTTTTTTAACAAAAACTTATTACAATGCGGAATACATCTATCATTAACCGTATCTACCTATAGGTAAATATGGTGGGAGCGACGGTGGCGCGTGCATTTTTTATTGTTCAGCCGCTAGCCGGAGAATACGTCGTGCGAGACTAGCGGGCTGCGTTTCCGTGCTGACATGCGCTTGCGCATACGGCACGGTATAAACACCCTACAAAACCTAAAAAATTGCATGGATGTATGTTACTCTTTCACGCTAAAACGGTTTGACGGATTCTGATAAAATTTGACATAGGTACCTAGGTAGGTACATAGTTTAAGATCCGAGTATACTACGACCTTCACCGAACTGGTTAATGGATGAAAAGTATTTTATATTAAATTAAATATGTTAATTAATATATATCAAGTGGGTTGACTAAAAAATTTCAGTCCTGTATGTTTTTTTTTACATTTCAACGTTTCGGCTAATAGACAAATGAAATACCTACCAATCAAAAGTATGAAGCCTATAGAATATGCAAACGCGTTAGGTTGACTTTTTTTTCCGGTCGTAACTTTTGGGTAGGCAGGTATACCTAAAAAGGTAATAAATTTAAAAATTTAAAAACCCTCAACGCTATTATGTCACGAGTATGTTTAACATAAAGTAAATGTCCATTATGCGTCTAAGATCGCTTCCGCAGCTAACAAAAGAGCTGATAACTTTGAAACGGCTGAACCGATTTTGCTGAAACATATCTAAGAACCATTGCCAAGAAACCTTCTTTCTAATAAAAAAAACCGCATCCAAATCGGTTCAACCGTTTAAGAGCTATGATGCCACAGACAGACACACACACACACACTCATAGCGGTGAAAATTATAACACCCCTCTTTTTGTGTCGGGGGTTAAAAACAGGTAAATCGATATATACACTGGTCCGGTTAGTCAACTCAACGTTTGCTTGCATATTATACTTTATACTTTTGATTGGTACATATGTCATTTGTCTATTAACCGAAACGGTAAAATGCAAAAAAAAAGTGATATTCTGGACTGAAATTTTTTAGTCAACCCACATGCAATATATTTATTAACATATTTAAGAGGGTACGATGGCTGAGAGACTTTTGAGAAATAGGTATTTTAATGAAATGTCGCTGTCTCGCCCGAACCCCTCCGTGTCAGTACAGCGAGAGCGGGACAACTGCACCTCAGACCGTTATTAGGCGCGTAAAATTGATCAAAACAGCATTTCGTAATCCCGAAAACTGGACCAATAAAATTATTTTTTTCATAAATAATTAGAGGACAGATTTAGCTATGCCCCTATGTTTTCCTTTTTTTGTTTATATCAGGGATTCTTTCTGATGAGTGTCTGAAAATGACGTTGAAATTGGGCATTTTTTTCAGTTTTTGAAAGCTCATATTTCTTATGTTAATTGAAATATGGAAAAAAACGAAACATGGGGCATAGCTGTGGTAGATACAGATTACACAGTAAAAAAAATTGGCTCTAAAGCCATTATCCAGGGAGGAAACAGGGGATTACATTTGTATGGAGAAATGGTGCCCATCGTACCCTCTTTTTATTTATTTATTTATTTATTCAAACATTTAAACAATTATCATTACAGGCATCTCTCTTAATTTCATATAAAATACTTTCATCCATTAACCAGATCGGTGAAGGTTGTTGTTACTCGGATCCTAGGCTAACAGTTATCCCGGCCCGCACCTCTGAGTTTTTCGGAACTTATGTGCAAAATTACATTTTAAATTTATCATAAGGGAACCTTTATACACCTGCGATGAAATTCAATGGTGTGTGTGAATCTCTCAATCCGCACTGGGCCCGCGTAGGAACTACGGCCCAACCCCTCTCATTCTGAGAGGAGGCCTGTGCCCTGCTGTGGGACTTATATATAGGCTGAGGTGTGGTGGTGTGTGTGTGGTGGTGTGGTAGATGTATCTCTAAATCATACGACAGTAAAGTTCCTCGGCAAATGATAATTTAATAAAGAGCGCGTTTCAGCAGTCTTATTTTCAGTAAAGCGACATCTATCTGAATATAAAATCAACACCTAAACATTTCACTGCATCATGAACGTATTGTATGGCGTTTATCACGCGCCTTTGTAAACGCGAAGTCACTGCCGTTATTGGTTATCAAATAGGTCGCGAATAACTCTTACGATTGCTATTGTATGCTAAAATCGACCACCCACGCCTCTGACGCACCTACGCTGAGATTTAATTAAATATTATCGCAATTCAGATGAGTAATTCACATACACATACCACCAACTATCATTTTTTTTTAAACGATATAGGCTTGCGTTTGACCACAATGACGCCTAATGGAAAGCGAAGATGAGGCCTACGATGGAGGATGTTAGCCTAGTAAAAGCTCATTCACCCTAGACTTGAAATTAGGGGTATAAGCAGGAAGAAGGCTGTTGAGCGCGGTGTTGCACGCGCCCCCAAGCAGTGCAAACCGTACAGCAAATACGGGGCACTCTAACCGGTACGCGCGCGCTGCATAACTGCTCAGACCCTTCCTCCAGAATGGCTTCTATAGGCAACAGGCCGGAACACGACGAGTCGCTTGGCGGCCTGACTCAATCTATACGGTCATATCATACCTCTCTCACTGACCAAAACAAGGATGTTATTTTCTTAAGTTTACGAGCGGTGGAAGGATCTTGTGCAAGGTCCATCAGGCAGGGTTACACCATCAGCAATTAGCAGTGCTCGAGCATTGTGCTCCGTCGTGGACAGTAAGACAAATGGTGAAAATACTGGTACATGGAGACATTATACTAATATCTTAATCTTCATTATCCTGATAATTTCAGCCGTAGAACGTCTACTACTGGATGTAGGCTTCCCTAATCAATATTCAATCATTACGGTTGTAAGCGGCTTGCATGCACTGTGAACTCACCCGTCCATATTGTTGGTGGACGCCCCACGATGCGCTTGCCAGTCCGTGGTCTCCATTCGAGAACTTTTCGGCCCTAATGGCCATCTGTTCTGCGTGCTGTATGGCCTTCCCATTGCCATTTCTACGAGCTAATCCGTTTGGCTATGCCGGTAACCCTTGTACTTCTATGAATCTCCTAATTCCTGATTCGATCCCGTAGAGAATTCGAGCATAGCCCTCTCCGTAGCTCTTAATCCTGCAGGCTGGCAATTACAATGAGAATGAGAATTTTAATGATTAGGTCGTGCATTGTTGTCATTCATTCCGGGTCGGCAATTACGGGTCGTATATTAACCGCATTAGGTCTAACCGACCCAATACCATAGCCGCACCTAGATCGTGATTGCCAATGGCGAAGATGTTCGCATTCCAGCTGGCAACATCGAGTAAATGTCGCCGGGTTCCCAGAGAGGTCGCTCCGAGGTCGCGCAGTACTGCCTACATAACAGTTTGGTAACAGGCTTAAAAGTTATTACATAAGGTACTGGCTAGAAGTAAGGATGACATTAATTTTTGGAAAAAAAAATTTCGCGAATTTCAAGATGACAGACTGGGCCCTTTTCCTTTAGTTTTAAATAAATAAATAAATAAATAAATATCACGGGACAATTCACACCAATTGGCTAAGTAAAGTTTTTTTAAGAGGTGCTAATTATATTTTTTTTCAACAGTCGGCGTTCTGAAGATCGAGAAACTGCAGCTGTTTTATTTTTATCTCCTATTGTTTACTGGAAATATTTTTTTAAGTGTTCGAGTTGACATTTGTGTGATTTAATGGCTGACAAGCGGTTCGTGCTCAGTACTTAGTAGAAACAGAAAAAAAACTAAGTCATCTGTCACTTTTGTCCATGTCAAACCGTTTGCGTTTCGTTTGCTTTGCGTTTTGGTGTGATTTTTGGACTATTTTTGACAACCTCCGCACAAAATCCGGATTTAGAATTTTACCGCATTTCTCCACGACTTATGCACGATAATTGAATCACGATTGAATATTTTTGATCGTTATTTTGGAACTGCTTTTTGGACAATGCAAAGTAAACGAAACGCAAACGGTTAGATTTCATTTGACATTGACAATTGACTTCGTTTTTTTTTTCTATTTCTGCTAAGTACTGAGCACGAACCGCTTGTCAGCCATTAAATCTCACAAATGTCATCTCGAACACTTAAAAAAATATTTCCAGTAAACAATAGGACATAAAAATAAAACAGCTGCAGTTTCTCGGTCTAGAAGAAGACTAGGTACTGTCGAAAAAAAATATATTTAGCACCTCTTCAAAAAACTTTACTTAGCCAATTGACCTAGTCCCAAAGTAAGCTAAGCATAGCTTGTGTTATGGGTACAAGGCAGCGGATAAACATACTTATATAGATAGATACATATTTAAATGCATATTAAACACCCAAGACCCGAGAACAAATATTCGTATTATTCATACAAATATCTGCCACGACGCGGGAATCGAACCCGGGACCTCAAGCTTCGTAGTCAGGTTCTCTACCTACTAGGCCATCTAGGTGGTGGTGGTGGTGGTGGTGGTTGTTGATTTTTATGTAATGCATACCTGTATCTGCTTCCCCATCTGTTTGGCCGTTCTTTCTTTCTTTCTTTGGTACACTTCTTTTAACTTCTATGAATTGCACTTCTTAATAACTAAATAGTTTACATAATGTTGACCGCGTGGTCGTATGACTTTTATGACTTTTGTTACGGTGGTTGCGCTGCCACTTTATTTTCATTTTTTTCTGCCAATTACTGATGTACAATGATCAAAGTCAAACCAACAATATAAAACTGTTATTGTGTGTGCTATGAACGAATGATCGGAACGGAATCGTATATGGATATCGTGTGGCCTGGCGCCTGGCGTATATTATATTAATTATTAGGTTAATAATAACATGATTTGTTTGTTGTTCTGTTTTTAAATTCTTACCACTTGGAAAAGCAAAGGTTTTTAAGCCATACAGCTAGCCGTTCTTTTCACTGTTGCTTTCGTTTAATTTTTTTTAAAGTACCTATTTTGTTTCATGGCCCTAAGGGGTAAAGGAGTTTGGCCTATGCCTATTTGATTAAAATTGTGTTGGGTGATATTGATTATGTTTCTATGGTTTCTTGTTTGTTATTTTTTTCATTTTTTTATTTTTATTTTATTTGTAACTTAAAATTTATGCGTTCGGTTTCGCTTTATGTTTATTGTTTTTTCAATGTGTGGGTGACGTGATGGTCCCAAAGGAAGATCAGCGCCTTTCGCAAGTTCGGCACTTTGCTGATTTGGGGCCTTTTCGTGATATGTGCAGTTTTTTTTTATATATAATATGTTTTATTCCTGTAACTTTTTCTTGTTCTATATATCACGAATAAAATTTTTTCTTTCTTTCTTTCTTTCTTTATTTACTTTCTTACAGTGTCCGACCGAAACACGATTTTTAGCCGAAACCGAAACCGAAACCGAATATTCGGTTTTTTTCTGATTTCGGCCGAAACCGAAACCGAAACCGAAATTTTTGAAGACGTATCATATCAAACAAAATATTCAAAATTACTGTACAGATCGTAAGGAAAAGGTTATTGCAAGGATTTCTTATATGAGAACAGTTACTTTTTTTGTTAAACAAAATAAAAAACGTTTATTTTTAATGAAAAATGTCTTGGCATAGGTATTATATTATTCAAAACAAACAACCTATTCTTATCACGTCTAAACTAAATTCACAATCCTAATATCAAACGTATTGTTCATTAATCACAGCATAAAATGCAGTAACAAATAAAATAAATAAATATTAGAGGACAATCTTACACAAATCGACTTAGTACCAAACTAAGCAAAGCTTGTACTATGGGTACTAGACGACGATAAACATACTTATATAGATAAATAAATACTTAAATACATAGAAAACATCCATAACTCAGGAACAAATATTCGTGCTCATCACACAAATAAATGCCCTTACCGGGATTCGAACCCTGGACCTCTTGCTTCGTAGGCAGGGTCACTACCAACTAGGCTAAAGCGGTCGCCAAACAGATTCTAAAAAGTAAATAATAATTTAATAAATAAACAACATTCATACATACTACTGTCGCTGGTCCCAGCTGGGCCGGCCGCCGATGCATTACCTATACCTACCCGGCCGAGCGTGTCCGAATTAAGCCGAGCGCTCCCGATGCGAGAGCCGCGAGAGGCCGCGAAGTAATTTCGGCCCGGCCGAAGGTTTCGGCCGGATTCTGGCCGAAACCGAAACCTCGGCCGAAATCACTTTTTTGGCCGAAATTGGCCGAAACCGAAACCGAAACCGAAACTTCGGTCGGACACTACAATTCTTATGTCCCGTGGCTTACCTTTATCATCATTATCACCCTAGCCTACAAACTTCACACACCATTGAATTTCTTCGTTAATGTTTCCATGATGTTTTCCTTCACCGTAAAGCTCATGGTAAATTACAAATGCAATTTCGCACATAAATTCCGAAAAACTCAGAGGCTCGCCCGGGCTCGAACCTACGACCAGCTTGAGAGCCCATAGGTCAAATTACTAGGCTACCAGGGCTTTTCATTTTAATGGTAAGATAACTATTTACACAGATGATTAGGCAATACAAGCCCTAGAGTAGATTCAAACAACATCTGTCACTCCCTGCATTCCTATTGGCGAGCAAGAATCTCGTGTGTTGCGAAACTTGCGCGTGCGCCTAAACAAGTGTACAAACTTACCTGTGCCGCCAAGGCCGAGGGTCATAAGGCACTAACGACGGGAGTCTTACACTCCAGCGTTCGTAAATAAGAACAACTAGTACGCTTAGTATATGTTTTACTTCACCAAAATACTTCTCGATCGCGTTTACGTAAAAAAATCAATTACTAGGGAAACATGGACAGCGTGTCCATAGAATTGAAATTTTTACGTAAACGCGATCGAGAAGTATTTTGGTGAAGTAAAACTTATACTAAGCGTACAGATGTAAGGACGCCACTCCGATGTTTGAATAACTGGTGCTAAATTCAGGAACGGCCCAACACGGCTTGCGAGCGGTAATTCAATCGTTAGGACAGGAATGGGTTGAGCTTCAGATGAGCCTTATTTTATAAGGCTCATCCCAAACTCAGCCCAAACATCTCGCAATCCAGTGATTTTCGGCGTTCCTGAATAGCAGTTCAAACCAAACCCAACCCAAACGATTGAATTACCGCTACCAAACCCGTGAAGGCCCGTTCCTGAATTTAGCCCCTGGTTTAAATACAAAATTTAGTATTTTACTTCATCATCATCATAATCCCAGCCTATATACGTCCCACTGCAGGGCACAGGCCTCTCAGAATGAGAGGGTTTGTAATTTACTATAAGCTTTACGATGAAGGAACAAGTTAAGTATGAAGTATCTTTTTCTATTTTTTATTTTTTCAACTTCATTTTTTATTACTTTTACGGAACGCAGAGGACCTGGGTTCGATTCCCAGCATTGGTCTTTTTTCTGGGGTTTTTTCTGTGCATCTATATTTCAGTTTGTATTTAGTTTGAAATATATGGTTTCACGGGATGACCGTAAAAGTAATAAAAAATGAAGTTGAAAAGCAGCACGGAACGTTGAGGACCTGGGTTCGATTCCCAGCATTGGTCTTTTTTCTGGGGTTTTTTCTGTGCATCTATATTTCAGTTTGTATTTAGTTTGAAATAGATGAAGGAACACATCGTAAAACAGCGTGCGGAGGTTCAGGGGGTGATGGTGGTGGGTCGTGTGTCAATTCATGACCACGGCGCAGCGGCTGCAGCAATGTGGCCGAAACGTCGCGGTAAATATGTTTGCGTGATGAGTCCTATTTAGTATAATAATTATGAGTGAAATCACGAAAGCTTAAAACAGTATAAATATAGAGCGGAGACCTGAATACACCTGCAAAGAAATTCAATAGTGTGCAATTCCCAATCTGCAGTGGGCCCGCGTGGGAACTACGGCCCGAGCCATTACACCCTATAATAACATTTTATTGCCAGTAGAATGGCGATGCAGCTTGTTTAATGTAAGCTGCACTGTTAAGTTGGTAGCTATGATACGGTATGCGGAGAGCCTTGACTGGCTGACCGAGTGACGGGGTTCGACGCCGTCCGGTCATTCGCTGGGAAGGCCGTTTGCTAGGGCTCCCAAGAGTAGTACTAAGTTCTCGTTAAGGCAATATGTAAAATTAGAAACTATTTGTTCTAAAATAAACGGAGATTTTTTTACCTAAAAATTAAACCGCAATTAATTTTTTTTTAGCTTTTATTTTATTTGTTTCTAACTCCAAACTTACACCAATAATAATTAATTTGTGTAGCGAACTCAAACGGCTATTCAATAATTCTGACCGAAATAACAAGCGCCTAGTTAAAATTAATAGCAACATGCTCTTCTCGCGTTGCTAAGGCATTTGCTACAGGCGTTGAGTTTCATTGCTATAGTTTTTGGATAGGCGTTTATGAAGAGTAACATTATAAATTTTCGTTATTTTGTTTATTGCTTAGATTGTTATTCACTTTTAATATAACAACTGTCTTTTATCATTTATTTTTGTCATTAATCAGTACCTGTCGAATGTACTATATAAAGTACAAATTACTCAATGAACAAATAATCTTAAAAACATACGGTTAAATGCTTAACGATATGCCTTAAACATAACAAAGCTTAAGGTAGCTTTGAAGGCGATAGAGAGGGCTATGCTCGGAGTTTTTCTACAAGATCACATCAGAAATGATGAAATCAGCGCGAGAACTATATAAAAGTCACCGGCATAGCTCGAAGACTCGCCACTCAAATGGCAGTGGGCAAGGCACATCGCTCGTGGAACTGATGGGCAATGGGGCCAAAAGGTTCTCGAATGGCGTCCACGGACCGGAAGACCCAGTGCTGCCTCCAAGTAATTCGAGCGACGACCTGGTTAAGCTGTCTAGATATTTTATGAATAATGAATTTAAAATTTTATAAATATCAGTCATTTGTTTCGAATTCGAACTCTCATACCTGGTTTACACTCGCGTACGAGCGGCGAGACGAACTACGAGACGAGCAACGAGACGAGAGTGTGAACGGGCTCGCCTCGCGCCTCGTCTCGTGATTTGCAGGCACGCGTCCGGAGCGAGACGACGAGACGAGGCACGAGGCGAGAGTGTAAATCAGGTATCAAAGAACAGTTATTTATGCGACTGTGCATAATTACTTAGGCACACTCGTGTGATCTTATTATGAAACTCGCCTTCGGTTTGTTTCATAAACCACACTCGTGTTTCATGCCTGTCATTATGCACCAGTCACCTAAATAACTAGGTATAAAAAGTTTACGGTTTCAGAAAAAAACGTTTAAGTTGTTTGACCCATTCGATATTTTAAAGCATCGGTCTTTTGTAAGTATGTACTTCAGTATTACGATACATACCCGTCGGCAATCAACCGCAACTCGCATGATATTTCTCTCTCTATCTAAATAAGGCTTTAATCTCGTAATCGTTCCTTTATTTCTTGACCCGCCATTTCGATCATAAACTGTCAAGTGGCCATCTTAGTTCCGTTATTTACAAAGTTATTGGTGCCGGTGGATTATTTGTGAACTAACGCTGGTCAATAGTAATCTGGCTTATTGTTGGCGAGTGGCGCCGCGGTGGAGCGCACGGATAAGTTTGTAATATCTGCGGTCAGCTTGCTTCCGCGTTAGGTGCATCCTCTTAAGGCGAAGATAGTATTGAAATTAAATAAATAGTTAGTTTGAAAATTTAGTTTTAGTACTTATCGTTATCTCGGCTTATACGTCTCAGTGGAAAGCACAGGCCTCCTCTCAGAATGAGTCGGTGCAGTTCCCACTCGGGTTCAGTTCTAGTAGTACTAAGTAGTTATTTGTTTTACATCATATTTTTATTTTTAGTGTTTAAATTTTGTAACGAAAAAAAAGGAAAGCTGATTCGGTTGACTGACTGACAGGAAGTATTTTTTTCAAACATGAAACTACCGTGAGACTCACTCATAGTGAAAATAAACGGATCACTCACGTCTTAAAACGAGTTTAACTCAACGTGTTTCGGGCTAATCCGTAGCGTAGCGTCTTCTCGGGTTTTAAGACGTGAGTGATCCGTTTATTTTCACTAAGTATTTTTTCTTAACTCAAATCAAAATATCCCAAAACTCTGTTTGGCGAGCCTTGGGGGAGGCCTATGTTCAGCAGTGGACGTCTTTCGGCTGAAATGATGATGATGATCCCAAAACTCAACAAAACTTATACTTCGTTTTTTTTGGCAAAAGAAGGTAAGAGGCTTTGATGTGACGTTTTATTGAAAAACATTTTTGAAAAATAAGTAAAAGCAAAATTAAATATGTAACACAGTTGGCAAGGACATTTGGTAATTTACAATCATATGACATTTATCTTTAACAAGTTAAGTATGAAGTATCTTTTTGTATTTTTTTTTTATTTATCTTTGTTGACTTTCTTGCCGGATTTTTCTCAACACGGTTGTAACAACCTGTGGTAGATACCTCGACGTTCATAGAGTTTCAACGTCGTCCCAGCCTATACAGGGTTATTTGTAATTCACTAGCATCCTTTTAACCCTAAACTCCTACCACTTAAACAAATGTTTTTTGTTTTACGATACATTTGTTTGAGTGATAGGAATTCAGTGTTAAGAGGATGTCAGTGAATAAAAAAATAACCCTGTATACGTTCCACTGCAGGGCAGACGCCTCCTCTCCGAATGAGAGGGCTTGGGCCGTAGTTCCCACGCGGGCCCAGTGCGGATTGGGAACTTCACACACACCATTGAATTTCTTCGCAACTGTATACAGATTTCTGGTAAATTTCAAATGTAATTTCGCACATAAGTTCCGAAAAACTCAGAGGTGCGAGCCGGGATTTGAGCCCACGACCCTCTGCTTGAAAGGCTATAGGTAGGTCAAACCGCTAGGCCACCTCGGCATTTCAATTGAAGCCTAAATTGGATAAAGATTTTTTAACTTTTTGACTAATTTATTGAATCAGGCGTTACTTTGCGGAGGTCCATATTAATGAACTAAAACAATTACTTTGCTCACCCGCGACCTTTATTTATTTTAAGGTCGCGGGTGAGCAAATTAATTGTTTTAGTTCATTAACTTTTTGACATTTTTAAATTTTGAATTACTGTGAAAACGTTCTGATGGGTCAGAAATCAAATGGTTCGGCTGTACAAGTAATTCCTCCTCCTTAACTCTGCTCGCTCTCTTGGCTGCGCACGCGCATTCCCGCGCGACCGCCGCGCACGCCGCTCGTGCGATGTGAGTGACAGTGACAGTGACAGCCCCGACTGACGGTTAGATTTATTAGACAAGTGTCTGAATATCTTTGTCGTTGGCAAAAAGCTTTGAATCCAGATAGTTAAAAAAAAGTGGGTGATTTAGTGCAAACAAGTGGGTGAAATAAAATTGTGAGGAAACCTATACGCAGTGGGATGGTTTGATTTTTTTTTTATTAATAAATAGTGTTTATGTTTTGATAAGGGTGTAAACAATCTCGAAAATATCGAAAAAAATAGTTTTTTTATCATAAAATAAAATACTTACTTGATTCAAAGATAAAAATTGGAAGGAGAGCTAGATTTAAACCTATAAATTGTTTTATTTAGGACTAAAACGTAGATTAAAAAATAATTGTAATAGGTATTTATTTAAGCCAAAATTTGATTAAGTTACTTACTTAAATTTAAAAAGTTTGCTTTTTACAAGAATTTACTAACTTGCACTGTTTGGGTCAAATCTTGGAAGTCAAATTTGACCCACTTTCAGTGGTCAGACTGACTTGAAATTTGGTATGCATATGTAGATTGGATGCCAATGCAAGTACAGTCAACAAAAAGTACAGTCAGCGAAAAACATTTCCTCGAAAACTTATTGAAACATACCACACTAACCAACCTCGTACTAAACTAAGTCCGAGCTAAGTTTTCAACCTATATGTACATACTTACAATGCAATTAAATTTTTCTGTTCCACATTTTTATAACATTCATATTTCGTAACATTATTATTACTAAAGCTATAGATTAATTTAATCTTTGACCCTTTCATTAACTGGGGCAGCCGGTCAAGTTAGCGTCAACTTTTTAAATTTAAAACCGTAAAAATGTCGCGTAACAGTCATTCTTACGACTGTATCTTTCACTGTTCTGATTGGTATTATTCAACAAACAATTTTTTTTTACTATCTGTTCCCCGCGACTCCGTCTGCGAAGAATTCCTTTATATTAAGTAGCATATGACCTTCCTAGGGTATCAAACTCAGATCTTAAAAAAGAAAGGAAATTTCTTTCTACGGTCTGAGGTCTCAAACTATCTTGTGCACGTTTGGCAGCCGTGACGTGTGGCTCCGGGAAGAAGCGCTACGGATTAGCCCGAAACATGTCAAGTTAAACTTGTTTTAAGACGTGATTGATCCGTATATTTTCACTATGAGTGAGTCTCGCGGTAGTTTCATGTTTAAAGTAAACTTCTTACCAAATTTCATCTAAATCGGTTCATTGCAGCGGTTATTGATTTCACATACAAACTTCCACCCCCCTTTTCACCCCTTCAACGATGATTTCTGGTATTAAACTGTCCTATGTCCTTTTCCGGGACTCGCAATCTATATCCTCGTGTTGCCCACCAACAAAATACACGAAATGCAAAATGCCAGTGAAATATTAGTCAACTGTAAAAAAGATTCAAATTTGTTTAAGGTCCGATTTTTCAATGCCCAGATAAAAGTATCCGTCAGTTAAAACTATCGCTTTCCTTTTCTCAAGTCATAGGGAAAAAAGGACAGAGCTTACATTTATCTGACAGATACATTTATTTGGGTATTCAAAAATCGGCCCTTAAACGAACGGAACAAAGTAAATGCAACTCTGTTCCAATTTAGAACGATAATAAATTCCTTTGAAACGGGGATGTCCTTAATCAAGCACATTGGGTAGGCCGAAGCTACAAATTTTATCTAAATCGGTTCAGCGGTTTAAGCGCGAAGAGGTAACAGAGACAGACAGACAGACAAATTGTCGCATTTGTAAACATGTAACATACAGGGTTATTTGTAATTCACTAGCATCCTTGTAACCCTAAACTCCTACCACTTAAACAAATGTTTTTTGTTTTACGGCTTTTGTCATAACTTAATATTTTTGGTGTAATAACGTTTTGAAAAATTGAGATTACCTCTTATTTTTACGATACTCTGTGTATCTGTATGGAAAAAAAAGTGCTTAATTTTAAAAAGTCGTAAAACAAAAAACATTTGTTTGAGTGATAGGAAATCAGGGTTAAGAGGATGTCAGTGAACTACAAATAACCCTGTATAGTAAAGTCATCAACATAGCTCGAAGAATCGCCAGACTCAAGTGGCAGTGGGTAGGGCAAATCGCTCGTAGAACTGATGGCCGATGGGGCAAAAAGGTTCTCGAGTGGCGTCCATAGACCGGAAAACGAAGTGTAGGTAGGCCTCCCTCCAACAAGATAGAACGACGACCTGAGGCTAAATTCAGGAACGGGCCTTCACGGGTTTGGTAGCGGTAATTCAATCGTTTGGGTTGGGTTTGGTTTGAATTGTTCAGGAACGTCAAAAATCACTGGTTTGCGAGAGCTTTGGGCTGAGTTTGGGATGAACCTTATTTATTTGTTTGTTTATTTACTTCTTTATTTACAAAGCGAATTAACAGGAAAATATGGCTCATCCCATTCCTATCCTCACCCAAACGATTGAATTACCACTCGCAAACCGTGTTGGGCCGTTCCTGGATTTAGCCCCTGGTTAAGGTTGCGGGATGGCGTTGTATGCGAATGGCGCGGGACCGATCTGTTTGGCGAGCCTTGGGGGAGGCCTATGTTCAGCAGTGGACGTCTTCCGGCTGAAACGATGAACATAGAGTAACAACTCTATAACTGCAGATTAATTTATCAATTTTTCGCATTGACCTCCAGAAGTCGGCTCTAATTTTGTTCTCATTTGAGAGTAATCATTATGTTCCGTCGGAGAACAAATCCGCCCGACTTTCATTTATTATACTTTATTTTTATTACGCCGTACTTTCTACTCTCGTTGTGCTTACTTGGACATAACCGCATTTTTACTTGACGGTTTAAACGTTAGGCAGCAGCCATCCTCAATTCATATTTTGGTAACTGTAAAATGGTGGCCTATTTTACAAGCCTTTGTTTATGTTTTGGTAGTAGCTGAAAAACGGTGACCTGTTTTGCAAGCTCTTGTTTAGGTATATTTTGGTTGTTGGTAAAAAGGTGACCTATTTTGTAAGCTTTTATGTAACTACATGTTAGTAATAGCTGTAAAACAGTGAAATATTTTACAAGCTTTTATTGAAACCTTTTCAGTAGCTTTAAAACACTGGCCTATTTTACAAGCTCTTATTTTATTAGTAGTAGCTTTTTTTTTAGTAGTAGCTGTAAAATGGTGGCCTTTTTTGCAAGCTTTTGTTTATATTTTGGCCGTAAACGTAAAATGGTGGGCTATTTTACAAGCTTTTCCAATCTTGTGAGTTGAATTTCGCCCACTTTTAGTGAACAGATTGACTTGAAATTTGATACAGATAATATGTAGTTTAAATGAGCAAGTACAGGTGAATACAATAGTTTAATATAAACATTTACATAATAATATATCGACGGTTAAAAGGCAAAACGCATGAAGCGACATTTTTGAACTTCACATGAAACCCGGCTCAAACGACGGAGATTAATTCGCTGATTTCAAATATGTATATAACTTCATTTTGAATATGTTAAAAATTAAGTTAAGAAATAATAATAATCCTACTATTCGTAATATTAAAAATAAGTTAAATTATGCGTGTATATTTGTGTTTGTTGTCGTTGTTCTTTCACGCTTAACGATAAATGGATCTTTGGAATAACACATAGGCCACTTTTTATTCCAATATTACACCTAATCGAGATGTACTAACGTAAAATCCTGAAGTCCTAACCTCTAAGTGTACAGACATAAACATTTGTATGGGCGGTCGTCATACAACGTAAATAAAAACGATAATAATTGACAATCGCTGAAATCAACTGCTAGTTTCAATAGTTCACAGCGAAGCCGGAATACTTGGTAGTTTGACAGAACGTCGCGTAAATAACATAGACCCTAGAACTTTCTACAGCCATCAGACAATGGTCACGGCGAAAGGTGTTATACGTCAATTGCGGCATATTGACACTTCTTTAGCAATTTCCGTACGTTTGTTATGTAAGCTATGACCACGCATATCCGAGAAGTTATATCGATAGTTAACGTTCTGGTGGTTACAAGAAGGTCAAATTACCTTTTGGTGTTAATAAAAATTGCATAGAAAATTTAGAAACTTCCTGTCATTTTCTATCGGGAGTCAAAGATGCACAAGATAAGAAATTTAAGAAAAGATACACCTAATTTAATTGTTCAGTTGACTATACAAAGAATCGTTCAGTCGGTATGGCCAAATTTACAAAAAATATGTATCCAAGACCTTAATGTCAAGTGAATAAAGTCGTTTATAACTACATATTTTTGTGACTTTGGTTGTATCAATATTTTTGTAGTCGATTGTACATTAAATGACTACGAGGTCTGTTTAAATAGCAAAATACGTTTTTTTTTAACATCTTTCTTGACTATTATACTAAACGGGACTTATCACGTAATTAATAATTACCTCGACGTTTCGGCCACATTGCAGTGCCGTTAAAAAATCTTGATCAAGTGCGGGTAGTTCGAGGGTACGGGTGCTGATTCTTATCGGGATCAAGTGCGGGTAGCTCGAAAGATTCGTGTGGCTAGACGAATTTGATACCCTACACTTCAGTTAACTCGTGACCACGGCTACTGCAATGTGGCCGAAACGTCGAGGTAAATATTGATTGCGTGATAAGTCCCGTTTAGTATAGTAATTATGAGTGAAAAACACGAAAGTTTAAAACAGTATCTTTCTTGACATTTTAAAGTGCCAACGGCAGGGTAAGTCTTTATTATTATGTACCTACATCTGTAAGCACGCGTCAAAAAAGTTCAGTGAGCAAAAATTGATTTGTTTAGACCAGGTCAAACACAGACAGGCCAAACTCTTATAAAGTTTTTTTGAAATGCTTATCAAGGAAACCACTGCAATCTGCCATTGCAAATGTTTACGTCACTCACGCATAGAGGGTGCTGTTTATATAACATGCTTATATACAATATAATGACACATTGCTCAATGGTGTTGACAAATTATTACATTCCTAAGCCTCACATGTCTGCTAGAACATTTTTGATTGAGTAACAACTGTGGCAATAAAAGTCTAGAAATACAAGGATTTGTGTTTATAAATTATACAGAAATGAAACAAAGTCAGAGCTGACAAGTTATAGCTCTATATTTGAGCTTGGGTTGGGCATCTAACCCGGTACCATAACTTTGCGGGTCGCGTGCTATACAGCTATAGGTCCGTCAATATTGTTGTGGTTCATTTATAGCAATTTTTAGATGTTTAACCATTTTGACATTGACAACTTAGATATCCTCCCGCCCTTTATCTTCATCATCCTTAGTATTATTATTGCTTTATATCTATTTTTTCATTTCTTCAATTTTAACAGTAAGTAACTTAACTGAATACGTTTTTACGCATTTCGTTATCTCAATACAAACATCGTAGTCGACATGTGTTACGAATTTACTTACTAAACGTAATGAAACGTGAAGTAATTCTTGTGATTTATGACGTTTTAAATTGCAAACTTTGCGCTGAAATCCAGCTCAAAGTATCACAAAACGAAATTATCTTTTTCGTGAATGAACCGTAACTTCGGCGACAAAAACTAAATGAACCGATAACATTGTCGCGCTTGCGTTCTTTGAAATTCCTGCTGTCAAATGATTTTAAACTTTACTGTTGCGAAACTGGAGTTAATTTTTTATTTGTATTTTATGCCAATGCTTAAAATACGTAACTGCCAGTATCAACTGTCTTCGACCTCGATTAATACTTTTTTTATTAAAAATAAGTAACTGGCTGGCTTACTTCTGAACGTACATCCTTTGTGTACAACTTTTTTAAGAAATATTTTATTCTTTTTTTTCTGTTCGTGACACCAAATCAATTTTGGAACAGCTACAGCCTCTGTAATTTTTTTAATACTGAATTTTATTTTTTAATTTCCATCAAACTATTCCTACTTTTTACTTAATAAAAAAAAAACTTACATCTTTACATCACACAATTTTTATATCCATTAGAACTAAAAATATTAAGAGAAAAAAATTGAGTGTATTTGTTTGCTTGTTTATAATAGGTAAGGGAACCTATCGATGTTGAGAAAATTTTATTTCCGAAGGTTTAAAATCCCGAAAACTTCATTTGTCCGAAAGCATTTTTTTCTGAAACTGTAAATATTTCAGGATTTATTTCAGGACCATCGTGTAGAACTCTTTAGGTTAGGTTAGGGTTGTTTTATAAAAATCCTGAAATATTTACAGTTTCAGAAAAAAATGCATTCGGATAAATGAAGCATTCGAGATTTTAAATATTCGGAAAAAAATTTTCGAGGATAAGATCCAACCATTCAGCGGACTTCTAACAGTGTTGTTTTACAGTTGAATTCGAATTTAAATTGTAGTTACATATAAGTGTATCTGAGTTTAGGTACGATGTTAAGTGTTGTCAGTGATACCTGAGTGATTTCAATTGTGATGTGAACAGTTTTAGTGATACCATCGCAAATAACCTGGACAAGATGATGAAAATGGCGGCTGTTCTTATGGTGAGTGAAATAGCATAACTCAATCAATTTTAAACTAATTTAATGAAAATGACAGGTGTGCTTATGGTTAGTGAAATAGCATAACTCAATGAATGGTGACTCAATTAAAATGGCAGGTGTGCTTATGATGAGTGAAAGGACATAACTCAATTCATTTTTAATGAACTCATTTATTATAGTAGCGCTGTGCTTATAATGAGTGAAACATCGTAACTCAATTCATTACCTATGAACGGAACGTGTCAAAATATATAAGGACGAAATACATAATAGTCATTTGATATAAATTTTCGATGTAACTATTAACTGACCGAGGATGTTCATGATTTTAAAAAACAACTTTTTAACTTTTTGGTGGATAAAGCTTTCTATTCATTAGATGAGTATATGCGTGATTGTTGAACAGTTTTTCAGACTATAAGTATATTGATTTGTGCATGACTGAATGTGAATATTCATATTTGTATGCCCTTGGGTGCAGCATAGTGATACAAGTCTATGATCATTATTGATCATTGTACCATCTATTTAACCTATGTACGTATGTATTTAACGACCGCTTTACCCTAGTTGGTAGTGACCCTGCCTACGAAGCAAGAGGTCCTGGGTTCGAATCCCGGTAAGGGCATTTATTTGTGTGATGAGCGCGAATATTTGTTCCTGAGTTATGGATGTTTTCTATGTATTTAAGTATTTATTTATCTATATAAGTATGTTTATCGTCGTCTAGTACCCATAGTACAAGCTTTGCTTAGTTTGGGACTAGGTCGATTTGTGTAAGATTGTCCCATAATATTTATTTATTTATTTATTTATTTTATGTTTGACAAATAAATTATTTGTATTTGTATTTGTATTTGTAACTAGACGAGCTGCTTTTGTCATGTAATCCACAGATGGTTTAGGCTACAACTTACGTTAGGTTTATAGTATAAAAATCCTGTACAGACAATAATTTTGAAAAAAAAACACATATCAAATGACCATTATTTGTTTTGTCTGTTATACTTTTCAACCTCTTCTACTGCTCTACTATTGAACTATGAAATGAAACGAAATTTATTTATTCTGCTTTAGACATGATATTACAAAATATGTTGTAGAGGAGTGTTACTGTGCCTTGACATGTCTAGCCAGATACAATGGCATGCAAAATATACTATACTAATAAAAACCGTATAATTATACTTTTTGCTGATTAAAAGAACTGAAACACTTACTCCGCTCAGTAATTGTTTCAGTTAATTGATAATTATGGACCTCCGCAAAGTTACGCCTGATTAAATAAATTTTCTGCTGACAGTCGGCAAAGAAAATTATTTACCACCACCGGTCCAATGACAGTTGTAGGTACTGCTTAATACATCAAAGGCTATATATATATATTACAAGTCAATGTGACAGTCAGCCTTATTGTTTTTGTACTGATGTACAGTCGAGTTCTCCAATATCTGTACAGCCAACCGTTCATAAATATCTGTACATAGACCTTATTGCCATAACATAAGGTTCATGTTTATATATTTATGAACGGTTGGCTGTACAGATATTGGAGAACTCGACTGTAGGAACCGTCATCAAAAGTACTTAGTCGACTATAGCATGTCTTCAACCAGGCGGTGACATAATCTATCCAATTAAGAAATAATGTCTGATTAGCATAATATATTTATACTTACTGCTTTATAAGATACGTACAGTTGGATTGCGTATTAATTGGACCTGGGTAAAACGAGCTCTTCCTGAGTAACAAAGTAGGATAAGAATGTCCTGAGTCTGTCTGATCCTGATTCTGAGAGGAGGTCTGTGCCTTGCAGTGGAGTGGGACGTATAGGCTAGGATGATGAGATGAGGCAAGTTCTACTAAAAATTTGTATACTTAATTGTTAGTATTGTTATATTGGTACCCAATGCCGGAACGTAGCCGGTTTATTTCCATTTGTCTATGCTCCTGTTCTGATATACCTGTAAGTAGGTACCTAATTATGTTATGGCGATAACCCATCGTCCATCTCCATTTCACCAACGTACATCCAGGCGGGGGGAGCGTCGTCATCTTTATGTGGTTAGTATCCCAGTGGCCCGTTCGAAGCGCTTCGCGTCATCCTTCCTAATGCGAACTGCTAAGGAATGGTATGCGCTCCCGTCGTCTGTATTTCCAGATAAATACAACCTAGGTCTCTTCAATGCTAGAGTGAATAGGCTGTTACTGAACCAGTGGGGTATAGTCAAAATTTTATAAGCTGGGGGTTTAGAACTGCAGAACTCATCTGGTAAAGATAACATTGTTCTCGTTTGTTCTATTAGGGACGCACTACAACGCCGACGATCCACCTGAGTACCGCTTACAATGACGAAAGGCCTTTCTTAATGACTTAAGCTTTTGCAATTTCAACCTTATAACTTAGAGAAGACGTTAGCTATTTGTTTGCATTTTTTGATACTTGTTCTCATTTGTTATTAGCGGTAGGCTTCAACAAACGAGAACAATGTTATCTTTACCAGATGAGTTATGCAGTCCTAAACCCCCAGCTTATAAAATTTTAACTATACACCTTTGGCCTCATCTGCACTTTTTATCAGGTGAGATAGTGGTCAATCACGGGTCTATGCCTATAACTATGACATCATTGTAACCACGTTTCGCTCTCCTCGAGTGTGGCCTGTAAGGTGCAGAATAGGGTTCCTGCAGGATTAGTTTGTCACTTCGCGTGCGCATGCGTTTCCTGTCGTGAGTAGATACCGCTGCCTATCGCACAGGGATGCCGTGGAGATACCTTATTACATAAAAGCATTTTAAAAAAAAAACCTAAATATCACGGGACATTTCACACCAGTTGACCTAGTCACAAAGTAAGCTAAGCAAAGCTTGTGTTATGGGTGCTATGTAACGGATAAACATACTTATATAGATAGATACATACTTAAATACATATTACCCAAGACCCGAGAACAAACATTCGTATTTTTCATACAAATATCTGCCCAGACACGGGAACCGAACCCGGGCGGATAAACATACTTATATAGATAGATACATACTTAAATACATATTACCCAAGACCCGAGAACAAACATTCGTATTTTTCATACAAATATCTGCCCCTCAAGCCCTCAAGCTTCGTAGTCAGTTTCTCCAACCACTAGGCCATCTAATCGTCTAACCATTACACGAAATGAAATTTAAAACCATTTGTTGCGTTTTTTTCTGCGGTAGGTCCAGAATTGGCGGGGATCGAGTGAGGTTATCGCCGACTGACGACACCTGTGCAGAATTTCATAGTTCTAAAATTTAAAATTTTACATGGATCCCATCATCCCATGGGAATGTTGGGACAAAAGTAACTTATTTGTTATTCCAAACACTCAGGCACTCTCGCACACACAAACACACGTGCAAACTTTTGCATTTATAATAAAATTTTAGTAGGTTACACCTTGTCTGTGTCGTAAAAAGAACATGTGCAAAATTTCAACAATTACAATCACTCCAGGATGTGGGTTGGATGTTGATAGGCCAGCCAGTCTGAACTTTTCTTTTTGCAAATAATTTTTGCTCGGACGTAGGTACTTTTTGACTGGAAAATAAAAGCCTCACAAAGATTCCGTTGCCGTGCATCTTTCAGGTCAGGGCCTTTTTTAATAAACTATAGGTAGAACTAAAGTCTAATATTTATTTAATAAATGTCAACGAGTCTCATCGTCGGCTCCACGTACCTCTGTCCAGGGTCGTTGTTCGGGTTACATAACTAGTCAACTCCCGCGTCGATTTATCTGGATCTTTGCAACAACATACTTAGTAACGCTTAATTTAAAACCGGCCAAGTTCGCGTCTGGCCACTTGTAGCACAGGTTCCGTAATGAAATGCAAGAACTCCTCCGAAAAGGCTGGACAAAGGGTAAACGGGACCCTATTACTGAGACTCCGCTGTCCGTCCCTCCGTCTGTCACCACGCTGTATCTCACGAACCGTGATAGCTAGACAGTTGAAATTTTCACAGATTATGTATTTCGGTTGCCGCTATAGTGACAAATACTAATAAATTAGAATAAAATAAATATTTAAGGGGGCCCCAATACCCGCAACAGGTAGACGCTTGAAATATTCACAGAATATTTAGTCATATATATGGATTATTTATTATTATTAAACACATACAAATATTAAGAGAAAATTACAATAATAAATTAATACTATAACTATAAATAAAATAAAACTAACTTAAACTAAAACTAAATAAAATTAACAAAAGGTTCCCCCCGCGGCATGGACCCAAAGACACTGGCAGCATTACCTCGCTGTATAGCAATGCTGATACGTTGTGCGAGGTAGCTGCCAGCTCTTTGGTCTCCTGTAGTGTCACAAAGACACTGGCAGCATTACCTCGCTGTATAGCAATGCTGATACGTTGTGCGAGGTAGCTGCCAGCTCTTTGGTCTCCTGTAGTGTCACAAAGACACTGGCAGCATTACCTCGCTGTATAGCAATGCTGATACGTTGTGCGAGGTAGCTGCCAGCTCTTTGGTCTCCTGTAGTGTCACAAAGACACTGGCAGCATTACCTCGCTGTATAGCAATGCTGATACGTTGTGCGAGGTAGCTGCCAGCTCTTTGGTCTCCTGTAGTGTCACAAAGACACTGGCAGCATTACCTCGCTGTATAGCAATGCTGATACGTTGTGCGAGGTAGCTGCCAGCTCTTTGGTCTCCTGTAGTGTCACAAAGACACTGGCAGCATTACCTCGCTGTATAGCAATGCTGATACGTTGTGCGAGGTAGCTGCCAGCTCTTTGGTCTCCTGTAGTGTCACAAAGACACTGGCAGCATTACCTCGCTGTATAGCAATGCTGATACGTTGTGCGAGGTAGCTGCCAGCTCTTTGGTCTCCTGTAGTGTCACAAAGACACTGGCAGCATTACCTCGCTGTATAGCAATGCTGATACGTTGTGCGAGGTAGCTGCCAGCTCTTTGGTCTCCTGTAGTGTCACAAAGACACTGGCAGCATTACCTCGCTGTATAGCAATGCTGATACGTTGTGCGAGGTAGCTGCCAGCTCTTTGGTCTCCTGTAGTGTCACAAAGACACTGGCAGCATTACCTCGCTGTATAGCAATGCTGATACGTTGTGCGAGGTAGCTGCCAGCTCTTTGGTCTCCTGTAGTGTCACAAAGACACTGGCAGCATTACCTCGCTGTATAGCAATGCTGATACGTTGTGCGAGGTAGCTGCCAGCTCTTTGGTCTCCTGTAGTGTCACAAAGACACTGGCAGCATTACCTCGCTGTATAGCAATGCTGATACGTTGTGCGAGGTAGCTGCCAGCTCTTTGGTCTCCTGTAGTGTCACAAAGACACTGGCAGCATTACCTCGCTGTATAGCAATGCTGATACGTTGTGCGAGGTAGCTGCCAGCTCTTTGGTCTCCTGTAGTGTCACAAAGACACTGGCAGCATTACCTCGCTGTATAGCAATGCTGATACGTTGTGCGAGGTAGCTGCCAGCTCTTTGGTCTCCTGTAGTGTCACAAAGACACTGGCAGCATTACCTCGCTGTATAGCAATGCTGATACGTTGTGCGAGGTAGCTGCCAGCTCTTTGGTCTCCTGTAGTGTCACAAAGACACTGGCAGCATTACCTCGCTGTATAGCAATGCTGATACGTTGTGCGAGGTAGCTGCCAGCTCTTTGGTCTCCTGTAGTGTCACAAAGACACTGGCAGCATTACCTCGCTGTATAGCAATGCTGATACGTTGTGCGAGGTAGCTGCCAGCTCTTCGGTCTCCTGTAGTGTCACAAAGACACTGGCAGCATTACCTCGCTGTATAGCAATGCTGATACGTTGTGCGAGGTAGCTGCCAGCTCTTCGGTCTCCTGTAGTGTCACAAAGACACTGGCAGCATTACCTCGCTGTATAGCAATGCTGATACGTTGTGCGAGGTAGCTGCCAGCTCTTTGGTCTCCTGTAGTGTCACAAAGACACTGGCAGCATTACCTCGCTGTATAGCAATGCTGATACGTTGTGCGAGGTAGCTGCCAGCTCTTTGGTCTCCTGTAGTGTCACAAAGACACTGGCAGCATTACCTCGCTGTATAGCAATGCTGATACGTTGTGCGAGGTAGCTGCCAGCTCTTTGGTCTCCTGTAGTGTCACAAAGACACTGGCAGCATTACCTCGCTGTATAGCAATGCTGATACGTTGTGCGAGGTAGCTGCCAGCTCTTTGGTCTCCTGTAGTGTCACAAAGACACTGGCAGCATTACCTCGCTGTATAGCAATGCTGATACGTTGTGCGAGGTAGCTGCCAGCTCTTTGGTCTCCTGTAGTGTCACAAAGACACTGGCAGCATTACCTCGCTGTATAGCAATGCTGATACGTTGTGCGAGGTAGCTGCCAGCTCTTTGGTCTCCTGTAGTGTCACAAAGACACTGGCAGCATTACCTCGCTGTATAGCAATGCTGATACGTTGTGCGAGGTAGCTGCCAGCTCTTTGGTCTCCTGTAGTGTCACAAAGACACTGGCAGCATTACCTCGCTGTATAGCAATGCTGATACGTTGTGCGAGGTAGCTGCCAGCTCTTTGGTCTCCTGTAGTGTCACAAAGACACTGGCAGCATTACCTCGCTGTATAGCAATGCTGATACGTTGTGCGAGGTAGCTGCCAGCTCTTTGGTCTCCTGTAGTGTCACAAAGACACTGGCAGCATTACCTCGCTGTATAGCAATGCTGATACGTTGTGCGAGGTAGCTGCCAGCTCTTTGGTCTCCTGTAGTGTCACAAAGCCGTTTACAAATATCTTTGTAAAGACTTTTTGCGCTGGAGCCCCACGGACCAAAGGTCTCAACCCCGAATGGAACAAAGTTGTATTCAGAGCCAAGACCTTTGTATTTATTTTTCTTAAGCTTTTCTGCCGCTTCTGCTGCTGCACCAGCTTGATTTGCTGTTCCGCGGATGTGGGACGGAGCCAGTGTGTCTACACAAGTAGCGTCCCACACTAGCACACGACCCAATTTCCACGGAATCAATGACATTCCGTCTGGTCTCTTGCCATCATCTCTGGCGATGCCCGATGGCTCCAGTAACGCAGGCACATTGACGGTGGCAAGAGAGCGACGGATAATGTCATTGAGAGCAGAGTGTCTAGAGA
The DNA here is from genome assembly GCA_947859365.1 of Archips crataeganus. Classification (NCBI taxonomy): domain Eukaryota; kingdom Metazoa; phylum Arthropoda; class Insecta; order Lepidoptera; family Tortricidae; genus Archips; species Archips crataeganus. The sequence continues at coordinate 2,119,675 of OX402067.1, forward strand.
AGCGGCCCGCGCTCTTCTGGCACGAAAGGCCGTGGTGTCCCAGCGCGTCGACCTCAAAGCCGCAGGGGCATTTATGCGGTGCGCAAACTGCTACTCCAAGTCGCAGGCAGATGGAAATTCTGAGAGTGTCGGGCTCTAGAAAAGTACCAGTGTTGGCTGATGGAAAGGCGTGCAACCAGCAGCCGGCTTCCTTCGTACCTGCAGCCAATAGTCTGGCACGATGAGAGCCCGTGCTGCGGCTCAGAAGGAATTCATAAGTTAAATTTGACTGAATGTCGTCCCAGGACCTTTGAAATTTTAAATTTTCTGGGAAATCCTTTCCCGGACAGGCAATAGACCAATCATTTTTAGCCTCCGTCATATATTCACTTTAAAAATAAATAATGAAATTAAAATAAAACAAATATTTAAGGGGAGTTCCCATATAACAGACAGTATGATCTTTTTTGCCGTTTTTATCCGACTCGCACTTGGCCGGTTTTTATTTTAGTGTAGTAACTGGCATAAAAAATGGCTTAGACTATACCTCAAGTGGCGGGGAATGAGAACATTTATTATCCATTCAAATTCAAAGATATCGCGATACATTAGATGTGACATTTTACTGTGGGAATGCAACAGTACAATCGAGTCTGTTTGTCTACCCTTCTAACTATCGCTTTTACAAATGTTTGTATTAAAAACCTTCATTACTTAACTATTTTAATGTCCAAGAGTACGATAAAAAGGCTTCTTAGCGATAAACAAGCAAACATCGAAGGCTCTCACTTTTCCTGTTTAAAATCGTATACGGCAAATATGTTGGAGAAATACACGGATTCTAAGTACACGATAATAATGAAATACGCTGTATTTAGTGTCATTGAAAATTGAATTGTCATGCTAGGTCGAAATCGACTTTATAGTTCTGTGTAACTTGAGTTTTGACGTGACAACATCTAATAAATCGATGAACGCCGGCTGCATACACGAAAAAGGATGACGCAATGTAACGTTACGTAACATTACGTACATGTACCTACAGAGCAGCGAACGCCAGTATGTACAAGAGAGCAGCGAACGCCAGCATGTATTTAATGGGGGGGTGCGGGGGTTTAAAGGGGGGATGAAAATTTCATTGAGTTTGCCGTAGGATGCACCGTTTTTAAGATATTTGACAAAACACCGGTTCTCGTCCGATCACCGAGGTTAAGTAACGTCGGGCGCGGTCAGTTTTTGGATGGGTGACCGCCTGGTTTCATTTTTGTTTTTTGAATGTTTTGTTATGACGTTTTAACGTTAAACTATCGTCCGTAAACCGACTTTACAGACAACCGGTTTTCCCGAACTGTTATAAATGATTTTTTAAGTTCGCGCTATGAGATAGTAACTTTTAATTAAGGCGAGGTACCTCTGAGAAACGTAATTTTTAATTTCATTTTATCTAGAAACGGTAATGATTAAACACGTGAAAAAAATATATGTTGCTTTTGAGACCTTTCTGTAAGTACGTCGGGCACTCGTTACATAATTGGACAAACTTCGCTCGATAGAAAAAAAATCCAAACATACCCCTATTTTGTACCTTTAAACTCATTTAATTTCAATATTATACTACTTGATGTGTTGAAAGTCACATCAAAATAAACGTCTGTAATGATGTAATGTCCGTCGGGTTTAATTTTGTTAATTTTGTAAAACATATAATTTTTAACCCAATATTAACGAAGTTCACGGTACGATTTACTGGCTCCCCGCTGCCAGCCCGCCGCTCAGTCCCGAGCGGAACGTGTTGGAGGTCGGACGCTTGCCAATTTTTGAAGCGCTCCACATTACGACTAAATATCCTTGATGTAGGTAGTAGTATCATCATTTATTTCTGTTATTTACCACTTTTCAATGTAACCGCCACACGCAAAAAGAAACGCCCATCCACGCAACTATACACAGTACACAGTGTACAAAGAAAAACAGTACGGGCATAGAGTGCTTCTTAAACTGCGACTTAAACGAGGTCGCCATCGAATACTGATCTAGAAAAATTGGTTCCTGATCACCGATTAAAAATCATCTATACCTATAAAACAGTACCGTGACTGAGTGACTGACTGACTGACAGGCAACGCACTGGGGCTAGAGACTTGAAATTTGGCACACATGTACCTTCAGTATAGGGATGTTTCCTAGGTAAAAAAATAATAATTCTTATTAGTCCGTATTTTACATTATCAAAAAATATTAGACATGTAATTTTTCTTTTGACAATTAAACAAAAAATGACGAAGATATGGCGCGTTGAACTTCCGCGTGACGAGGCGTGACGTCACTTGTTCCTAAAACGCTCATACAAAGTGTAGAAACAAGTGACGTCACGCGAAACTTCAACGCGCCATATCTTCGTAATTTTTTGTTTAATTGACAAAATAAAAAATACGTGTCCAATATTTTTTGATTATCTAAAAGACTGACTAGTTAGGAAAGTAGCCTATTGTAGAGGTGCACTAAGGAAGGATTTTTCGAAATTCCCACGGGATAGGGAAATATCTAAGGTTTCTTTGTTTATTTGTTTGTAGCGGAATCTCTGAAACTATTGAGCCGATTTTTAAAATCCTTTCAGAATTAGAAAGCTACACTAGCCTTGAAATGAAATGACATGTTTATATGCTATTACACTATGTATGCAAATGTGATGTTGATTAACATAGGTTACTTTTTATCCGGAAAAATGCAAAATTCCCACGGGATAGAAATAAATTAGTTCAATTTCGAGGCTGATTTTAAAAATTCTTACATATTATGTGGTATGACTATCCCCGATTGACTAAGGCTACTTTTTACTCGGGAAAATACAAAATTCCCACGGGATAGAAAAATTTGAAATCAACCTCGAAGCTGACTTTAAAAATTCTTTCACCAATTAAAAGCTACACCATTCCGGATTGGTATAGTATAGACTACTCTTCTTCGGGAAAATGCAAAATTCCCGCGGGATAGAAATAAGTGAATTTAAATTCGGGGCTGATTTTATATTCTTTCACCAATAGTAAGCTACAGTATCCCTGATTGATATAGGGTACTTTTACCGGGGAAAATACAAAATTCCCGTGGGATAGAAATAAGTAAATTCAACTTCGGCACTGGTTTTAAAAAAACTTTCATATGACTATCCCCAATTGACAGGCTACTTTTTCATCGGGAAAATGTAAAATTCCCGCGGGATAGAAAAAACTGAATTTTTCTTCAGGGCTGATTTTAAAAATTCTTTCACCAATGGAAAGCTGCACTATTCCTGATTCATATAGACTACTCTTCTTAGAAAAAATGCGAAATTCCCGCGAGATAGAAGTAAGTCAATCCAAATTTGGGGCTGATTTGAATGGCATAGGCTACTTTTCTACGAGAAAATACAAAATTCCCGCGGGATAGAAATAAGTGAATTTAAATTCGGGGCTGATTTTATATTCTTTCACCAATAGTAAGCTACAGTATCCCTGATTGATATAGGGTACTTTTACCGGGGAAAATACAAAATTCCCGTGGGATAGAAATAAGTAAATTCAACTTCGGCACTGGTTTTAAAAAAACTTTCATATGACTATCCCCAATTGACAGGCTACTTTTTCATCGGGAAAATGTAAAATTCCCGCGGGATAGAAAAAACTGAATTTTTCTTCAGGGCTGATTTTAAAAATTCTTTCACCAATGGAAAGCTGCACTATTCCTGATTCATATAGACTACTCTTCTTAGAAAAAATGCGAAATTCCCGCGAGATAGAAGTAAGTCAATCCAAATTTGGGGCTGATTTGAATGGCATAGGCTACTTTTCTACGAGAAAATACAAAATTCCTAAGGGATAGAAATAAGTGAATTGAATATAGGGGCTGATTGTTAAAATGATTTCACTAATAAAAAGCTACATTGTCTCTGATTTTTTTCAAAATAGGTCAAAAAAGTGATTTCTATCCCGCGGGAACTTTACTTTGCACTTTCTCGGGATAAAAAAGCCTTTTTCAATCAGGCACAGACCTCCTCCCAGAACGAGAGGACTTGGGCAGAACTTCAAACGTAAAATAGCACATGAATTCGGAAAAACTCAGACGTGCAAGCCCGGGCTCAAACCCACGACCCTCTGCTAAAGAGTCCATAGGTCAAACCACTAGGCCACCATGGTTTAGAGGCTATAGATAGAATTCACTTATTCATATTCCACGGGAACTTTGCATTTTCCTGGCATTATCCTATGTGTTAATCCAAGTAATAAACTACCTGTGTGCCAAATTTCATCCAAACAACTAACGTTATTGTCTTCGTGTACGAAGTCGCGGGCAAAAGCTAGTAATCATATTCTGGACTGAAATTTCTTAGTCAACCTACTTGCAATATATTTATTAACATATTTAATTTAACATAAAATACTTTTCATCCATTAACCAACTCGGTGAAGGTCGTCTTATGGAGGGATCCCGTACTAATAGTTTAGTTTTGTATCTAACTGAAATTCTGGAACTGTATAAGCTGCGGACAAAGAAGTATCCACTTCGAAAAAGTTTCATATTTTACATTTATAACACAAAAGTAATCTAAGTAATTGCATTTAAACATTTAAATTACAGCGTGATCTTGGTCTCGGTCGCAACTTACACTACTGAAAATTATTTACACTGTTGCTGGCAAGCGTGACCTCCGGCGGCGAGTTCACGGCGCGCGCGGCGATCGTAGCTTTTGCGCGGGCGGGGTGCGGGGTGTAAATTAACGTGGCGCGCTTCAAGAACCTCGCCTTAAACAACAAATGATAAAAAGAATAGGTACAATTAAAACAAACTCTAAATTGAAAAATTTAAAAACCACCAACGCAATTAAATCTAAGACCCCTTCCGCAGCATACAACAGAGCTAATAACTTTGAAACGGCTGGACCAATTTTGATGAAACATGTCTAATAACCATCGCCAAGAAACCAGCTATAGTAGAGGACGTCCTACCTAATGACTGTTACGGTGTCCTAGTGGCTGAAAGAATGAAGATGAATTCTGGGTAATTGTGTACATTGTAACTTTTGTCTGTTACTTCTCAAAAGCTCGCCGATTCCTCCTCTGGGCACTGTACCTCTACCATGAGTTTACACTAGTTTACAGTGACCGTACTCGCTAGCGACGGCGTAAATGATTTGTATGGAGAATTGTACATCCGTAAGTGACCGCTAGAGGCGCTGTACAATTCTCCATACAAATAATTTACGCCGTCGCTAGCGAGTACGGTCACGTAAACTAGTGTAAACTCATGGTAGAGGTACTGGTCCCACCTCCAGCGAGTAAGCGATAAGCTATCGGCGATGAACGCTTGGCGATCAGAGCGATCATTCTACCGTACAATCGCCCGTCGCACTCGAACACTCGCTTATAGCCGAGTGACAAAACTATAGAAACTACACACTCGCATCTCGCCGCTCGCCCACTCGTTTCTAGTTTCTAGTTCTACTCGTTTATCGCTCGTCACCGATGGTAGGACCAGTGCCCTAAGCTAGTGATTTTTCAGGAAATCCGGTACGATCAGATTGCCGGTAATAAGCGGTATAACAAAATACTTGTATTAGATGCGGTTAGAAATTGCTTACGCAATATTGGTGATGTGATGTGAAATTTACCGATAAACTTTAGTCTAGTGGAGGGAAAAGCTATTTTTATCATCATCATCACACAGGCCTCCTCTCAGAGTGGGAGCATATTTCCCACGCGAGCCCAGTACGGATTAGGAACTTCACACACACCATTGAATTTCTTCTCAGGTGTATGCAGATTTCCTCACGAAGTTTTCCTTTACCGTAAAGCTCATTCTAAATTACAAATGTAATTTCGCACGTAAATTCAGAGAAACTCAGAGGTGCGAGCCCGGACTCGAACCCACGACCCTCCGCTTGAAAGACAATTGGTCAAACCACTAGGCCACCATGGCTACACAAAAGCTATTTTAAATATTCATGGGGAACACTACCTAGAACTCAGATCAGAAGTGCTAAGCCCGGACTCGAACCCACGACCCTCCGCTTGAGAGGCCATAGGTCAAACCACTAGACCACCACGGCTAAGTCCCCCACCACCACCAGACCACTCTGGCGCACGGTGCCTACCATAAAATTAGGTATTTACTTTTCTTATTTTGTCAAATAAACCAACATACTTTCCAACCTCCAAACCGCAAACTTTCAAACCGCAGAAATTAACCTTCCTCGTTGTAATCGGTAAAGCAACTCATTTGGATGCAGCGCACGCTCTGTCAATACGTTTATGGTTATTTTATTTAAAAAAAATTGTGAGGAGTTCGCGGCTGCCCATGGTCTGAGGTACAATGTTAGCAAGAGCGAGCTACTTGTGTTCAAAGCGGGCAATAAGGCGCTGGGTACGGTTCCAACTGTGCATTTGAACGGTGCTTTTTTTTTTTTTTTTTTTTTATGATATAGGGGGCAAACGAGCAGACGGATCGCCTGATGGTAAACGATTACCGTCGCCCATGGACACCTGCGACACCAAAAGAGTCACAAGTGCGTTGCCGGCCTTTTAGGTAGGAGTACGCTCTTTTTTTGAAAGCTTGAAGGTCATATCGGTCCGGGAATACCGCAGCAGGAACCTCATTCCAGAGCTTTGCTGTGCGAGGCAGGAAATTTCTGGAAAAACGCACAGTAGAAGACAACCAACCATCCAGATGGTGAGGATGGAAGTGTTGTCGCGTAGGGCGGTGGCGGAAGGATGCGGCAGGGATCAACCCGAATAACTCCTCGGAGCACTCTCCGTTGTACATGCGATAGAAGATGCACAGTGAAGCTACATCTCTACGCAGCGCCAAGGAATCAAGCCCATCAGAAGTGCTTCTCTTAAAAGAGTGTCGCGCTTTAAGTCCCTCGGACACTGGGTTACCGAGAATCTCCAGGATGATGCAGACATAGAAAGAGAGCGCAGGGCACTGGCCGTACGCTGTAATATGTTGGCTCGCAGGTTTGCGCGGTGTGACAGGTGTGTCAAAATAACCCTGTTTAAGGCGTTTTGTCAGACCTTTTACACGTGCAGCCTGTGGACGAATTATACAAAAAAGGCTTTCAGTGCCCTGCGCGTCCAATATAACAACGGCTTTAGGATGCTGTTTGGGACTGCCACGTTTCTGCAGTGCGTCAGGTATGTTCGCTGAGGCCGGTACCGATAGCTTCGGTGCAATAATACGCAATAGAACTGCCTCCTTGATGCGACGCATACGGGACAGTTCCAACAGTCTCCTGCGCCTGGTGTTGGAGTACCCTGCCTGCGCAATGTCGAGAGATTGGAATGTTGTACACATGGGCTCGCGGGGAAGTGTGTACAACATATTCTAATTTAACAAACATATTTATTATTATTTCATGACTGTGTATTTATTGTGTCAATTACTAACATAGGATGTAAGAATTATGTATGTAACAAAATATGGACGTTGTCTGAATTAAACTATTATTATTATGTTGGTACGGATTTCCGATCACGGGCCCATGGGGACCCGGTCATTTGAAAGGCATTCATGGGGCCAAAGCCAACATGAAGAGGCCTTTGGTACCATATAATATAAATGAGATGGGCGCAACTATGGAGGTCTATCCCCTAATACACCATGAGGATGTGCTAGCGGACAGTCCTCCACAGTTGCCAATCTATTGCCAGGTAGGAATCGACATGGAATTGGCTATGGGGTTGGGATGTTGTGGACAGGATTACCGGGCTATGGAGTGAGATAACGGACACCTACCATAAACTGAACTTTTGGTAGGCGGTGACTCGCCATTCACTAAATGGGCCCCTCAAACTATTGCCCACTCGGGGCAACGAGGCGGCAACATTGGTGTGAACGGCTAAGGATGGAGAGGTGTTCCTGGACTTTAAACTTCAAAATGCCAACTCGCCACTTACGGAAACACATCCATCCTTTGAGCATTTAGCTCTTGCGCTCCACTCTAGGCGGCCAACAAAGGCAAACTAGAGGCGGGGTGGGTGTGTAACTGTGTGTGAGTGTGTGTATAAGCGCATGTGTGTATTATTATTATTATTATGTTGGTACGGATTTCCGATCACGGGCCCATGGGGACCCGGTCATTTGAAAGGCATACATGGGGCCGAAGCCAACATGAAGAGGCCTTTGGTACCATATAATATAAATGAGATGGGCGCAACTATGGGGGTCTATCCCCTAATACACCATGAGGATGTGCTAGCGGACAGTCCCCCACAGTTGCCAAACTATTGCCAGGTAGGAAGCGACATGGAATTGGCTATGGGGTTGGGATGTTATGGACAGGATTACCGGGCTATGGAGTGAGATAACGGACACCTACCATTTAAATATCTCATAAACTGAACTTTTGGTAGGCGGTGACTCGCCATTCACTAAATGGGCCCCTCAAACTATTGCCCACTCGGGGCAACGAGGCGGCAACATTGGTGTGAACGGCTAAGGATGGAGAGGTGTTCCTGGACTTTAAACTTCAAAATGCCAACTCGCCACTTACGGAAACACATCCATCCTTCGAGCATTTAGCTCTTGCGCTCCACTCTAGGCGGCCAACAAAGGCAAGCTAGAGGCGGGGTGGGTGTGTAACTGTGTGTGAGTGTGTGTGTAGGCGCATGTGTGTATGTGTACCCCTGGAGGTCTCGGGTTCGTGGTGTCGCTACGCACCAACAGCTCGCCACAAGCCGCCCTGCGATGACTGACTGCACTGGTGACACGACAACACCAGCGGGCGATGAGGTCGTCACATCCCTACGCCTTTTGACTGACTGCGCTGGTGACAGACACCACAACACCAGCGGGCGATGAGGTCGTCACATCCCTACGCCTTTTGACTGACTGCGCTGGTAACAGACACCACAACACCAGCGGGCGATGGGGTCGTCACGTCCCTACGCCTCTATTATTATTATTATTATTATTATTATTCCAATAGGGTTTGGTTGCACTCTGGTGACCCCAGTAGATGACCGTCACAGCAGAAGTGTTTTTTCAAAGTCAAAGTCAAAATTCTTTATTCAATTTAGGCATCAATTGATGCTCCTATGAACGTCGAAGAATCTACCACCGGTTCGCGTGTCTATAAAGTCTAAGTAATGATAATGACAAAAAAGCTGTAAACGTTGTATATTATAAAGACAGTCTGGAGTATATTTATTAGTATCAGCAGAGCACCTGTGCGAAGCCGGGGCGGGTCGCTAGTTTATCTATATTAAAAAAAAATTGAAACTGTTTATTACTTTCATAAGAAATACAAAATTAATTATTAATATTATTAGTACAATCTTTTAAATTTTAAGATTATAATATACTAACAACTTACTTTCATAACACTACATTAACTTATTATAATTAGTTAATATTTGTTAATAGATACTTTTTTACAATACTCTTAGTCTGCTGTGTTGGCTTATTAAGTATACAATTTATGGTTTGTTAGGGAAGCTGTTCAGGATATGTGGCAAGTAATTTGACGTTACCACACTCTTTTGCCATATTGATTTATGCTCTTAGGTATCTTGAAATAGGATTGATTGGTTAAGTGCCGGAGGTTGGCTGGTCTTGTATATCTATCAAGTTCTCTATTTGGTTCTTATACTCTAATATCACAGCTAATTTTACCTTATCAAATACACTCAGGACTCGACAATATTGGAACAATTTATTATAGTTATTTCTGTGTAGGTATTTAACTTTGAGTGGAACTATTGTTTTCAATATTCTTATTTGTAAGTTATAAATACGCTGTAAATATGTTTTGTAGGTTCTACCATAGCTAGAAATACCATAGTTTATTATCGAGTCTGCCAGTGCCAGATACAACAATCTAAGAGTATTATATAAGTATGTTTATACGTTGTCTAGTACGAATGTACAAGCTTTGTTTAGCTTGGGACTATCTCAATTGGTGTCAATCGTACCATGTTTTATTTATTTATTTACTTACGAAATTTGCAAATTACGGTCGACAAATACTCGGTCGTACATTAACCGCACCCACCATTACTCCGATAGTAACCGACTTAGTACAGTTAAGAAGCCCATCAAGTCTGGCGGCGGACGTGACGTCACACGGCGCGGCTGACCCAAATTCTTGGATACCGTACACCGGAATAACGTCCGGCGTAATGTTTACAATTAATGTGAGAAACTGACAATTGTGATGAATTAGGAGATAAGCAGAGATTTTAGAATCATCATCATCATTTCAGCCGAAAGACGTCCACTGCTGAACATAGGCCTCCCCCAAGGCTCGCCAAACAGATCGGTCCTTCGCCATCCGCATCCAACGCGTTCCCGCAACCTTAATCAGGACAACGCTCCATCTCGTTGGAGGCCTACCTACACTGCGTCTTCCGGTCCGTGGACGTCACTCCAGATATTTTTCATACTAAATACAAACTGAAACATGGATACACAGAAAAAACCCAGAAAAAGAGACCAGCGCCGGGAATCGAACCCAGGTCCTCAGCATTCCGTGCTGCGTGCCAAACCCCTACACCACCACTGGTCAGGAGTTTAGACACAAATTTTTCCTATATATCGACATTTTTCAGTTTGTTTTTCTATCCACTCAGTTGCTCGAGTGAAAAAAAAACCGGCCATGAATTGCTCTCGCCTTGCGTTGCAAACAACGACGCTGTGTCGAATTACGTTTAAAAATCGATTTTTTCAATATTTCTCAAATATGAGTTACATAAATTATTACACAATAAAGCCAAAGAAACAGAGAACATGTTTCTAGTAGTAGTTTGGTGGGCTATTGTATTGAAATCTACACTAATATTATAAAGAGGAAAGATTTGTACCTATGTTTGTATGTTTGTAATGAATAGGCTCAAAAAGTACTGGGCCGATTTAAAAAATTCTTTCACCAATAGAATGCTACATTCTTCCAATTTGACATAGGCTACATTTCATTTTGAAAAAAATTAGGGATCCTTGGTAAAATTTGAACAATGTAACCGAAGGTGTAGAAAAATGAGTCTTAAAATGTCTTTCGTCGAATGCGCTGCCGAAACTATTAGCGATAGAACAAAATAATGTACGACAATATTGAAGAACATCATAATGTCTACAAAAAACTCCGCGGTAGCATATGTCCAACTATTGTAGTTATGTCACTACAACAACTTTTTTCATTTTAAACATTAATGAAAATGCTAACCAAATTCAAACCATGCTATTTATGTGTTTATATTAATCCTTATCCAAATAAATTATTTAATGGTAAAGACCATTTAACTACCTATAAAATAGTTTTTAAATTATTTAAATTGGACTTTCCATTCAAAAGATATTACGAATTAAAAAATTCAAACAGTAAACAAAACCGCCATAGCGCCGTGGCCGTTGTTTGCGATGCAGTCTGAAAAGCGCGCCGGGCATCGCGGCGGGCGGGGTGGAGGGGGCACTGAAATACAGGAGTGGGGCGTGCACGTCTGTAATAATTAATAAATAATAATTTTTTAATAAATAAAAATATTTGTGAAAAAAAGTGTTTTATATCCAAATTTCCAAAAATAAATAATTGTCTACCCCGTGCGAATCCGGGACGGGCTGCTATAATTAATAAAAATGCACAAAAAGCAAAACAATGCTTACGTACCTATGAAAATTCGGGGCACTTTTTCGAGTCGATTTCAAACACTACAAACCACTTATAAACACTTGAACTTATAAAAACAAACACTACAATCCTTGCCAATAACAACCGTATGCGTAACATTGTATTTACTAAACACGATATAATTTATTTCATCACAAATCTAAACAGCTGATCCGTGACCGTTACGACTCGAACTTTACTTGTGTCGTCGGAATATTTTTTTCCTTCGAATTTTGTACCATAGACCTTCGGTTTTGTTTTTTTTAATGTTGCTAGTTTATCTCTCTGTATGAATGATACTATTAAGGTCTCAATACACGTTGACCAACATAAGAAGACAAAAACTGTGAGATCGGTGTCTGGCAACCACAGTTGCCAGAAGCATTTTGCTAAAATATATTTGGCAACCGTAGTTGCTCAAAGCACGTGAGTGGCTATAGTCACTTATGCAGCGCCACTAGCGACATCTATACATAAATAAATAAATAAATATCACGGGACAATTCACACCAATTGACCTAGTCCCAAAGTAAGCTAGGAAAGCTTTTGTTATGGGTACTAGGCAACGGATAAACATACTTATATAGATAGATACATACTTAAATACATATTAAACACCCAAGACCCGAGAACAAACATTCGTATTTTTCATACAAATATCTGCCCCGACACGGGAATCGAACCCGGAACCTCAAGCTTCGTAGTCAGGTTCTCTAACCACTAGGCCATCTGGTCATCTATGTCAATGTTTTCATCGTGAAACGTCAACACTCCTTCGAGAATCTTCCAGAACTTTTCGGCCCCATCAGCCATCAGTTCTACAAGCGATGTGCCCTGCCCACTGCCACTTGAGTATGGCAATTCTTCGAGCTATGTGTGACAAACGAAACTTAATTGCAACATTTTATACGTCTGTAACGTTTTTTAACCCCCGACACAAAAAGAGGGGTGTTATAAGTTTGATCGCTATGTGTGCGTCTGTCTGTCTGTCTGTCTGTGGCATCATAGCTCTTAAACGGGTGCACCGATTTGGATGCAATTGTTTTTAATAGAAAGCAGGTTTCTTGGCGATGGTTCTTAGATATATTTCATCAAAATCGGTTCTGCCGTTTCAAAGTTATCAGCTCTTTTGTTAGCTGCGGAAGGCATCCTAGACGCATAACGGGCATTGACTTAATGTTCAAACATACGAGTGACATAATTGCGTTGGGGGTTTTCAAATTTTTTATACACCGTGAAATTTTAGTGGTTGTTTTCCCGAAACGAGGTGATTTAGTTTCGATTGTACAATCGATTTATAATTACTATTTTGACTAGAGTCAAAAATCCAATTGTGAAAAACGAAAGTCGAAAATGACCGCAAACCAATAGTAACGCTTCGTTGGTACAAGTGGCGTACGATCGTACGATAGGTTAGGTACCAACGAAGCGTTACTATTGGTTTGCGGTCATTTTCGACTTTCGTTTTTCACAATTGGATTTTTGACTCTAGTCAAAATAGTAATTATAAATCATTTATTGAATCAGGCGTTACTTTGCGGAGGTCCATATTAATGAACTAAAACAATTACTTTGCTCACCCGCGACCTTACAATAGTTACGTTTATGCAAGAAATGTGCGTTCATGCAGTTCCTCCACCTCCACACTGTACGAACACACACAAATCACATAAACCCAACCATCACCACCACCAAGCTACACTGACGCGTTTCGAACTCAACCAGAGCTCATCTTCAGAGTTACCACAACCGTATGCTATGCTACCAAATGTTAAACTAACAAACCAAAACAAATGTTTTAACTTGTCACTGTAACTTCTCAAGTACCCACTTTATTTTTCTTATTCTCAAACTACCCCACAAAAATTAACTTTTATTGACATATTATAAAACTACCTTGAATTTTTTTGTTTATTTATTTATAAGGCATATTTAATTAATACTAACTGTTCAAATTCGACCCAAGCGGCAGTAAAGGAGAAGATACTAAATTTACCTGTTCATTAATAATAGACCCCATAGTGTTGTACCTAATTATTTCCATGCATTCCAGAGCATCCAGACGCAACCCCTTGCCGCAATAATGTAACACTTCATAAGAATCTGAATCTAACAATGAATGATTTGATTCCAACAAATGTTTTGCAAAATTCGATCTATCTGGATGCTCATTCCTATATGCCGAAACACGTAACGTTACGTAAGGACCCTACAATTACATTTCACAAAGATCTAAAGAGACTAATAAAGGGTTCTTTGTTTGCCTTTGAAACCGAACAACAAAAGAATTTTGTAATTCCCATGAATCCGCAGGCGCCAATTCTATATGGATTACCTAAAATTCATAAAGATGATGTGCCTGTTCGTCCAGTTGTCTCATACGTGAGTGCTCCAGCATATAAATTGGCGAAGAAATTAAATAGTATTATTCGTGTGAAGGCTTCCTTTAAACCTTCTTATAGTTTAAAAAATGGTTTAGATTTGGTTAGTAAAATTAAGGACATCAGCATACCGCCGAATGCAATGTTGCTTTCTTTGGATGTAGACAGTTTATTTACTAACGTACCATATAGTGAGACACTAGAAATTCTAAAAGACCACTTAGAAAGGAAGCGGTTGCATCCGGGTGAAGTTTGTGAATTAATAGATTTGGTAACTTTATGCATGAAACAAAATTATTTCCGGTTCAATGGTCTTTATTACTTACAGAGTGATGGTTTAGCTATGGGTTCACCTCTGATTCCTTTAATGGCAGATATATTTATGGATCATTTTGAGAATCAGTATATTGTGGGTAATAGTAATATTGTGTACTATTTTAGGTATGTTGATGATTTGATCCTATGCTGGAGAGGGAGTATGAGACAGCTTGACGTGTTTATTAATGGTTTGAATAACAAGCACGTAAAGATAAGGTTCAAAAAAGAATTGGAGGAAAATTGTTCGTTGAACTTTTTGGATTTAACGATTTCAAAATTAAATGGTAAACATCAATTTAAAATATACCGTAAGCCCACGTACACAGATGCTGTTATACCAGCATCTTCTAATCATCCGTGGCAGCATAAACTGGCTGCTTTCCATTGTTATGTTAATAGATTGTTGACTGTGCCTCTTTCTAAGGAACATTTTGATTTAGAGTTGAGTACTATTTATCAGATAGCGATCTCAAATGGTTATACAAAATCAATGGTAGATAGTTTAGTTCAAAAGAAGCAGGCACGGTTAGTAAATAGCATGCTTTACGCTGCGTTACCTTCTCAGTCTACTAACAAATATAGATCTAGCATCTCTTACGTCGGGGGTTTGTCTGATAAGATTTATGGCATTTTAAAATCAAACAATATTAATGTTGCCTTTAAGACTAACAACTCTTTGTACTCTAGGCTATGTAACCACAAAGAACAGGTAGATAAGGGAACTAGATCGGGGGTATACAAGCTTACTTGTAATGACTGCAATGGGATATACGTAGGACAGACAGGCCGAAGTTTTAATACTAGATTTAAAGAGCATGTTTCGGCATATAGGAATGAGCATCCAGATAGATCGAATTTTGCAAAACATTTGTTGGAATCAAATCATTCATTGTTAGATTCAGATTCTTATGAAGTGTTACATTATTGCGGCAAGGGGTTGCGTCTGGATGCTCTGGAATGCATGGAAATAATTAGGTACAACACTATGGGGTCTATTATTAATGAACAGGTAAATTTAGTATCTTCTCCTTTACTGCGGCTTGGGTCGAATTTGAACAGTTAGTATTAATTAAATATGCCTTATAAATAAATAAACAAAAAAATTCAAGGTAGTTCTATAATATGTCTATAAAAGTTAATTTTTGTGGGGTAGTTTGAGAATAAGAAAAATAAAGTGGGTACTTGAGAAGTTACAGTGACAAGTTAAAACATTTGTTTTGGTTTGTTAGTTTAACATTTGGTAGCATAGCATACGGTTGTGGTAACTCTGAAGATGGGCTCTGGTTGAGTTCGAAACGCGTCAGTATAGCTTGGTGGTGGTGATGGTTGGATTTATGTGATTTGTGTGTGTTCGTACAGTGTGGAGGTGGAGGAACTGCATGAACGCACATTTCTTGCATAAACGTAACTATTGTAAGGTCGCGGGTGAGCAAAGTAATTGTTTTAGTTAATTATAAATCAATTGTACAATCGAAACTAAATCACCTCGTTTCGGGAAAACAACCACTAAAATTTCACGGTGTATACGTCTGTAACGTTTTTTACAGGAAAAGAAATAAATCAAACGCTAATCGTTATTAATAAACTTCCGAAAACCAGTTTGTTACGCGGCGGAGAACAGTTATCGAAGAGGCCGGTTTGGTAAACTGTAGCACTGGGGCACCAGACACGGACTTACTGTCGAATTAGACAACGCATGATATGATGAATGAACTGAAACAACTACTTTGCTCACCCGCGACCGCGACCTATGATAGTTCATCATCCCAGCCTATATACGTCCCACTGCATGGCACAGGCCTCCTCTCAGAATGAGAGGGCTTGGGCCGTAGTTCCCACGGGGGCCCGGTGCGGATTGGGAACTTCACATACACCATTGATTTTTTTCTCAGGTATATGCAGGTTTCCTCACGATGTTTTCCTTCACCGCAAAGCTCATGGTAAATCACAAATGTAATTTCGCTCATAAATTCCGAAAAACTCAGAGGTGCGAGCCAGAACTCGAACCCACGACCCTCTGCTTGAGAGACCATAGGTCAAACCACTAGGCCACCACGGCTATGATAGTTACCTTTCTGCAAGAAATGTGTGTTCATGCAGTTCCTCCACCTCCACACTGTACGAACACACCCATTAATTTATAACTAAATATTCTATAAATATTTCAAGCGTCTACCTGTTGCCGTTATCAATATCGAGCAAAAATTGGCAAAAAATCACGTTTGTTGTATGGGAGCCCACTTAAATATTTATTTTATTTTGTTTTTTAGTATTTTTTGTGATAGCGGTAACCGAAATACATCATCTGTTGAGATACAGCCTGGTGACAGACAGACAGACAGACGGACAGCGGAGTCTCAGTGATGGGGTCCCGTTTTTACCCTTTGGGTAAACCCTAAAAACGAAGTATCGCTTTTTAATCGCCTTTGAATCTCTTTGCGTGCGAGTCGCTTGTATATTAGCGACTCCAAAAACACTCGCCGCGCACACATTGTCGCTTACTTAGTCTACCTCCTCAGTACGTCTGTGGCATAGAAATAGAATCAGTGGGAAATTCGTTCCGCGAACGCAATTACTTTGATTGTGGTTCAATTGGTTGCAAATTGTAATTAGATTAGTAACACAAGCGTTCTAGATTAAAGTTGATGTGAAATGAACGTCCGCTAAATTAGCAGTGGCGTGGTGCTGTAACAAATCGATTGCCATCATCATCATCACCATCGTCGTGTCGATCATCCCAGCCTATACACCTATTTACGTCCCACCGCAGGGCACAGGCTTCCTCTCAGAATGAGAACGCTTGGGCCGTACTTCCCACGCGGGCCCAGTGCGGATTGGGAACTTCACACACCATTGAATTTCTTCGCAGGTTTCCTCACGATGTTTTCCTTCACCGCAAAGTCATGGTAAATTACAAATGTAAATTCCGAAGAGCTCGGAGGTGCGAGCCGGGATTTTAACCCACGACCACTTGAGAGGCCATATGTCACACCACTAGGCCCCCACGGCTTGCCACTATTGCCGTGTGTCGCCTAAATTTTGCAAGTAATTAATGACACCTTAACGTTCGTCAAAAGCGCCCTCTAGTCTTCATTCAGGTTAAAATTATAATCTCCAAGGTAACGCATTATCTGCACGCCAAGTTTCACTCAAATCTGTTCTGCACTTACTCCGTAGTAACAAACATCCAAATATCTAAACATTGACACCTCCAAACATTTTCACAAACTTTCCCGTTTCTATATAACTAGATGTTGCCCGCGACTCCGTCTGCAAAGAATTGGGGTTTAAAAAATAGCCTTCGACCTATTCTCAGACCTGCCGGGTGAAGTACCTCTACCATGAGTTTACACTAGTTCACAGTGACCGTACTCTCTAGCGACGGCGTAAATGATTTGTATGGAGAATTGTACTTCCGTAAGTGACCGCTAGAGGCGCTGTACAATTCTCCATACAAATAATTTAGGCTGCGGCTCCACTGAGGCGGAGACGAGCGGAGCTGAGAGGAGACGTGTGGGCATCGACCAATCCCCACACGTCTCCTCTCAGCTCCGCTCGTCTCCGCCTCAGTGGAGCCGCAGCCTTACGCCGTCGCTAGCGAGTACGGTCACGTAATCTAGTGTAAACTCATGGTAGAGGTACAGTACCTCTACCATGAGTTTACACTAGTTTACGTGACCGTACTCGCTAGCGACGGCGTAAATTATTTGTATGGAGAATTGTAAAGCGCCTCTAGCGGTCACTTACGGAAGTACAATTCTCCATACAAATCATTTACGCCGTCGCTAGAGAGTACGGTCACTGTGAACTAGTGTAAACTCATGGTAGAGATACAGATAAGTTCGATAACAAACTCCGTGACACGAGATTTTTATATATTTTTTTGCTAAACCTCAATCATATATAATGCACGCTCTATTCACGCTTCAAGTCGCATAGTAATTGTATTAATCGCTGCATATTATAGCATTCTTCTGTATTTCACGCAAATTCGATATTTCATAACCTCCACAATTTACAAACATAAAACCGACATCGTTAAATCAAAACACTACCATAACCAACCTTAACACTTTGCTATAAAGAATACCATTCAATTAACCAAGTGCATTAAATTACCAAATATATTTTACTAGCGCGCAAATCAAACGGCGTTAGATTTTGAATCTTTTCCCTTTGCATTTGCGTTTGTAGTGCACATTTCCAAGTGTAAATGTATCGTGGCTTTCGGAGAAGATTGGCCGAAATCACGCAAAGTTAGGTTCGCAATAGAAAACGCATTGCGTAATTTTTAACGATTTGCCTCTAAATTGTGTTCGAATTGTTATTGGTTAGTGGTTATCGTTTAAACCGGAGTTCTATTATTTTGATTATTTGGTCTTCATGGTTCTAGTGTGTTAAATTTTATGAGATAATTCGAGGCAAATATATAAAAGGCGTTTTTTTGATTATACCAGAATACTTGAGTAGGTTGTTTTGTTTGATAAAAACATTATGCATTTCAACGGTTGTCAATAATGTATTTCTTTTTTTTTTCCTTATTTTTGTATAGTCGACCAAGTAAGTGCTTTACACATTTTTTGTGACAGTTCCTACATCAGAATAAAAACAATAAGGCTGATTGTCACATTGACTTGTAAGTGAAAATAGCCTTTGATGTCTTAAGTCATACAACTGACATTGAACTTTAGGGTGGTAAAGGAGTTTCTTGGTCGACTATACAATAAAGAGTTTACATACATACATACATACATACATGCATTATGTCAATAACCGCACTGGGCCTGCGTGGGAACTACGGCCCAAGCCTTCTCATTGTGAGAGGAGGCCTTGCAGTGGGACATATGCAGGCTAGGATGATGATGAATATGTCAATAATTTTCTGGATATTTAATTGCGATCGACAAATGTACTTATCTTATTCTAGGTACAGTCAAGGACTTTTTAATTTCGATTTTCCTTGTTACTATGACTTTGTCGTTTACTGTGAAATAGTTCCATGGTGGCTCATGAATTACAGTCCTAGACCGTACTATTGCATTGATTATTTTTAACTGACTTTATTTTATTTATTTATAGAGGTGCGGTAAAAAGGCATTTTTGGAATTTCCCACGGGATAGATATCGGGAGTTGACTATGAATTGTATTTAAATAATAAATAATAAATAATAAATATTAGGGGACAATCTTAGGTACACAAATCGACCTAGTCCCAAACTAAGCAAAGCTTGTACTATGGGTACTAGACGACGATAAACATACGTATATAGATAAATAAATACGCGATTTGTGCGCGGACGAAAAAGAAGAATCTACTGTAATTGTAAAGACATTTTCATATTTAACATAAAAATCAAAGACATCAACGCGCTCAAGCAACTTAGATCAGAAACTTAGCAATTTTACGTATTGAGTTTTTTTTTAAATTTAATTCAAGCTTTTTGTTCACTAATTTTTTTGTCGTCCAAACTACATAGCCGCACCAAATTTTAAGTCAATCGTCCCTAAAAATCGGTGAAATTCGCAATTTTCTTCTATGTATGTGCCTACCTTAAATAAAATTGTCTTCCAATTTCGCAAGTTAAATTTAAAATACTTCTAGTGTAATAGGATTCACTTGAAATCCACTTGAAATAGCATAGATATTTTGCTTAGTAATGCTAATATTCAACGAGAAGGACACGCAAAAATAAAGCTTGCACTTTAAAAAACTTATCAACTTTTAATTTTTTTCACTCCATATTTTTTCGTAAGTCTATTATAATTGGCTAAGTAAAGTTTTTTGAAGAGGTGCTAAATATTTTTTTTTCGACAGTAGTCGTCTTCTAGACCGAGAAACTGCAGCCGTTTTATTTTTATCTCCTATTGTTTACTGGAAATATTTTTTTAAGTGTTCGAGATGACATTTGTGAGATTTAATGGCTGACAAGCGGTTCGTGCGCAGTACTTAGTAGAAATAGAAAAAAAAAAACCGGCCAAGAGCGTGTCGGACACGCCCAAGGTAGGGTTCCGTAGCCATTACGAAAAAATCAAGTAATATTTTTCTAAGGATTTCGTATGTGTACGGAATCATCCAAGTTTAGGTATGTTTTATACCTTAGGCTACTATTTACTCTTAAACTACAAATAATTTCCAAGCAATCTTAGCCGCTATAATTTTCCTAGTAAATTTGATATATTTACTACCCTACTGAATTTTTTCAAATTTTTCCACCCAACAGTTTAGATTTTAGAGGGGGGGGGGGACGGCCGATTTTAATGAAAATTTTCACTTTAAAGTTGAATATTTCGCAAACAGATCACTGAATAGAAAAATCATGGTAGCAACTCCACAATGATTTTAAAAGAGCTATCCAACGATACCCCACACCATAGGGTTAGCCGAGAAAAAAAAATCACCCCCACTTTACGTCTATGGGAGGTACCCTAAAAAAATTTTTTTACTTTTTTTTATTCAATCACTTTGTCGGCGTGACTGATATATATATTGATGCCAAATTACAGCTTTCTAGTACTAACAGTCTCTGAGCTTAGCCGCGGACAGACAGACAGACAGACGGACAGACATGGCGAAACTATAAGGGTTCCTAGTTGACTACGGAACCCTAAAAACGAAGTCAATTGTCAATGTCAAATGAAATCTAACCGTTTGCGTTCCGTTTACTTTGCATTGTCCAAAAAGCAGTTCCAAAATAATGATCGAAAATATTAAATCGTGATTCAATTATCGTGCATAAGTCGTGGAGAAATGCGGTAAAATTGAAAATCCGGATTTTGTGCGGAGGTCGTTAAAAATAGTCCAAAAATCACACCAAAACGCAAAGCAAACGAAACGCAAACGGTTTGACATAGACAAAAGTGACAGATGACTTCGTTTTTTTTCTATTTCTAATAAGTACTGAGCACGAACGGCTTGTCAGCCATTAAATCTCACAAATGTCAACTCGAACACATAAAAAAATATTTCCAGTAAACAATAGGAGATGAAAATAAAACAGCTGCAGTTTCTCGATCTTCAGAACGCCGACTGTCGAAAAAAAATATAATTAGCACCTCTGAAAAAAACTTTACTTAGCCAATTGTCCAAATTAAATCATTTAAAGCACTATTGCGAAACTTAAGCGCTATAGAATTTACCACAGAGTAAATCCGAGTGAAAGTGTCCAGAGAAATGGGCATAGAGCCGCGCACATAGACAATTAATGCGCAAATAGAAAGCTTTGCGCTCGGCTAAGGGCTTCATTATAGAATGCCGATAAATGAGTTATTTCATTAATTGTATGTATGTATGTAAAACTCTTTATTGTACATAAAACATGAAAATAACTAGTTAACAAGAGATACATATGTACAAAGGCGAACTTATCCCTTAAAGGGATCTCTTCCAGTTAACCTTAGAACGATTGACAGGACATTAGAGACAAGAGTAGGCATACAATGCTGAGTAAAAAAAAAAAGAGCCGAAATCAAAAATAAACCCAAACTAACAAAACATAAACAATACCCATACTTACAAAGAATACACACAAGTACACACATATATTATATAATGAATACAATAGACTAATACATATCATATCAACATAAATAGACTACATAAAAACTACAAATACTTACATTAATATACGCATATACACTAAACAAAGAACACACAGAGGTAGTCTCAATTTAAGAGGAACTGTCAAGCCAGTAGGCCCCTAAGCGATTCCGGAAGATGGCTATCGACTGCGACCGCCTGATGTCACTCGGCAACCGATTCCACAGACTAACAGCGTAATTATCTGTTCTCCAAAAGCCGTTCACCAATAGGGATGTTGACGCCATTAAAACATAATTCGAAGACACGACTCCGTATAAAAAAACGCCCAAGAGCGAGTTGGACTCGCGCACGAAGGGTTCCGTACCATTATCTATAAAAACGGGGGGAAAATCACGTTTGCTGTATGGGAGCCCCCTTAAATATTTATTTTATTCTGTTTTTTAGTATTTGTTGTTATAGCGGCAATAGAAATACATCATCTTTGAAAATTTCAACTGTCTAGCTGTCACAGTTCATGAGATACAGCCTGGTAACAGACGGACTGACGGACGGAGAGCGAAGTCCCAGTAATAGGCTCCCATTTTAGCTTTTGAGTACGGAACCCTAAAAACGCTTTGTTTTAGCCCTGAAAACCAGATTACTTTTCGAAGTTTTCGATGAACTGCAAAATCATACGAAGGTTTGCTCTCGAGTCTTGAATGTTTAGAATGTTTTTAAGTATGTACAGATCTATGCATAATGGTTATCCATCGTATTTTATGGGAAAAGTTCGTATTTATCGTGCTTTCTCAATAAGCTTCAGTACCCATCTTACATTCATTTAGACACTGACACTAAATAATAAAGTTCCATGTTAATGGATAATGGATATGAAAATGTCTCTGAGTTAATACAATAATTGATTGACACTTCGGGTACCGTCGTATACCGATTGCGATCCGACTTTTCCCGGTGAAAATATAATCTAACTGTCTGTGGCATCATAGCTCTTAAACGGGTGAACCTATTTGGATGCGGTTTTTTTCAATAGAAAGCAGGTCTCTTGGCAATGGTTCTTAAATATGTCTCATCAAAATCGGTTCAGCCGTTTCAAAGTTATCAGTTCTTTTGTCAGCTGCGGAAGGGATCTTAGACGCATAATGGGCATTGATTGTTCAATACGAGTGGCATAATTGCGTTGGGGGTTTTTAAATTTTTTAATTTACAGTTACTCATACTCATACTTTGGGGGTAGTTGCAATAGAGATATCTCTCTCTAGGCAGATGCTATGCATAGCATAGCATAGGACAGAATGGGATAGGATAGGACAGCCTCACGGCCACGTAATGTAACCAACCCGCATATTTCTCTCACCGTTTAAATGTAGTTTAAGGGTGAGGCCACACGAGCGTAATTTTGTGAGTGGCAGAATTTCGGTTCGCGCCATACAATATGCGGGCCATCACGTGACACTCACGTGACACAATGTATGGCGCAACGCAACCGAAATTCTGCCGCTCACAACTCACAAAATTACGCTTGTGTGGCCTCACCCTAAGTATCTAATCTGTTGGTGCACTTCTATAGAACCACATTGCAGCAAACAAGCCTCTATACGCATAATGAGATATCTACATAAATAGACGCATACGCGAAATGCCACATACGCAAATTGACACATAAAATATGAAAAATGACCGCGGTGTAAAATTTATATCATGACATGACAAATGTACAGTATACATTATATTCCCAATTCCAATCGACACAAAACAGTGTCGAGCAGAGCTCCTACTTCTGCGTGCTTTTGGCCCTGGGCCCATGCAAAACTAACATAACCAAACCTAATAAGATTGGTCAATATGCGTATTATATATTGGTCATTACGCGTTTTGGTCCTTCTGCGTTATTTTTTCCAATAAGTACATATTGGTCATTTTGCGTCTACAGCGAAACGAGGTGCACAGATTTTTCCGACGGCTTAAATATGGCTAAAATCATATACCGTTACTAATTCGAGTACCAAACTGTTATTTGGCGCACAGCATATTGTTGGAACGAGTTTTGCAATATCCCATACATGATGAGTCGGAACAATCGCAGTAGGAACAGCCTATTCACTAGTACAATATTCGGTTGCATTCAACAGAGCTGGACACGATATTGTTAACCGTTAATCTTTAATTAACGAAGTTAATATTTCATTCGTATTAATTTGTTACTTGTTGTTTGTTGGTGTTGTTGTAGACTCAAGTGGCAGTGGGCAGGGCACATCGCTCGTAGACCTGATGGCCGATGGGGTAAACAGGTTCTCAAGTGGCGTCCACGGACCGGAAGACGCAGTGTAGGTAGACCTCCAAGGATGGAGCGAGGGGTTACGGTTACGGGATCGCGTTGGACGCGGATGGCACGGGACCGATCTGTTTGGCGAGCCTTGGGGGAGGCCTATGTTCAGCAGAGGACGTCTTTCGGCTGAAATGATGACGATTTATTTGTTAGTTAACGTTCTTGTTAACTTTTTCTCTACGTTATTTGCTAGACATATTTACACTACGGGATACAGACCGTAAATTATTTATACAGGGTTATTTTTAATTCACTGACATCCTCTTAACCCTGAATTCCTATCACTCAAACAAATGTTTTTTGTTCTACGACTTTTTAAAATGAAACACTTTTTTCCCCATACAAATACACAGAGTATCGTAAAAATAATAGGTAAACTCAAATTTTCAAAACGTTATTACACCAAAAATATTAAGTTATGACAAAAGCCGTAAAACAAAAAACATTTGTTTAAGTGGTAGGAGTTTAGGGTTAAAAGAATGCTAGTGAATTACAAATAACCCTGTATTCGGAGCTGGACACCGTTAATCAGATAGTTTAATCCGTTACAAAAAATGACCTCGTTAGACGTTAAAACGTTACATTTTAGAAGATTCGTTAAGTTCAAAGCCGAATTAAAAGTTAATCCGTTAGACCAAATATTTAGTTCCTCGAACCTTACTGCACAAATTATAAGTTTTGAATTTATTTAAAATATAATGTTTGAAAATGAACTTTAAAGACAGCGTTGAATTTTGGACACGCTATGCATGCATAAAAGGGATAAAGTGATCGGGCTGCCCCGCCCGACATTTTTACCGTACGTCGTGCGCCGGCGCCGCTAACTGTTCCAACGCGCGGGAGCCGGACACCTGATTACGGTGACCTCCGTGACCTCACGGGTAATGAGAACCATCTATTTGGGATATTTTAGCTTTACAGTCCTATGTTTTGACCAGTGTGTGTTGCCAGTGATGATTTATGGCAGTGAGACGTGGCCGCTAACGATGGGCGTCATAAGAAAGCCCAAAGTCACTCAGAGGGCGATGGAGAGGGCTATGCTTGGGGTTTCTCTGCGGGATCGCATTAGAAATGATGATATCCGCGCAAGAACTAAAGTCACCGACATAGCTCGAAGAATCGCCAGACTCAAATGGCAGTGAGCAGAGCACATCGCTAGTAGAACTGATGGCCGATGGGGCAAAAAGATTCTCGAGTGGCGTCGCACGAACCGGAAGACGCAGTGTAGGTAGGCTTCCAGCAAGATGGAGCAACGACCTGGTTAATGTTGCGGGATCGCGTTGGATGCGAATGGAGCGGGATAGATCTGTTTGGCGAGCCTTGGGGGAGGCCTATGTTCAGCAGTGGACGTCTTTCGGTTGAAATGATGATGAGTGCTGCGTTTTTGCGTGAAGGATATGAACCGGGGATATAACGACAATCAGATAGCGGAGTAGTGAAAGAACCGGCCCACAATGAGGTCCTAATCAGTGCAGATATTGTAAGATAAGACAGATAAGATAATTTCTTCAATATTTTGCAGCACCTCAGAAGTACAATCAAAAAAAGAATTTTGAAAATCGGTCCACAGTTGTATGGATGATCAATTCGTATTTTTCACACAAATATCTGCCCCGATCGATCGGGAGTCGAACCTGGGACCTCAAGCTTCGTAGTCAGGTTCTAACCACTAGGCCACCTGACCGTCTAAAACGAGACCGAAAGACCATTTTCACTACTCTCTCTCCAGTTCTTCTTATATATGACAGATGTCTGAGATACCGTCTCTGTTTGTTTTTATCGCTTAAAACATACACCGTGAAATTTTAGTGGTTGTTTTCCCGAAACGAGGTGATTTAGTTTCGATTGTACAATCGATTTATAATTGCTATTTTCACTAGAGTCAAAAATCCAATTGTGAAAAACGAAAGTCGAAAATGACCGCGAACCAATACTAACGCTTCGTTGGTACAAGTAGCGTACGATCGTACGATAGGTTAGGTACCAACGAAGCGTTACTATTGGTTTGCGGTCATTTTCGACTTTCGTTTTTCACAATTGGATTTTTGACTCTAGTCAAAATAGTAATTATAAATCGATTGTACAATCGATACTAAATCACCTCGTTTCGGGAAAACAACCACTAAAATTTCACGGTGTATATCTGTCACATAAAATAACAGGACATATGGAGCAAATAAAAGTGAAGGAAAGAGCGGAATGTAGAATAAGCTGGAAATTACTCCACCGACAAGAGCCTAGCTCTTAAATATATGATGATGATGAAAATAACAGGATTGCATTTGAGTGTTATGAACAGGCCCTTAGTGAAACAAACATAAAAAGGTACTTGATCCTCGAAACCGTACCAAACTTAACACTTACAGATAAATATATAATTATGCACTTAAGTTCATTCAAATCGCAAGCGAAGATT
Organism: Archips crataeganus; assembly: GCA_947859365.1. NCBI lineage: Eukaryota > Metazoa > Arthropoda > Insecta > Lepidoptera > Tortricidae > Archips > Archips crataeganus. The sequence continues at coordinate 2,146,268 of OX402067.1, forward strand.
AGATACAAATACAATAGGTTTCGCAACGATCGGCGCTAGAACATTATTTGGGGTCGAGACCACATCCCACGAGTTCCGCCATTTCCTATTGCACATATCCGTTAGTCCGTTATATCAGGGTTATCTTAAAGCATATTTTAATGCAGTGCAATGGCCCTTCATCCAAGCGAAGCCACACAGAAGAGACGTAGGACGGGGCACATACAGGTATTTGCACGATCTACGCGGCCAAAATTATTTTTAAGCTTAATTGGTGTCAAAACAATGTAAATAAATAAAAAAAAGTTTTTTTACAGAAATAAAATTTTTTTTAATAAAAAAATACAATATTTTTTATAAAAAAGCAAAAATACAAATATTTAGGTCGGTACTTAGGGAGAAAAACGTAATAATGCTAAGTTTCTTGGCTTTCTTCGTCGCTCTCTGATGAATTTACTGATATATTGGGTTCTGCAGATACAAACATGGCCAAAGTTTCAGGTGAAAAGGTTTTTTGTTTCCTTTTTTTTACAGTTTGCATGCTACTTAGCACAGGATCTGAACTAAGCAGAAGGCGATTAAAAATATCCTAATTACAACTTTCCCTGGAAACTTTCCTTGCAACATCTTGGCGATAACATCTAAAATGTTTGTTGCGAGCCTTAGCTGCTTCCTCGGAAAGCTGTCCGATTGGCAATATTGCGTTCTCGATGATGACTGCGCCATGGATTAAAAGCTTGTGCATTGTTGGTGTCATAGGATGCCAATCATAAAGGTTCTTATAAACACGAGCAGTTTCTAAAGCATATCTTTCATATTTTAAAGGATCAATTTTGAACTCGCTTGAAATAGCTTCTAAAATGACTTTTAGTCTTTAAATTAGCTCATAACTGATGCCAGTTATTTCTGCAGCTAATCTGGGGTCCTCAAAGAACTTTCTGCTGGTATTCCCGTCATGTGTACTCCCAAAATTGGATTTAGGCATGTCTATTATTTATTAGACCTGTTTCAGTGCAAAAACTTCTTTGAATCTCTTTTTTCGTTTGTTCTTCTTGGTCTTTCTCCTCTTTCGTTTTTCGTACCCTGTACTTTTTTACTTGGAGTTTGTGAGCTAAATGTAGAATGGATGTAAGACCGATATGCCGAATTCAAGGGCTTCAAAATTCACTCCTCTGGCATAGTCCAAGTTATTAAAATCTTTGGATGTTGCTCCACATATGTAGCACCTACTTGTAGATCTTGTGCTGTATTATGATCTCCTTTTCAAAATTAAAACGAAGTTCTTCAGTCTTACGCGCCGTTTGCTCCTCTCACTTGAGTCTTCGAACGACTTGGATGGACGGCCTGGTCGTTTTTGTGATGTCTCAACAACAGGTATTCCAAAAGTACCTTCCAGCCAAGACTGGTTGTATTTAATAAAATTATCTTCTTTATAGTGAGCTTTGGCCCACCTTTGTTTGATTTCTGATTTGAAATGGGCAAAACCACGCTTCAAATTAATAATTTGGTCTTCATTGTAACCTTCACATGACAAAAGTTGATATCTTAGATAGTTAAGTTTGGCATCTAAATTAGGCAAATTTTCCTTCTTCATGCGGTCAAACAAGTTTTGTCGAGTCACAATCCTTACTCCTGATGTACCCTCTGAACCTAAAACAAACATACACCATGTTAAAATCGCAGACAAACATTTCGAGTTTTATACGTAATTTCGCTAAATATCTTTAATCTCCCAAAACTGTATTTATCCGGATGTTTCCGGAGGCGTTTTTAGTAGAAATTATAAGAAGAAGGATCAAATAATAATCTATAATAGTAACCATATCCCGATCTACCCCGATACATAAACAAAAACACTAGTAAAGTAAAAATATTGAAGAAAAACACGGTACGAAAATGAGTCTTTTTAAATTACCTAAAAAAGTGCTTTTTTTTTAGGGTACCATGACTTTATTAACGTAGTTTATAAGTTTCTTGCCTTGTCCTTCAGAATCCATCACTTTCAATTTGTAAGAATAACTTGATAACGATAAATATCACTTCCGAAGTTGAACGTTTAGAAAAGCGCGCCGAGAACAAAAATACACTATCTGAAACGGTTAAATTCCGACTGACGTTACGGGCGTGGGGTGTGCGCTAGCAGGTAGAAAGGGTAGGAGTATTGTTCCCGGGTTCGTGCTTTGTTTGAGGAACTCGATTTTATGAATTTTATTATTATTTTGATATGGGGACTTATGGCCGCGTAGATCGTGCAAATACCTGTATGTGCGGGGGTGGGTCGCAGTGGCGGCGCCCCATGAATCAGTTTTCATACTAATTTTTTTTATTTTTTTTTATTACAATCTAGCTCATAAAGGCTAATAAGCAATATTCATTTCACTTAATCTACTATTTTGTTTAAAGTCTCTAAGAACAACGTCCAATGACTTTTCTTAGTGTCTATTAAGGCGAAGCTTGCTGGTGTATAGACATGACCACACCAGCAAGAGTGGAAAACCCTGGTAGGTCTAAAGCATTCAAAACGCTTCATCAAAAATGTCAGCACAAGCTGGACTAAAAAAAGTCGGTTTACGGACGATAGTTTAACGTGACAACGTCATAACAAAACAGTCAAAAGCCAGGCGGTCACCCATCCAAGTACTGACCGCGCCCGACGTTGCTTAACCTCGGTGATCGGACGAGAACCGGTGTTTTGTCAAATACCTTGAAAACGGTGCATCCTACGGCAAAATTGATCAATGAAATTTTCATCCCCTCTTTAATACCCCCGCATGCACTTTTTGCTTTTTGTACATTTCGCGAGTTTCACAATGTGCCTTGTGTACATTTTGCTATTGGTTACATTTTGCGTTTTGTGCGTTTTGCTCTGAAGCGGTCCAGAGCAACAATAATATTAATAACTTTATACTCTTGACCCCGCTGCATTTCACAACCAACATAATAAAACGTTTTTATAAGTTATGAGTTAGGTTTCGACGCGCTCTGCTTATCATGCGGAGCGTATAAATACTAGATTTGTATCATTATTTAGTTTAATTGTCTGGTTAAAAACTATAAACTTGGACCAAAGTCAAGGCCAGATTAAAAAGTAAGGTTAGTTGTTTATTTTCTAGATTTTAAGCGATAAAACCGCCTAGCCTCACATAACCTAACCTTGTTTTTACAAGCTTTTATTTAACTTTCAATGTATGTATGTATATATGGGTCAAATCCTAGCAGTCTAATTTGACCCACATCCAGTGGTTGGATTCACTTGAAATTTGGTACGCTTATGTAGTTTGGATGACAATGCAAGTATAGTCAACAAAAAGTACAGTCAGCGAAAAAGCCTAGGCGGCTGCCAAACGCGCACTACGCGCTACCGACGGAACTATAACTGCTCGGCCATAGACGTGAGTTATCCATATTTTTTTACTATGAGTGAGTCTCAAGGTAGTTTCATATTTAAATTCTTCTTTCAAATAATTCATTCGGGATCCTACTATTCGCCGAAACTATTTCTCCCAACTGTTTCATTTCCCAACTGTTGTTATTTTCTGAAACTGTATTTCAGGACTTCTTATATATAGGTTAGGTTAGGTTTATAAAAATCCTGAAGTACTTACAGTTACAGGAAAAAAATGTCGGGAAAAATATATTCGGGGAAAAATTAGAGAACCAAAATGATCATTGATAATGATAAATCATACCTATTTACAAATCGAATCAACCGAGAACTCACGGCACAAGCATTAAGGAAATACGATCAAACAGAGCAAAATAGACCTAAATATGTCATAACATCGCTTTTATTGGCTTGAAAATACGGTTTAAAATAACAAAACTGATTGAAACACCAACTAAATCATCTTAACGAACGCGTCTCTCAACGCGTTCGTAGTTCATTCAAATTTTTCTAAACGTGAACAATCGAATCGTTACGTAATCGTTACGTAATCGTGTCGGATCGATGGTCCGTGACGGACGGATCATTGCGTGGCCTCGGACATCTGCTATAAAGCGGCTGCTACACTCACGAACATTCATTTATCTCCTCTCATATCGTAAAATTCGAATTATAAAATTCAAAAAGAGTTTATATTGACATACTTTTTAACTTTATAACACTTTTCTTCTAACGAAATAATGTTATAATACAATTTTTTTACCATTACGATACAGGGCAAATCCAAAAAGTTTATATCACCAAGTTTTAATTCGAATTTTCACTTGTCTGTGGCAGCGCCCGCTTTAGCGCATGCGCGCACATGCGCGGTGATGTACTGGGTTTTAGTGCCATTCCATTCATAGGTGTCGTTTTGTTGTACGAATTTTCGTGGGAAAATTTCGTTCTTGCTTAAAAATATCTGATATCAGTGAACGCGAAGAAAATTTGACTCCGCCCGATATTTTAGATGCGGCGAAGGAAATGACTCATAATTTATTACTACTTAGCAAAGTTCAGAAAATTATACGATACCTAAATGCTATCAAGATTTTATGGCATGAAAAATGCAAAAAGGCTACTTCGTTTTTGGAAAAATGTGTGAGAGAAGATAAAATATTGTATGCAACTGTACGTAATTTGGCCTTAAAACACTCATGTGACCCTTTATGAAACTCGGCTACGCCTCGTTTCATGAAATCACATTCGTGTTTTAAGGACCCCTATTACGATACAGTTGCATAAATAGCTATTATGCACCAGATTTACAATACCTTCACGAAAAACATTTACAATCTTATGGCCTAAAAAAAGGTTACAAGCGCGTACTGAAAGTCGCAGAATCTACCACCTGTTGGGAAAAACCCTGTTTTAAGGTTCCGTACCCAAGGGGTAAAAACGGGACCCTATTACTGAGACTTCGCTGTCCGTCCGCCTGTCACCAGGCTGTATATCATGAACCGTGATAGCTAGACAGTTGAAATTTTCACAGATGATGTATTTTGGTTGCCGCTATAACAAATACTAAAAACTAGAATAAAATAAGGATTTAAGGGGGCTCCTATTCAATTTTTTTGCTCGTTTTTGCTCGATATTGATAACGGCAACAGGTAGACGCTTGAAATATTCACAGAATATTTAGTTATATATTCACTTAACAAATAAATAATTAAATTAATATAAAACAAATATTTAAGCGGGGCTCCCATACAACAAACGTGTTTTTTTGCCGTTTTTTATAGATAATGGTACGGAACCTTTCGTGCGCGAGTCCGACTCGCGCTTGACCTTTTTTTTCAAACAGATCTACAATGTTATTTAAAGACATCTAAAGTATTTAAACACGGCATTTTTTGACACAATAGATACGCTATTTGAAAGTAGCGATCGCCGATGCAGATCGGTATTATTTCAAACATTCCTATGGCTTAATCATTAATTTTATAGTACGCCTTAGCTATTAATGTTTCCTTTGCGATAGATTTGAATTTTAAGTATGAGTCTATCAGAGATTTTGTACAGTGTGATGAGCAAAGAGATAGATTAATAACAGACTAATGACAATCGACTGTCACGCTAAACACGCTGTTGTATACTACTGCGTACTTTTAAAGGTACGGCGCGTGCATTCATACTAAAAGGGCTCATTTCGTTGTATGACTAATGCAATTCTATTCTTTACGACATAAAGTTAAATATAGAACATACATTAATGAGACATAAGCCCTTCCAGTGATGAACCAGGCTCGTTATTTGTTCAAAATTCAACTTTAAAATTTTAGTTAGAAGTTCGAAATTAGATTACTCCTAAAATTATCGACATTACTTTTGTTATACTTGGACGTTTAATTTTAAGGTCGAATGAGTTTTAGTAGTATCACAACCATTGTCCGAAATGAGGGCATTTGCGCTTTTGTAGTTTTGTCAAAATACAATTTCTATTTCAGGTCAAACACATCTTCTGCTGTTGTGAATTGATTTATTTTTGTCTAATTGCGGAACCATTAACAAAAATCATAATTATTAATAGCTAGAAATACATACATGTTTTACGTATAATCTGCACGCCAAATGTTTTAGCAAAATTTTCTGTTTTTGTGTCATTTATGTTGAGCAACTTGATCAAAAATCATATTTATTTTACTTTTTGGTCTCGCATTCTGAAATGAATACAGATAATTCTACTTTTAATATTTTATAAGAATAGCTATTTTATTTTGCATTGCGGAATAGTTATTTATTCATGTAAATACACACAAAATACAATAAAATAAAAGTCAGTCAAATAAACCGCCTCGGATCGCACGAGGCGCAAAGTTGCCCAACACACTAACCGCATTGCCCCGCTAAACTGCGATGGACAACCTTTGCACCAGAAACGACACAGAGCGATGGTCAAGGCCTCTCTCACGATGACGGCGCCTGTCTCCTAAATAACTATAAATTAAAAATTTAAAAACCCCCAACGTAATTATGTCACTCGTATGTTTGAACAGAAAGTCAATGCCCGTTATGCGTCTAAGATCCCTTCCGCAGCTAACAAATGAGTTGATAACTTTGAAACGGCTGAACCAATAAGACACACAGACAGACAGGCAGACAGTTAGACCGACACACACACACACACACATAGCGGTCAAACTTATAACACCACTCTTTTTGTGTCGGGGGTCAAAAATAACCAAAATCGCAATCGAAATTTACAGCCAATTTGTAGAAAATGTGACTACGAAAATGAAGTGGTTGAATAACCCAGTACCTAGTCTATTGGGATATCGTGACACAAAGTTTCTTTATACTAAGTTAAAAAATTAAACAACGCGCTTTTAAATTCAGATAAAATCTCCTGTAAGCAGCAACTAACTCTCTATACTAGCCTCTAGCCCACTTTACCACCAAATATAAATCAAAAATTTCACACAAGTAAACTAAAATTATAAACTAACATAATGCTTCTTGAATAGAATCGTAACCAATGCAATCACAAACAAACTAGAGTTCAAGCAATTGTCTTATTAAAACTGTTTTGAAATGGTATTGTTCGTTATTCCGGCAATAGCTAATGTCGTTACAAAATAACAGCAGAATTAAAGCGATCATAGATGTTTTATCAAGACAATCGTCTTATGAATAGCTACTTTCATTTTCATTCATTTTTGCGAGCTGGGTTATGTTTCAAATTAATTTCTATGGCCGGACAATTCTTTGCATGTGACAAATGTTTACCAATAAAAATTCCAAAGGAAAGTATGATGGTTATTTGTTAACTTTATGTTTATTATGAGGCGTCGTCAAGAACATAACAGCCGGAAACTTAAGCATTAAAATTATAGAATAGATATTTCTATTTCTCCAGAAACTGATAGGAAAGACACGTTTTAAAAAGCGTGAAGATGTTATCGAATGGCGGAAGATTTAATAATTTCGTATTAACTTGCAAATTAGTGTGCCGTGAGAGCCTTTGTGCTGTAGCATTGTAAATTGTGTTGCGGTTAGCTCCCGATGAAAAACAGTTAGGAACTAGCTTTTGTAATTGTAACAGAAGTCTCCCAGATGCCACCAAATTGAAGCTCATTATGTGGGCAAGTTTAAGTGTGTAATATTTTTAGGTTATATTTAAACGTAGACACCTGAGGCCGTATTGTCTATCGCTTCTGACGCTTGCCTTCGCTTTCACCATCTCTTTCTGTCATCATCTTATAGCGTTTGACAGAAAGAAATAGTCATTATGAAGACAAGCGTCAGAAGCGTTAGACAATAAGCCTGCTGGTATGCTTATTTTGGACACTTTTACCTGATTAGACAGATACCTACTTAGTTCACAACTTTTTTTAGAATTGAAAGAATGAGAGCTTGTTTATATCCGTTATAGGTATTACTTAGATGCACTTACATTTTTTTATTGCGGAATTTAATATCAAGTCGGTATTTCGCAATATTCGTTGGTCCTTCATAAAGAAAGTTTCTGTTCACAATTTAATTTTTCTATGTCTAAGGTCTTAAACTGAGCGTCGATAAACCAGTCAGTCAGGATTTTCTTTTAATTGAGATAAGGTGTGAGATTAGCAGTTAAAACAGGTAGTAACGGTCCATTGTTGCGCTTATTATTGACGTGAAATTTGCCCACACCATGAACCAAAATTCGGTGGCATCTGGGAGGCTTCTGTTAAAATTGCAAAATCCGAATCAAATCATCCTAATCGTTTTCCAGTTAAAAGGTAAATCGTCATTACTAGCTTGAATCGTAGACTACGGTAACGATCTTTGAGGTCAACAATTTCAAATCACTCATATTTATTTGCCCTGGTCCACTTGTGCTGCATACTCCACTGACTAGTGGAGTCATTGCGTTTGATGTTTGCTTGACAGATTGCTCAAGAGATTCCATAGTCACGCAAACTATAATTTCATCTTATAATTTTAGCTTTGGATTTGCTTAGTATAACTTCATTTTTCGTCATTGTTTCATAACGGCAGTGTGATTTTTGCTGAAACAGATTCTCAGCTTCGTTTTAGCTATTATTGCATAAAAACGACAATTTAGGATCCATTTATACGTTGAAATAGTTCGTTCATTCGTTCGTACTGAAGTCATTAAGACATATTTTTGCATTATAAGCAAATCTCTGGTAACCATGCTAGGTTTTTTTAAATGAGCCCTGTTTTTGTACCTTGGTCATATCTTAGATATGCTGTTACAGCTTGTTTTATTTCAAAGGTGACAAAAGCTATAATTGTAATTATAATGCAATCTCGTAATTCCTGACTTTTTTTAACAGACATAGTGCTACCGAAAAGTTGGTGTCTTGGGTGTCGTATTGTATCAGGATGTTAAACAGCTGGTAGAAAACCGTGCGGAGTGGCGGTCACTCCTCTCTTAAATTTAAGAAGAAGACTGTTTAGTTTTGTGATTTTGGAAATTGTTTCTAGAAGTTTAAAGTGCTCTTTATACTTCGCATAGAACATTTTGCTGTTATTCTTACGCTGGATTTGTACGGTCAGCATCAAAAGTAGCTGGTCATTTTGTACTTTATCATATTTAATAACAAGTATGACGTTTTGCGCCTAACTGTAGAGCGACAAGGTACAAAAGTGACCAGCTACTTTTGATGCTGGCTGTAGACAAGTTCATACTCGTACTTAATGTTAAAACCATTTCTAATTTTCACATTCGCACAATTATAACAAGGCTTGCAATTTGAATGCGGCCGGGCGTCCAGTTTCACCACGATTAGTATGTTTTGCCCTGCGCCCGCGCGTGCCAGTAGAAATGCCGGTTAATGGCTGCAGAGCCAGCAGAGCCAATGATAGAAAGTCTATTGATTTAGCTTAAAACAGTCCACTGAAGAAGTCATCGTCATTATCATAAAATAACTAAGTACAGGGTGCTAACAAATTAGGTGCCAATATTTCTATGACTTACTCTACTCATAGCTCCGAAGTAGCGTAGGGTAGCTCCGAAGGAGTGTTGAAGTCTCTCGGTAGAGGGCATTAACATAGATGCGCTTTATCACTGCCTAATGTGATTATAACAGACTGAAGTGTACGATGTATGGGAAAGATTCGTCGCTAACTTCTAGACCAGTGATGGTGTAGGGGTAAGCACGCAGCACGGAACGCTGAGGACCTGGGTTCGATTCCCAGCATTGGTCTTTTTTCTGGGGTTTTTTCTGTGCATCTATATTTCAGTTTGTATTTAGTTTGAAATATATGGTTTCACGGGATGACCGTAAAAGCAATAAAAAATGAAGTTGAAGAAAAATAAAAAAATAAATAGAAAAAGATACTTCATACTTAACTTACTCTACTCGTCAAAACAAGTCACTTTTGTTCTGACAACTTTCCAGATTAAAAAATAGGTAACTCGACTTTCCATTACTAAAGCAGTAATCCGTTTGGAAGGATATGTATGAAAAGTTTGCGTTTTTTTTTAATGTTGAATAGTTTCTGAGTGAAAGTGACTTGTTTTGATGTGTAAGTTACGCTCTGGAAATATTGGTACCTAATTTATTAGCAACTTATATAAATTAAAAATTTTAAAACCACACATTAGTAAGTTTGAAAACAAAGTAAATGCCCATTATTTACTGTGAGTTAACGACCGCTTTAGCCTAGTTGGTAGTGACCCTGCCTACGAAGCAAGAGGTCCTGGGTTCAAATCCCGGTAAGGGCATTTATTTGTGTGATGAGCACGAAAATATTTGTTCCTGAGTTATGGATGTTTTCTATGTATTTAAGTATTTATTTATCTATATAAGTATGTTTATCCGTTGCTTAGTACCCATAACACAAGCTTTGCTAAGCTTACTTTGGGACTAGGTCAATTGGTGTGAATTGTCCCATGATATTTATTTATTTATTTATTTATTTATTATGCATCTAAGAACCCTTCCGCAGTTAAGAGCTGATAACTTTGAAACGGCTGAACCGATTTTGATGAAATATATCTTAGAACCATCGCCAAGAAACCTGCATATAAATAAAGAAACTGCATCCAAATCGGTTCACCCGTTTAAGAGCTATAATGCCACAGACAGACACATGTACACACCACACACACGCACACAGCGGTCAAACTTATAACACCCGTTAATTTTGGAACAAACGCTCGAACAGTGACATTAATGACCCAATGTATTAGTGAGATTAACATTTTTTTAAATGTTGAAAGTTAAAGGTGCATGGTTATGCAACAATTAAAATACCTACTTAACATTGATATTGTCAAAATGTGACAATTTACTTTCTTCATAATCAAAATAAAAAATGTTACCGTAACAGTCAAAGTGCTTTTATCTTTAGCAATTAGCTGTTGTGAATAATAAAATTAACTTTTAACTTTTTGAAGGAAAAAAAGAAAAAGGTGTTGTTGTTTAACTTAATTATGGGTGTGAACGATCCATTATCGTTTACTGTGAGTGTAGGTTCGTTCCAGATCACCTCTCCCAAATCATTTATTGAATCAGAAGATACTTTGCGGAGGTCCATATTAATGAACTGAAACAATTACTTTGCTCACCCGCGACCTTACGATAGTTACGTTTATGCAAGAAATACCTGTTCATGCAATTCCTCCAACGAACACACACAAATCACACAAACCCAACTGTCACCACCACCAAACTGTGTTAGCTAACATTTGGTATCATAGCTTACCGTTGTGGTACCTGCTCTGAAGATGAACTCTGGTTGAGTTCGAAACGCGTCAGTGTAGTTTGGTGGTGGTGACAGTTGGGTTTGTGTGATTTGTGTGTTCATACAGTGCGGAGGTGGAGGAACTGCATGAACACGCATTTCTTACATAATCGTAACTATCGTAAGGTCGCGGGTGAGCGAAGTAATTGTTTCAGTTCATTAAACATTCAGTTCTTGAGTAAATTAATGATAGATTCACTCAAAGGCCAACTAGAAAGTTCTAGAACTTTCCTCGCACAAGTTCCGCGTGGCTACACCCTGCACCTAGTACTTGGTGCAGGAAGCAAACCGTTAGGTTGCCCTAGGGCCGAGTTCGATAGCCGCGCGATTGTAAATGCCTTGACTTAGAGCACTGAGCCAAACGGAGGCGTATTGCGCACTATATCGCACAATATTGTGTATAATGTCATCTAGAATGAAGTAAACTCATCATAAGTTACGTCGCACTCGAGGGGGCATTTTGCGGGCACCCGGTCGGTAAGGTTTACAAATTACACATTATGTAGACAATTCAAGATTGGTAAATGATAACGGGTATGTTACAGTCAGCATCAAAAGTAGCTGGTCACTTATGTACCTTGTCGCTCGACAGTTAGGTGCAAAACGTCATACTTGATTGACAATTAATTGTGTTATTACGACAAAGTGCAAAAGTGACCAGCTACTTTTGATGCTGACCGTACAAATGCTAAGTACGTATACTCGTTAGTTAAAATGTTTTTTCTTTTCGTAAACCTTACCGTGCTCGATTCTTAGATGCAACATGTAAAGTATGTATTAATTTACATAAATATGAATATAAGTATCCGTTGTCTAGAGACCATAGTACAAGCTTTGCTTAGTTTGGGACCAGGGGCCTGTTGCATAACAAAGTACAAATAATATTACAAGCGGAACTCTTGCTTCAGTTATATTAACTAGAAAGGGAGTTCCGTTTGGAATATAAGTTGTACTTTGTTATGCAATAGGCCCCAGGGGCTAAATTCAGGTTTGCGAGCGGTAATTAAATCGTTTGGGAAAAGATAGGAATGGGTTGAGCTTGGGATGAGCCTTATTTTCCTGTTAATTCGCTTTGTATATAAATAATAAATAAACAAATAAATAAATAAGGCTCATCCCAAACTCAGCCCAAACCTCTCCAAACTAGTGATTTTTGGCGTTCTTGAATAGCAGTTCAGACCAAACCCAACCCAAACGATTGAATTACCGCTACCAAACCCGTGAAGGCCCGTTCCTAAATTTAGCCCCAGGTCAATTTGGTGTCAATTGTCCCATGATTTATTTATTTTATTAATTTATTTGTATAAAATACTATTTTCGGCCTCCGTTCGGTTTAATACTCTAAGCTTCAGAATGCTAATTGGTTTTATTTATAGTATATTTACTATACCGTTAGACTTGTGCCGTGATGGGTTGTTATGGAGATGTGTTATGCGATGCGTAATCATTATAGATGTCTGTTTTTGTTGTTCGATGGTTGAGATATTAATTCAATGGTATCTGAATAATTTATACATTCTTATGAATTAATTGATAGTCGAGACATCACAGTATAATTTGATAGCGTGTTATTTGAGACCGTTCATTAAAGGTAGATGTGATACAGTAGCGGGGAGTAAACATTTTAATTAGGCAAACTAATAATTAGGCATACTCAATACTCGATTCTTTATTGCTTTTCCATAATCTATGTTACAGATTTTAAATAAGGATATATCATGATCATCATGGACCCTGTTAGGCACAAACATTGAAATGATATGGCAACTTTTAATGTATTTGTAATTAATTATTGTTTATTTTAGATTTTGCCTTATATCTATAAATATTCATAAACTAAATTTTGTACATTTATTCTGTCTTTTTACTTTATGTCTATTTTACATTATAACTTGTCATCTACGTATTCATTTATGGAATAGTTGCATTTTTCTAACATAAATAGTTTCAAGTTTCAAAAACTGATTCAAGGCGCGCCGCAAACGCGACGCGCCCCCGTCCCACGTTTCTTCTACATGTGCGACTTGAAGCCAGTACCTCTACCATGAGTTTACACTAGTTGACAGTGACCGTACTCGCTAGCGACGGCGTAAATGATTTGTATGGAGAATTGTACTTCCGTAAGTGACCGCTAGAGGCGCTGTACAATTCTCCATACAAATAATTTACGCCGTCGCTAGCGAGTACGGTCACGTAAACTAGTGTAAACTCAAGGTAGTGATACTGGCCACAGCCACATCAACTTACTGTAATATACCTTTATTAATATGAAAAATAGCTCATGATTACTCGGGACTGGTAAAGTGCTTCTTTGTAAGAACAAACTAGTTTTCATTCCCCGTATTGCCCGTAATTACGTAATCACTATAATCAGACCCCAGCTACCTTAATAGGTTTATTTTAAGTTATCAGCTGTATACTGCTAACCCTATAAGGGGGTTTTCAGAAAAAAATGTACCCGTTTTGCCTTAATTATCCTTAATTTTCCATACAAAATTTATTAGTCAGTTTTGTGACGGTCCATACAACATGTATGATTAACTGCGTCACAAAACTGACAGTTAAAAGAGGGACACTTTTTAGGGTTCCGTAGTCAACTAGGAACCCTTATAGTTTCGCCATGTCTGTCCGTATGTCTGTCTGTCTGTCTGTTGGCATGAATATATATATCAGTCACGCCGACAAAGTGATTAAATAAAAAAAACTAAAATAATTTTTTTTAGGGTACCTCCCATAGACGTAAAGTGGGGGTGATTTTTTTTTCTCGACTAACCCTATAGTGTGGAAAATCGTTGGATAGGTCTTTTAAAACCATTGGGGGGTTGCTGATATGATTTTACTATTCAGTGATCTGTTTGCGAAATATTCAACTTTAAAGTGAAAATTTTCATTAAAATCGACCGTCCCCCCCCCCCTCTAAAATCTAAACTGTTGGGTGGAAAAATTTGAAAAAATTCAGAATGGTAGTAAATATAATATATTTATAAGGAAAATTATAGCGGCTAAAATTGCTTGGGAATTATTTGTAGTTTAAGAGTAAATAGTAGCCTAAGGTATAAAACATACCTAAACTTGGAAGATTCCGTAGACATACGAAATCCTTTGAAAAATATTACTTGATTTTTTCGTAATGGCTACGGAACCCTATCTTGGGCGTGTCCGACACGCTCTTGGCCGGTTTTTTTTATTGCTTAAATCGATAGTGCTTGTGATTCTGAGTAGAAATAAACCAAAATTTGTTAGGTTTTTAAAAAAAAAAAGGTACAGGGTACACTTTTTTCCGAAAATGCCCACAAATGCGATAGTTTGTGATTGTTACTCAATCACACCGAAACGGCTGGCTTCTGTAAATTTCGAGAATAGTGGGTACTTTTAATAATAAATCTATGAAGTGTACCCATTTAGAATTCTCCGCGGAGGGAGTCGCGGGCAAAATCAAGTTTAAGTTCTTAAAGTTATAAATTTGTTAGATTTTATCCTATAACCAAGAAACATATATTATATTACATTATATTTTCTTACGAACGCCTGTTCCATTCATGTCTCGAATTAATTTTATCTAATGACATTACATTACATTAAGGGAGTGTTTCACCACCTTATTGTCAAACTGCTGGTTACGTTACCAATGAATAAACTAAGTACTGGACAAATCTGTCAGCTAGTGTTTTTTCAGTTTCACCACTCCGGTCCTGTGCAAACTAAGTACCACTTAACTAATCGTGGGTTTAACAAAAAGTCGGAATGGCAACGTCGCATTTCACGACCACGCGTTCCTGTTCGCACACTTTCGTTCAAAGAGTCACTCATTATTAAAGCAAAAGAAATGGTTAACTATATAATTTTTGAATAAATCAATTTTTTTTTGCATAAATTAACATGTAACATTATAATTGATCCAAAAACGGTATTTATTTACCATACTTTGTTAACAATAACAAAGAAAAATAAAATCACGTAAAACGAATCGAAAAGTGGCGCCAAATCATTTGACAGATAAACTTTTTTAATGGCGACATACAAGTTCAGGTAGAACAAACGATTTAGCCACTGAAAAAAAGTTTGTTATTGAAAAATATTACGATATTTTGGATTTATTTTTACATACTAAAAGTAAACCTACATTTTTTATTCAAATCTTGATATTTAAATTATTTTATGCAATTTAGCATGACCTCTTTCTTTAACAAATAAAAAATACTTTGATTTATTTTTCTGAAACCGGCTGAAGGGCTCTCCAACCATGGCCACAAAAAATAAACTAACTTTATGTGACGGATAAAAATGCTAAATGCCTCCTGATCTGATGGTCAAATTAAGAAACAGTTTGTCCGTCACTTAGCGCTAATCGAGACTGGTGAAACAGAAATTTTAATTCCATCTGTCAAATAATGTTATGATTAAGCTAATCCGAACTTTAAGAAAAGTGGTGAAACAGCCCCTAAACCTTGTTACGACAAACTCATTTAAAACGATACCCGTGGCGCTGTCATTGATTGAAATACGAAAAAAAGTATGTTTAGTTTGTGACGGGACCTTTACAATCTCACCCGGATTTAGTATAGATTATATTGCAAAAGATCTGTATTAATAAATTTAAGGTAAAAAAACTTGACATTTCGCTATAGAAGTGGTCTTGACGCATATTAACAGCGGGTCAATAAAAATGTAAATTTGATGAACAGATTAGATACTAATATTTTGATAGTTTACTGTTTTGAAGTATAACAAGTCCAAGTAGCTCACGTCGAGCGAGAGATGCTTTTATGCGTTATTTTTATTTGCACCAGCCTCTAGCGCCTTTCCTCGACTAGTAATAATAATAATGTATTGATCTTTCACAAGCATTCGTTTTTTTAGGGTTCCGTACCCAAAGGGTAGAAACGGGACCCTATTACTGAGACTTTGCTCTCCGTCCGTCTGTCTGTCTGTCCGGCTGTCACCAGACTGTATCTCATGAACCGTGATAGCTAGACAGTCGAAATTTTCACAGATGATGTATTTCGGTTGCCGCTATAACAATGAATACTAAAAAACAGAATAAAATAAATATTTAAAGGGGCTCCCATACAACAAACGCGATTTTTTTGCTCGTTTTTGCTCGATATTAATAACGGCAACAGGTAGACGCTTGAAATATTCACAGAATATTTAGTTATATATTAACTTTAAAAATAAATAGTTTTTTTTTTAAAAACAAATATTTAAAGGGGCTTCCATACAAAAAACGTGATTTTTTTGCCGTCCGACTCGCACTTGGCCGGTTTTTTACAAATAGCAAAATAAAATCAAGATAAATCTTTGGCAAGAAAAGTAAAACCCCTTCTACACGGTCGGGACCAACCGCCGACCGTCGTGTCGCTCGCGTCGGCCGACAGCGTTCCATACGGTTGGGGCCGACCACGGACAAGACAATGCGCTCGCGACCAAGGCCGTTGACATCAACCAAATATCGGTCGGGTCAACCGATTTCTACACTGTCCATTTTTAAATCAACCCGACCAAGGACACGATGGTTGGCGGTTGGTCCCGACCGTGTAGAAGGCCTTTAAAGCAAGTAAAGTAGCCGAGGATCGTGCTCAGTGGCGTGCCATGGGAGAGGCCTATGTCCAGCAGTGGACGAGCATAGGCTGATGAAGAAAAGTAAATGTCCTTTATTGAATGTATATGTCACTGCTGAACCCAAGATATTGTCAAGAACACACACATGCATCATGGATTTTATAAGAAACTACTCAATTATTGGTTCTTTGGCATCCAATACAAAGTAATCAATCAATGAAGATTCCATTGAGGTATTACTGATCTTAAAAGTAAGACAAGAAATGTCGTAAATTGCAAACCCAATGAATTATTAAACAACCTGTCATGTGGGAGCGTTTTGCATTGCTTTGTCATAAGACGCATAAGTATATGTGTTATTAAGGAATAATGCTAATTGTAAACGTTTCATACGTATTCATGGCTTTTTGTTCTTCATTACATAATTAATTGAGGTATTTTTTTGTCTAGCAGTGTCAGCCACAGCTATACTTATAAGAAGTAACAATATAATTATAGACGTCGAGTTGCGGAAATTAGCCCGTTATTACCTACCACCTATTACCTATAACAATATAATTAGAAATAGTCTTTACTAGCTTGTGCCCGCGACATCGTCCGCGCCGAGATAAAATTTATAGACAACTCCCGTTCTCTATCCCGCGGGAATTTCCAAAATTCCCTTAGAAGATGTTATCTGCATCAAGGATTTATAACAGCTACAGAGATAAGGTCACTTTGAATCAAATATATATCCCGTTTATTCCTTTTCCCGTGAGAATTTTTAATGATTTAGACTCTACAAGTGATATTGAACATTAGCAGCGGCGGCGTAGGGTAGATTGGCACCCCAGTCGGTTTTGTATTGAGCACCCCTATCTATACCTATAAAACACTACCGTGACTGACTGACTGACTGACTGACTGAATGACTGACTGACTGACTGACTGACTGACTGACTGACAGACAACGCACAGCCTAAACTACTGGTGCTAGAGACTTGAAATTTGGCATACATGTACCTTGAGAGTATTGTAGAGGTGCACTAAGGAAAGATTTTTCGAAATTCCCACGGGATAGGGATATATCTATACTTTCTTTGTTTTTTGTTTGTAGCCGAATCTCTGAAACTATTGAGCCGATTTTAAATTTTTTTTCACCAATAGAAAGCTACATTATCTTTTATTGACATAAGTTACTTTTTATCCGGGAAAATGCGAAATTCCCACGGGATAGAAATAAATTAATTCAATTTCAAGGCTGATTTTTAAAATTCTTACATATTATGTGATATAACTATCCCTGATTGACATAGGCTACTTTTTTTTCGGGAAAAAACTGAGTCTTCGCGTACGAAGTCGCGGGCAAAAGCTAGTACTTAATATAAAACACCAAATACTAAACATGCTTACGAAACTTCATTTTTATAAAATATTCGATCACATTATCAAATAGCCTCAATCGTAAAATCTCCAACACGATGTCCTTCTTTGGATGTACGAGTGAGTTGTCGTTGTCACCCCTTGGTGCGTGGCACCCGGGGCGGACCGCCTCCTCCGCCCCCCCTTTACGCCCCCACTGAACATTAGAATGCTAAAGAAATAGGGATAAAACCATCAACCAACTGACGTAATTGTGGTGAGCTGTCAAAACACGATCCTCCCATAGACTTTCTAGTAATAGCTAGTTATGCGTCACTAATTGTGCAGTTTATCTATTCCTCTTATTTCTTGGTCCACTATTACACTTTGACGAAGTTTTGCAATATGAGCTGAAAAAAATACTTGAAATTTATAGTTTTTGGTTGAAATCATACTAATATTATATATTACTAGCTGTTGTTGTTACTAGGTGTAGTCGAACTAATCTTGTTTCCCCATACAAACTTTGGACCCCCGTTTCACCCCCTTTGGGAATGAATTTTGAAAAATCCTTTCTTAGTGCACCCCTAGACCTCATAAGGAACCTACATGCCAAATTTGGAATCTCTAAAATAAGAATAAGAATAAGAATAAGAATAAGAATAAGAATAGTTTATTGTTCAAACTGTGTACATTTGTGGTAGTATTTATAGCTTAAATCGTCTCAACAGCTTGTCCTTTTCGGACGTACAATGTCATTCATTGGACTCAAATAACTTTAATATTTTACACAGAAGTATTCATTTAAATCATAAAAACATTTACAGAGAAGAAATTCTTTAAGCTTCTTCTTGAATTGCGCACCATCTAGTGATTTGATATCTTCCGGCAAGTGATTGAAAATTTTTACTCCATTACAATATGTGCTCTTTCTTAGTATGTAGCTAGAGGCTTGGGCTCTAGGCCCAGTGGTTTGGGCTGTGCGTTGATATGTCAGTCAGTCAGTCAGTTTCTTCTTTTATATATTAAGATTTTAACTTATAAATGTGAAAATGTGTTTGTTTGTCTTTCTTTCACGTTGAAACTAAGCGATGGCTTCTGGCTGGGCTGGAGAGTGACATAGGCTACTTCTTACCACGGCAAACTATCTCATATACCCACGGGAAAACTCGTTTTAATCTACTTCAGCGGGGGTGAAGCCGCGGGCATCAATTAGTAAAATTATATATTAAGTAGAAGACTCTCACATAAAGGTGTAAAAAGCATGAGAAAGAACATAAATGAAAATAAATAAATTAAATATCTCCATACAAAAGTATTACCATATTCAAGCATTTTACGTTCAGTAGATTTCATATAATTTCTACGTATTCTTTATGTCAGAGAAAACTGGAATGCAAAGAAATAGTACATTACTGCAGCGGCCGCGAAATAGGGGATTGCCGGCCGAGTAGTTATAGATGGCCGAGTGTTAACGAGGCCATCTAGAGATACGAGGCCGGCAATCCCTGTTCGTGGCCAAGGCTTGTATAAAGTTTTTCTCAAACATGCATCATCATCATCACCACCATCATCACCGCCATCATCATCACCATCACCATCACCATCACCAACAACATCATCAACATCCATCAACATCCATCAACATCCATCAACATCCGTCAACATCCATGAACAAGAACATCCATCAACATCCATCCATCCATCCATCCATCAACATCCATCAACAACCATCAACATCCATCAACATCCATCAACATCCAACAACATCCATCAACATCCATCAACATACATCAACATCCATCAACCAACATCCATCAACATCCATCAACATCCATCAACAACCATCAACCAACATCCATCAACATCCATCAACATCCATCAACATCCATCAACATCCATTAACCAACATCCATCAACCAACATCCATCAACATCCATCAACCAACATTCATCAACATCCATCAACATCCATCAACCAACATCCATCAACATCCATCAACCAACATCCATCAACATCCATCAACATCCATCAACATCCATCAACATCCATCAACATCCATCCATCCATCCATCCATCAACATCCATCCATCCCTCCGTCCTTCCGTCCGTCCGTCCGTCCATCCGTCCGTCCATCCATCCATCCAAGTCGACCACGTCGACCTATTAAACGTCATGGTGCTGTGTGACATAAAACAATAGACGATCACTTTGCTGGCCTTGGCCAGCAATGTTGTATGAAATTCCATTATTGACCTCTCGTCTAGCCGCACCTGCAACGTGACAGTTCGTGGCGTATTTTAAGGAACATAACGTCAATATTTCATAGCATGTTTGAGAAAAAGAATTATGTTTCTCTCGAATTCTGGAAACTTTAAAAGTCACGTGGCAGACTAAATATACTAAATATCAAACAGGTGCTCGGTCAAGTTCAAGGCAAGTATACACATGACTCGTACCTATTTTAGAAACAAACTGAAAAAAACCGGCCAACTGCGAGTCGGACTCGCGCACGAAGGGTCCCGTACAATTATCTGTAAAAATCACGTTTGCTGTATGGGAGCCCCCATTAAATATGTTTTATTTTAATTTAATGACTTATTTTTAAAGTCAATACATAATTAAATATTCTGTGAATATTTCAAGCTTCTACCTATTGCCGTTATCAATATCGAGCAAAAACGAGCAAAAATATAACGTTTGTTGTATGGGAGCCCCCTTAAATATTTATTTTATTACATTTTTTAGTATTTTTTGTTATAGCGGCAACCGAAATACATCATCTGTGAAAATTTCTGCCTGGTGACAGACGGACAGACGAACAAACGGACGGACGGACGGACGGACAGCGGAGCGGAGCGGAGTCAGTAATAGGGTTTCCGTTTTACCCTTTAGGTACGGAACCCTAAAAAAGGCAACTAATTTAAGCCATTTAAAATAACAGGTTATTCTGAACCCATTTGCTATAATGGGCCTTATAAGGAAGCTAAAGGTCACTCAAAGATCGATAGAGTGAGCTATGCTCGGACTTTACCTGCTTGAGCGAATCAGAAATGAGGATGCGCAGGCGAACCAAAGTAATTTAATGAATCAGGGGCTAAATTCAGGAACGGGCTTTTACGGGTTAGGTAGCGGTAATTCAATCGTTTGGGTTGGATTTGGTTTGAACTGTTCAGGAATGCCAAAAATCACTGGTTTGCGGGAGGTTTGGGCTGAGTTTGGGCTGAGCCTTATTTATTTGTTTTTTTTTATTTACAAAGCGAATTAACAGGAAAATAAGGCTCAATCCATTCATATCCTCTCCCAAACGATTGAATTACCGCTCGCAAACCGTGTTGGGCCGTTCCTGAATTTAGCCCCAGGCCCCAGGCCCCAGGCGTGGTTTGCGGAGGTCAATATTAATGAACTGAAACAATTACTTTGCTCACCCGCGACCTTACGATAGTTACGTTTATGTAAGAAACGCGTGTTCATGCAGTTCCTCCACCTCCACACTGTACGAACACACACAAATCACACACACCCAACTATCACCACCACCAAACTACACTGACAAAGTCGCTTCCCGCTGTCTGTCTGTTGAGCAGCTTATTTTTTTTATCCAATTTTCTTTTTCATCAATTATGGCTCTCCTTAGTTCCTCGATATAAAAAAAAATTACCCCCCCCCCCCCACACCCGCTCCTATTGGTGTTAGCGTGATGCTATATAGCCTTCCTCGATAAATGGGCTATCTAACACTGTAAGAATTTTTCAAATCGGAGCAGTAGTTCCTGAGATTAGCGCGTTCAAACAAACAAACTCTTCAGCTTTATAATATTAGTAAATGTAGATACATGCATAATTGCACCCGTGCGAAGCAGGGGCGGGTCGCTAGTCAGAGTATATACCACAAACGTTCACTATGCTATGTTGATAGAAGAAGTTAATAGAAGAAGAATATTTAAACGACGATAACTTTTTCATTGTTAAGTACCCGATTTTAATGAAACAAAGCTTAAATGTTGCTACAAGTTAAGCTTCCTCTATCTGCGAAAACTGCAAGAAAATCCATTCAGTAGTTTCGGAGATGAGCAAGTACTGTGGGCTGCAAAATTGCATGGCCATCTCGGGGCGATAATCGCGTGAGCGCGCGCGCGCGCGCGGGTTTGTTAATTTGTTGTGTATGTTCCAGCAAAATAAAATTCATTTCATTTCATTACTTACGGTGATATGATTAAATTAATTTAATAATTTCCATTTCAATGTAAGATATCATTAAATTCATTTCATTTCATTTCATTTCATAACGAACTAAAACAATCCAATCCAATTGTTAATGGAGTTTAACATTTGGTAGCATAGCATACGGTTGTGGTAACTCTGAAGATGAGCTCTGGTTGAGTTCGAAACGCGTCAGTGTAGCTTGGTGGTGGTGATGGTTGGGTTTATGTGATTTGTGTGTGTTCGTACAGTGTGGAGGTGGAGGAACTGCATGAACGCACATTTCTTGCATAAACGTAACTATTGTAAGGTCGCGGGTGAGCAAAGTAATTGTTAATTTTAGTTCATTAATATGGACCTCCGCAAAGTAACGCCTGATTCAATAAATTATTTGTTAATAACAACAAACGATCAAACACTGCTCACGCGATTATCGCCCCAAGATGTCCATGCACTTTTTCAGCCCATCGTACATACAGACAGACAGACGCATGATTTCTGCTGTCTCATTTTATGGTATAGATTTACATTGAATAAATTCAACACCAGGGTGACTTGACGTTCTTCAACTTTGTAAGTTTCCGTATAAGATAACTAAGCAATATACCGCTATTGCATGCAGATTGTGCAGTGGTGCACTCACTGAGACGCTGCAATATTGCATAGCGATGCATTTTAGATTTTCTCCGCGCTTCCGTAACGATCTCTGTCTGATTTGTATAATAAATCATTTACTGTAATATCTTATATGGTTAACAGCCATAAGCTGTTCCTCTTCAATAATTATCTTCTTTCATTCTTTTTTCTACTCCTGTAGTATAATCTTTCAATTATATGGTCAAAAACTATGCAATAATAACTAACGTTATAAGTCTGTTCCAACTTCTATACTCTATGGTGCAAATTCAGTAACCCATAGTAATTTCATTATGTTACGGGACAGAGTAATTTCATAAAAAGAACATTCATAAAAAGAATACTGAAATCAATTTTGATAATCGAGTTTCTTTAAATATGCGTGTGCCACGTGATTGGTTGCTTAAAAATGAGTAAGAACAGGTAGGACCAATCACAATCAAGGTTTATTTTTTCAAGCGAAATTTCGTAATTGAGAACACGCTGATCAAGCTCTATGGTACGAGTACGGTAGCAAATTAAAAAAAAATAAAGCTGGAAATTAATATAAAGTCAATATACATTAATTAAAGTATGTTTACATTAACAATTATTAAATAATGAATACTTAAATAACGGGCAATAAATGAATTTTAAAGTCATTATTAAATATGAATATTTTAACATCATTCAATTTGGCTGTATGACCTAAAGTTCCCGGGTCCATTCTAAGGTTGCGAGTAGTGAAAAAAAAAGTTTCAAAATAGCGGGAATTTGTTTTGCTTTGCACGGAGTTCTTTCAATTCAAGTTGAAAGAAATAAAAGAGTTAATCACTATTTAAATGACTTTTTATGTGTGAGAATTTGTGACTTTGGTGAATTACGAGGGGCGTTCAATATAAAGTGAGAATGAGATGCAAACTCTTTTAATATTACGAAATTAAATACTGGCCGGTAAAGCTAATCTATCTAGCTGATTGCTATGAAAAAAAAACTAACTGTCTTTTGTTTAAAAAAATATACGGTAATTTCTTTGCAATACTATTGAGTACGTTAGCGAAAATGGAGAAAATTGAACTGCGCGCCGTTATCAAATACTTGTATTTGAAAAATTTTTCTACGGACCAAGTCAATTTGGATTTGCGGGACACTTTAGGGTCTAATGCTCCTCCGTATTCGACAGTCGCACGTTGGTGCGCCGAATTTAGACGTGGAAGAACATCGACAATGGACGACCCCCGCTCCGGACGCCCTACTACAGCAGTAACTGAAGAAATTGTGAAAAAAGTCGAAAACTCAGTTTTGGCGGATCGTCGTGTCACAGTTCGTTTTATTGCTGAAAATGTAAAGATTTCAACAGGGAGCGTGCATAATATTTTACATGAACGCTTGGGTATGAAAAAGGTATCTGCGCGTTGGGTATCAAGAATGCTTACTGACACGCAAAAACAAACTAGACTAGAGATTTGTCAAGAAGCTTTGAATCTGATGCAGCAAGACCGGGAACTTTTTTTGGCGCGATTTATAACAATGGACGAAACATGGCTCCATCATTACGACCCTGAAACGAAACTGCAGTCTATGACATGGAAAAGGCCATCATCTCCAACTCCGAAGAAATTCAAGGTGAGCCCATCTGCCGGTAAGGTCATGGGCTCTGTTTTTTGGGATGGTAAAGGGGTATTAATGATTGAGTATCTCGAGCATGGAGCCACTATTACGGGCACTTTATACGCCAAACAAATAGCAACATTGCGCAATGAGATCCGCGAAAAACGGCGAGGTAAACTCTCGAAAGTTGTGCTGTTCCACCAGGACAATGCCCCGGCACACAAGTCCGCCGTTGCAATGGCTGCAATTCGTGATGCTGGGTTCGATATCCTTAAGCGTCCTCCGTATTCACCAGATCTCGCTCCCAGTGATTTCTACCTATTTCCGAGATTGAAACAATACCTGAGAGGCCAGAAATTTGAAGACGACGACGCGGTAGTCGCTGCAGTACAAGATTTTTCAAGTACTCAAGATGAGACCTTTTTTAAAAATGGAATTTTAAGTTTAGAAAAAAGATATACTAAGTGTATTATGCTAAAAGGTGACTATGTCGAAAAATAAAATGACATTTAGTAAAAGTTGTTTATAACATACTCATTCTCACTTTTTATTGAACGCCCAAGTGATGCAGAAATGTTGACGCCGCTAGAAATAAAACAGGCGGCAATTGAAGTGAGCAATAATTTGCTACTTTTAAAATCGAAAAGTTCATTTATTGTCCGTTATGTAAGTAATCATTATTTAATAATTGTTTATTTTGAACTCGTAGAAAAAGTAATGTATGCAACTATCCATAATCGGCCATTAAGACACTCATGCGTATCTATTATGACATTCAGCTTCGCCTCATGTCATAAACTCGCATTCGTGTCTTAATGGCCCTTATTATGATACAGTTGCATAAAATACTATTATATCAGTGGAACATAAATAATAGGTATAATATACATATTCAATGATGCGTGTGAGATTCCCGATACGATATCGGAGGGAGTTAAATGTATGAAATATGATCTGTCTTTCATATTGTCCGACACGATATCGGATATCGGAGATACATATTAACTCATATTACTTAACTCCCTCCGATATCGTATCGGCGTCGGACACCGATATCGGATCGGATAATGTGAAAACGCTCTTAAAGTTACCTATTCCTGTAATAAAAGATCCTGTTTTTCTTTAAATGTCTCGGTCTGAGTCATTTCATTTCATTTACTTATTTCATTTAGAAGTCATGTACATTACAAAAGGTGACATATCTATGCAGTAGTAGGTACACAACACCCTGTTAGGGTACAAAAATGAGAATTCACAGACTGTGTTAATTCTAATTACATATTAACTACATTTAATTTATCATCCGGATTTGTTAGATGAGTGATGTCATAAAAAAACTTACATTAATACAATATGATATGAATTTAATGTAATTTTTCAAAATATAATTAAATTGAATTGTAGCATATCTTTAATATGTAATATTACACTTATGGCAACCCACTTGTAAGTGAACGTGACATGTTATCATCCAAGTACAACGCACTATCGAAGTTTTCCAACTTACCTAGCAGTGGCGAAGGGTACTAACGACCCTATTCCCCCGGGTTGACTAAACTTTCGAAGTTACCAAGCACATCTCTTCCATTACTGCACTTTCCAGAAGAGGATAACTGAAGTTTAGGTTTATATGCTGCGGCTTTCGACCACTTTCGACCTTAACTCGTTGACATAGAGTCGAATAGTGACGAACCTTTTCTTACCCCGATTATACCTAGTTTTATTCTTATTCCCGATTACCACGTCGTGTCATGTTAGGTGCAGTAGCGTATGCAAAGAGAGATGTTGGGAGGCCATCGCATCGCTATAAAGACTGCGCCAAACGTGACATGGCCAGTTTTAAGATTGACCACCAGGCTTGGGAAAAGCTCGCGGGAAATCGACCAGAATGGCGCAAATGTGTAGTGGAGGGTCGCAAGTCTTGCGATGAGGCCTGGTTCAAGACACTTGCTGACAAGAGGCAGAAACAACATCAAGGTTGCCTCGGTTACAACCTCCGCAAACTTCTCTTGTCGAGCCTGCGGTAGAGTGTGTGGCTCTCGCATTGGTTTGCATAGCCATAGAAGACGTTGTACCCCACACGGTACGCCATGAATCGTCTGTAATAGACGCAAAGGCCTATATATATATTCTTATTCCAATGTCAATTGAAAATACGTTATTTGTGAAGCATAAGAAATAAATCGCTCCTCAAATAGATCTCACGCTTATCATCGATCTGTAATATTTATATTTTCTCTTTGCTCTCGCGGCACGCACATCCGATGCACAGATCTGAGTAACAGGATAGCATATATATATTATTTTATTTTTATTAGCAATACGGCTGCTCACCGTGGTTCAGTTGGTAGAACACCAAGTTTGGGGCGCATACCCGGGAGACGTGGGTTCGAATCCCGCCGGCGCACCCGAAAAACTTTTTCGCTTTTAAATAATCTTAGGATAGCTTAACTTTTTATTTAGTTGTTTACATTTTATCATCATCATATCCGTCCCACTGCAGGGCACAGGCCTCCTCTCAGAATGAGAGGGGATGGGCCGTAGTGCCCACGCGGGCCCAGTGCGGATTGGGAACTTCACACACACCATTGAATTTCTTCGCAGGTGTATGCAGGTTTCCTCACGATGTTTTCCTTCACCGTTAAGCTCATGGTACATTTCCAATGTAATTTCGCACATAAATTCCAAAAAACTCAAAGGTGCGAGCCGGGACTTGAACACAACTTGACTTGACTTGTTAGTTTATAGTAATAACATTTGATTATAATCTTACTAGCTGTTGCCTGCGACTCCGTCCGCGAAGAATAAGATTATAAAAAAATAGCCTACGACCTATTCTCAGGCCTACCAAATGTAGAGAAAAAAGTTTCATAAAAATCGGTCAAGCCGTCTTGGAAGAGTTCGATAACAAACACCGTGACACGACATTTTTATATATTACCAATTACTATGACGTTATTGCTGTCTCTCTCACTCCAAGCTCGCTTCACCACTACTCCAGTTACATAAATGTACAGTACATACCTTGGCCCTTCAAATGATTGCAACGAATTCTCATAAGTCAATCGAGTCTCGTCAGTATGCGACGCGTGCGCATTGGCGACGTGCGAAGGTTCCAGAAGCGTTGCTACAATGATTTATTTTGAGAAACGGCGCCATATCGAGAAGGACAGGGTTGTATACACGTTAAATTGGGTAACAAAGCAATAGTTCATCATCATCATCATCATACGAGCCTATAAACGTACCACTGCAGGGCACAGTCATCTCAGAATGAGATGGCTTGGGCCATGGTTCCCACGCCGGCCCAGTGCGAATCGGGAACTTCACACACACCATTGAATTTTTTCGCAGGCTTCCTCACATTTCCTAAAGTAAAGTCCATGGTAAATTTGAAATATAATTTCGCACATAAATTCCAAAAATCCTCCAGCACGAGCCAGCAGGCGATCCACGCAAGAACTAAAGTCACGGACATAGCTCGAAGAATCGCTAGACTTGTGGCAGTGGGCAGGGCACATCGCTCGTAGAACTGACGGCCGATGGGGCCGAAAGGTACTCGAGTGGCGTCCGCGGACCGGAGGACGCACTGTAGGTAGGCCTCCAACAAGATGGAGCGACGACCTGGTGAAGTAGTAGACCTATGTTCAGCAATAATGGACGTCTTTCGCCTGAAATGATGATGATGATGATGATGATGACACGTTTATAAATGAAAGTACCGACAAAGTCATTAATAGTCGCACCGTATCAATCAAATAACTAATTAATATGGGCAGTCCGAATCATAGCGCAGTATTAATAATGCTGGATGCAAGCTGAATGCCTTTTTGATATAATAATTATCTAACCAACTTACGTAATGTTATGTTAATATGTTAATTTAACGTGTCTAGTATCTAAATGGAGGCAGACATTTTGTACAGGTTCTATCGAGGTCGAGACTCAGAATTAGATAGATAATTTTAATGCTAAAAGTTTCATTTTTAACCGACTTCAAAAAAAGGAGGAGTTTCTCAATTCACTTGTTTGTTCTTTCTTTCTTTTTAATGTGTGTTACCTCAGAACTCCGTCATTTATGAACCATTATACCACTACATATGCAATTCCACGCTCTCCGTAATTTATCTGTTTTTTTTTAATTTATTCCCAAGAATGTTCATCACTATTTTAAAAATTTGGCGATATAAAATATACGGATATCGACATACCGAATATTATGGATATACCTCTAATTATCTTTAAAAAATTCAGGTAAAACTGAGATGGAGAAAACTTTTCAAAATGTTTTTCACATTAAATAATATACCGCTAAGATTATTTAAAAGCGAAAAAGCTGTTGGCGTATGTAAGCGATTAAGAATGCGACGTGGTTCAATTGGTAGAACACCCGTTGGGGCGTATACCCAGGAGACGTGGGTTCGAATCCCACCGGCGCACCCGAAAAACTTTTTCGCTTTTAAATAATCTTAGATTCGGTGAGCATGAGCAGCCGTACTGCTAATAAAATAAATAATATTTGAATATACCGCTATTTTGACTTAGTTCATTGGATACGTAATTTTTTAGGTTTTTTTTTGAGGTACTTCTTTTCTAAAGGTCGCGGGTGAGCAAAGTAATTGTTTCAGTTCACCTCTTTTCGGCTTAGCACGGCAGCATATTATACCATACAAACATGGCAAGTTAAACAAAAGCTTGTAAGAAAGATGTAGCATTTCATTACTGCTACAAACGTAAGATCATGTTCTATCAATTTCATAATAAATCGTGCTGTCATGATGTGCCAATGTATGTATGTATGACACGAATATAATCATCCGCAGTGAAAGCTGATCTGTCATTCAGCTCTCCGCTGTAATGGATCGCTGGAATGTCAAGACGTAATGATAAACAAGTACATTTCTGTCGAACCCAAAGATTTTGAGCCTGTTTCACTACACACTGATAAGTCTCTGATACTTTAAGTGACAGATATCACAATCCCATTGAAAATGAACAATGAATGAATGAATGATGGTCGCGGGTGAGCAAAGTAATTATTACAATCCCAGTTCAACAGCGTATCAATTATTGATGTGCCCTATTTTATTAAGACTTCATTCAATTTAATTAAGTAAATTAATTTAAGATTTACAATGTAGGTTATACTTAAATGCAAAATATTGTTTATAAAATATCCCTAATTGGGGATGTCTAATTTTTTGCAATGTATAGTAAATCGAAAACCATTTCGAGATAAATGCTTTTTAACTCGTTTTCTGTAGTTATTTAATTTTAATATTATGTAATGAATTTATTATATAACAAATAAGCAATGACCTTCATTTGACATTGGTGTAAATTGCGTGACGGGTTCAAGTCGTACTTTATTCTGTGTGGTTAGAATTCTTCACAATTTACGCGTGGATTATACTACGGAGTTTGATTTGAACCCGCTGTCTGACATCTAGCACTTTGTCAGTGCCAGTAAAGTGACACAGTGTATAGTGTACCACTACGCAAAAACTAATTAAAGGGGTTGCCTTATCGTACGCATTTAGATAGATTTAGAAATTTGGCATTGTGGGGGCCTTCAATTATAATCTGACGTCATCAACTAAAATAGTTTCAATAATTAATTTTGAAAAAAGTAGAGAACTAAATGACAAAATATTGAAATTAGTTTCTTATAATTGACTTTTCTATACAAAAAAAATATAAAAACCACTGGTAATTTTTTTTAGACATTCCCAATTCTGGAGGAAGGGTCTGAGCAGTTGTGCAGAGCGCGCGTACCGGTTACAGTGCCCCGTATTTGTTGTAAAGTTTGCAGCTTGGGGGCGCTTGGGAATACCTAAGCAGAAAGAAGGCGCTCAACTGTCTTCTTTCCGCTTATTCCCCTAAATTCAGGTCTAAGATGAATGAGCATTTACTAGGCAAGCGTGCTCCATCGTAGGCCTCATCTTCGCTTCCCATCAGGCGTGATTGTGGTCAAACGCAAGCCTACTTATATTGTATTTCAAACTAAATACAAACTGAAATATAGATGCACAGAAAAAACCCCAGAAAAAAGACCAATGCTGGGAATCGAACCCAGGTCCTCAGCGTTCCGTGCTGCGTGCTTACCCCTACACCATCACTGGTCTGGTGGTGGTGGTGGTTAGACCAGTGATGGTGTAGGGGTAAGCACGCAGCACGGAACGCTGAGGACCTGGGTTCGATTCCCAGCATTGGTCTTTTTTCTGGGGTTTTTTCTGTGCATCTATATTTCAGTTTGTATTTAGTTTGAAATATATGGTTTCACGGGATGACCGTAAAAGTAATAAAAAAAAAAAAATGAAGTTGAAGAAAATAAAAAAATAAAAAATAGAAAAAGATACTTCATACTTAACTTGTACTTATATTGTATCATCGTCATCATCCCAGCCTATATACGTCCCACTGCAGCGCACAGGCCTCCTCTCAGAATAAGAGGGCTATATTGTATAAAAAAAATTTTGCCTTATGGCATAGGCCTCATCCAAGGCCTTCCAGTGACAGCGTTTTCTCTTCCACATTATAATAATTGTTATTTCGGTTGTCTTCAGGGCTCGGACCCGCGCGTGGCGACGTGCCGCGGGCGGCTGCAGACGCGGCGATGCCAGCTCAACCAGGAGATCAACAAGGAGCTGCGCCTGCGCGCCGGCGCCGAGAACCTCTTCAAGGTAGGGGACTGTTGTATCGCGCGATAGAGCGCGGTAGTGTAAGGCGCAAGCTGCACGGAAGAGGCGTGGGACGGGGGCGCGTCGCAGGTCACGTCTCCGCCCCTTTTCTGTCTGTTTTGGATCGCGACGCGACGCTTCTATACATTTAGTATGAAAACTGCGCCCCTGTCCCACGTCTCTTTAGTGTGACTTACGCCTAACACGGGCGCTGCTGCCCTCTATCTTGAGCGACAGGGACAAAAGTTGCTAATAAACAGGGAACTATTAATACGGATGACGTTAAAAATGAATGATGTGCTTTTGAATAAAAAAAGTGGTCAAGTGGTAGAAACGGCGCTGTTAAACCAACCACGATATCAACAAGGAACTGCGCCTGCGACTATTTGTATCGCGCGATAGAGGGCGCTAGTTTAACACGGCTTGCACTGGCTGCCCTTTATCTTGCGCGACAGGGACTAAAAGTTGCTAAAAAACAAGGTACTTTAGATACTTATATAAAGAAGTGGCCGAGTGATAGAAAAACCGCTGCTGGTTCAACTAGCAGCTCAACAAAGAGCTGCGCCTGCGCGCCGGTGTCGAGACCCTCTTCGAGGTACAGGACTCTTGTATCGTGCGATAGAGGGCACTAGTGTTACACGAGCAGCACTGCTGCCCTCTATCTTGCGCGACAGGGACTAAAAGTGGCTAATACGCAGGGGATTTTTTACTAAACTTAGGTTACCTAAGTTCAATTTAAGAATCAGCCTAAAGTGCCTTGTCGGTAGATAGAAGTTTATCCATTATTTACTTACCCCAAATATCGATATATTTTCCATTTTCCCATAGTTAAGTTAAAAACTGAGCATATCGTTTGTAGAGCGAAATAGCCATAGACCTACGATGAACATTTTATCTCCTCTAAATGGTTTTGTGATCTACGACGATTCTATTGCTTTGCGATTCTCCACATTTCTACCACAAAGGGCAAAGGGGGGGTGTTAATCAAAACGACATGACGACGGGAAAACTACATTGCAGTAGAAAGTTTTAGTATTACAATCAGTACTTTAAAACTATTGTGTTGACAGCGCGTTTCAAACTGACATCATTGTGTTCCGACGTCGTTATTTTGGGTCTTTTGTTTTCTCTCAAACTTATTTTGGGTTAGTAGTTCCCACGCGAGCATAGTGCGGATTGAGAACTTTACTACAGGTGGGTGCAGGTTGCCTTATAATGTTTTGTTCACCGTATGCTTACGTTTGAGCTCATGGTAAATTTCAAATGTAATTTCGCACGTAAGTTCCGAAAAACTGAGAGCTGCGAGCCTGGACTCGTTCGAACCCACGACCCTTTGTTGCTTGATAAGCCGTAGGTCAAACCACTAGCCTAGGCTACCACGGCTTTCCTTTCATACTTTAAAACTTTTCTGTTGACAGCGCGTTTAAGAATGACATCATTGTATTCCGACGTCGTTTGGGCACTTAATTTTCTCTCAAACTGTCCGTTTTGGGTTATAATACCTACGATTGGGGAACTAGATGGCTATTAAAGTCACTATTATTCACACGATACGTGTCATATTGCTTTGGCCAAGAGTTTCTTTTGTTTCCGAGATTAACTAATAGATATGTTAGGTTTGGATTATCGCTTAAAGTTTAATGGTCAATGGTTTAATTGGCATTTAAATCCTACAGATTTACGTACGCGATTTATCTATGCGTGACTTGTATGGTGACAATATACTTAATTAAAACCATATTAGTAAATTTCCGTTTCTTTAGCGGAGGTAAGATAGATGAGTTAGAAATAGAGATAATACCACAAATGACCGCGAAAGTTGTGCTTTTAAAATGTTACCGTAATCAGTTCAGGCCATAACCGAAGATTGTAAATATTTGTAACGCAGGCAAAGCCGCGGGTTTAGGCTGCGATACATATAATGGATTTACAGTGACTCGAAATACCAACAACATTGTCAAGATTATATAACGTTAACTTAAAATGTCACCTGATACAATAAATTACGTTTTTTACAAATATCAGATCAAACTAAAAATATGGCTATTACTATTAAATGGGACTTATCACGCAAACAATTTACGTCAACGTTTCGGCCACATTGCAGCGGTCGTGGTCACGAGATGACTGAAGTGTAGGGTGTTATGTTATGTTATAAAAAAAGCACAGAAATTTCAACCGGGATGATGGATAGACTTTGCCAAGCGAATCCAATATCATAAATCGCCGTATGTTTAATATTTTCTTCACTGTATTGAACACAATACAGAGAAACATTGAAGACCGAAATTCAACGTAAGAATCACCTTAAAATTGGTCAAACTTTTTTGGGTAATCCACCTTCTAAGTATAATGATGTAAGTAGGTTCCCATCGAGGTTAGGGGTCAGAGACCCGTAAGAAAGGGTGTTACGCTTCTATGCCCACGCGCAGCTTTTTTGTCTGTGTACTATGAGACGCACCGTGTGAAGCTTCAAGTAAAATAAAAATTGTAACTTGGTAACTTTTTTTCATTGACACATCTTCTACTTTGACATCCATCCATACTTAATATTGTAAATGCGAAAGTCTGTCTGTCTATCTATCTGTCTTTTACCTCTACACACTAAAACTGCAGAACCGATTTAGCTGAAATTTGGCATGTAGATAGTTTAAGACCCTGATCTGATAGTTTAAGATAGTTCTCGCGAGATAGCTGTAAACGATTTATTTGTAGACGGAGTCGGCTGCAAAAGCTAGTTTCTGATTTGTCATTGTAATATTATTAGCTTGTAATGATAGATCCTCCTGCCGCCCACGTCAAATTTTGTTTCAATGGACTTTAAACTTAATGTCACTTAATATTGAGTGAGTTTGATGTCGCATTACAATAAGTCCTATAAAAAGGACACTGGGAGGCAGGAGGTGTGTGTGTTTGAATAAATAAATATTACACCGTCCGTTTTCTGAATTAAAACTGAGTCTGCTCTTGTTTCTGATGTCCTATCAATGGCTTGAAGGTTATAAGAGATCCCTTTAAGGAGTAAGTTGATTTCCATCAGCTGACCCCCTGCTCGTTTGCCCCCCTTTTTTTACTAGCCTATAATTGTGTCCCACTGCTGGGCAAAGGCCTCCCCTCTGGTCCTCCACAGCTCCCTGTCCTGAGCGAAATCTGGTCAATCGTTTAACTCTGCGTCCAGGTCGTCTCGCCATCTGCGCCTGGGCCTGCCTCGCCGCCAGTAACCGTCGTGCGGCACCCACCACGTGGCTGAGCGCGCCCACCTTTGAGGATGCATCCGGCACACAAGCCCGGCCCAATCACATTTGAGCTTGGCGGTCTTTTTTCCTACGTCGGCTATTCGAGTCCTGGAGCGCAGGGTGGTGTTCCGAATACGATCGATTCTCTTCACACCCAACATGCTGCGCTCCGTAGCTCGTTGGCAAACCTTCAGTCTGGATTTATGATTCTCAGTCACAGACCATGTTTGTGCACCATAGGTCAGGACACCCCCCCCCCCCCCATATCATATAAAAAAAACCGAACACCCAAATAAAAGACCTGAGCGAAGAGGCATTCGGTTGCCGGGTGAAAAGCCTTTTGATGGATAACCCTCGGTACCTATTCTGTAAGTGAGTTTTTAGACATGACTAAGTAATCTTTTCTTGGCATTATTTTAATATTGGTAATTATGTTTTAATTAAATTTATTTTGTTATGACAATCCCTATTGGAGATACCATTTATTTATAGTTATTTTTTGTACTTTTCAATGACATAATTAATTATTTGCTTTTGACAACTCCCCCTTGGGGACGAAAATATTTTGACATTGCATTTTATTGATCGTTTTTTATCTTTGCTTATTTTTATTATTATATTGTTACGTTTTGTTTTTTTTATAATTTTTGACGATCTCAACATAAATTCTTATATATTCTGACTTTAATGTATTTGTATAATGCCATTCTTATATGGAGTGAATAATTAAACTAAACTAAACAAACATCTAAATATACTTCGTGTTGTCCTTATCACATTTGCCGCTGGCTGTACACTCCCCTTTTTAAGTCAGTGCACGACATGCCTGTGACTCACCGTTCGTGGAACCGCTTCCTGTCATATTGACCTGTCATTGTGTTGGACAGGTCAAAGTTCTCGACGTTTGTCACTAACACCTTGAACGCAAAGCACTTAAAGTAGCACGTACCTGAACTGAATATCGAAATTTTATATCTTAATGATCGGTGCCCCTTTTCTCCCATAAAATTTTAAGTCATAATGTATCATTCATTAGTCATAATCAACGTTAGTCATATAGTGTTTTATTTCTGAAACGGTATTTTATTCAGGACTTTTTTAAATGCCATCTTATAGAATGCAGTAGGTTAGGTTAGGTTTGTTTTATAGCAATTCCGAAAAATAAATTGTTTCAGAAATAAATCACTGTATGACTAATGTTGATTATGACTAATGATACATTATGACTTAAAATTGTATGGAAGTCATTATAGACCCGACATCATCATCCCAACCCGTTCCCGTTTGCCCGTGCCCCTTTTGACAGCTCGTAAAAAGTACTCAAATTTATTGTACTGTACCTACTGTTTGTATTGTTTGCGGTATAAAGGGCACTCGTTTACTTACTTGTATGTTTGTCTGTACAGGCAACAACGAACCGCAAGCTGCGGGAGACCGTGGCGCTGGAGCTGAGCTTCGTGAACTCGAACCTGCAGCTCCTGAAGGAACAGCTCGCAGAGCTCAACTCTTCAGTGGAACTCTATCAGAACGACAGGTAAGCGTACTCTCTTCTGCAAAGTCTTCTCAATAAGGTTGTCTGGCTATCGGTATTTTTATCCGAGGTAGAAGACAGATCCGAATCCGTATTTGTTACTTTGGCGAACCTGTTAATGGTCTTTTATACTTTCTTCATCATCATCATCACCCCAGCCTATACAGGGTGTGATCTTTAAGGTCGCACCATTGACCTATAATAACAACAAGACACCCAATCGCTTAACAAAAGTTCCTCAAAAAACGTCCGAGCGGCGTTGTGTGTACGTATACATCAATTTATACAGATAACATTAACAGCATTCATTCAAATTAACACCTTGTTTCGTAGCAGTAATGTTTAATGTCAATTGAATACGATCGTTCGAAGTAGTGACATGACGTCACGCGCTGGAAACCGCCTAAAGAGTAAAGAATGCAGTGGAGTGGTCATGCGAAGCGGAAGCTAGACTGTCTGTCTCTTTTTTTCTCGTGAGTTTGATTACGGTGCAAAAGAGACATATACGAATACGGGGCGAGAAGTGACGTTGTAATCAACGCGCGGTCGAAACACAACTGAACCAAAAGCCTGCACAATAGACGCGTGTGTAGGCTTTTGCTTCCGACAGTTTTTGAGCGTGATTGGGAGTCTAGTTGTTATTATAGGTCAATGGGTCGCACCGAGCTTTTGGCGCATTTATTACATTCATTTAATCCCTTGCTGTATCATTACTAGCAAAGCTTCAGTTCTGAAATTCATGTGTAAGATATTTGAGGATTTACTCTAGTGACCAGTGATTTTCGAAACACGATTACTTGTAGTTTGCTCGATGGAAAAAAAATCCAAAGTCGTCTCTATAAATAAAATAAATCCTTAGTACGGCGCGGCGGTAATCCTTGGTACCGGCTTGGTACCTACACACGCCACGGTGTACCTATGCACGGCAGGTCATGCCATTTTGAATGTTAATAAAACAAGATGTTTTCTAGGGCCTATTGATGCTTCATTTTTAGGGTTCCGTAGTCAACTAGGAACCCTTATAGTTTCGCCATGTCTGTCCGTCTGTCTGTCTGTCTGTCTGTCTGTCCGCGGCTAAGCTCAGAGACTGTTAGTACTAGAAAGCTGTAATTTGGCATCAATATATATATCAGTCACGCCGACAAAGTGATTGAATAAAAAATGGTAAAAAAAATTTTTTCAGGGTACCTCCCATAGGCGTAAAGTGGGGGTGATTTTTTTTTCTCGGCTAACCCTATAGTGTGGGGTATCGTTGGATAGGTCTTTTAAAATCATTGCGGGGTTGCTAACATGATTTTTATATTCAGTGATCTGTTTGCGAAATATTCAACCTTAAAGTGAAAATTTTCATTAAAATCGGCCGTCCCCCCCCCCTCTAAAATCTAAACTGTTGGGTGGAAAAATTTGAAAAAATTCAGAAGGGTAGTAAATATATCAAATGTACTAGGAAAATTATAGCGGCTAAGATTACTTGGAAATTATTTGTAGTTTAAGAGTAAATAGTAGCCTAA
Source organism: Archips crataeganus (assembly GCA_947859365.1). Taxonomy (NCBI): domain Eukaryota; kingdom Metazoa; phylum Arthropoda; class Insecta; order Lepidoptera; family Tortricidae; genus Archips; species Archips crataeganus. The sequence continues at coordinate 2,183,655 of OX402067.1, forward strand.
GGTATAAAACATACTTAAACTTGGATGATTCCGTACACATACGAAATCCTTAGAAAAATATTACTTGATTTTTTCGTAATGGCTACGGAACTCTACCTTGGGCGTGTCCGACACGCTCTTGGCCGGTTTTTTAAAATATGTATTTGTTTTAGTAAAACGATGAAAATATCTAAATACCCGCGCGAGTATTGACCAAACTATGTTGGGCCGTCGTGCTTCCCCTTTGTCCGTATAGTTAGTTGCGTTAGTTCTCTGTCGCCCATCGGACAGGGAACTTTGATTCTAGCCGCTTTCACGCGCACATACACGAGTTCATAGAATACCTAAAATCGATTAGCGCAAGAAGCTCGGTGCAGCCAGGCTCCGTCCGCATAGCGATATTTCACCGCGCGGTTTTTTATGCGCAATTCTGTAACACATTGAATCTTATGGACGTAGCCGTGCGTCTATGTCCATAAGATTCAATGTGTTACAGAATTGCAAATATAGTGTAATATCGCTGTGCGGATGGGGCCTAAGTGTAGTCAGTTAGCGTATTATAGCAAGCTTCCGGTTACGCGAGCGACCCTATGCTGTTCGGATGTTTGTTTACCCACGTATAAGTCTGCGATTTTAGTACATACATTTTGGCGATTTGAAATTTTCACAGAGGATGATGTAATTCGGTTGCCGCTATAAATACAAATAATAAAAAACAGAATAAAATAAATCCCATACAACAAACGTGATTTTTTCGCTCGTTTTTGCTCGATATTGATAACGGCAATAGGTAGACGCTTGAAATATTCACAGATTACTTATTTAGTTATGTGTTCACTTTAAAAATAAGTAATTAAATTAAAATAAAACAAATATTTCAGTGGGGCTCCCTCCCGTACAAAAAATGTGATTTTTTGCCGTTTTTATAAATAATGGTACGGAACCCTTAGTACGCCATTCCGACTCGCACTTGGCCCCTTTTTTTATTTTTTAAGTGCATCAAAGAAACCATTATCTTCCATTACTTTCCACAGCCGTCAGAATCATTTCTCCGTCGCTTATATTAAAATCAAGATAAATAATTATTAATGACATGATTATTTTAATATATATTTATCTGAAACTGGCCGGAATCTGTCCGTGTAATTATATAACGGAATGATGCAAACATTAATTATTTTAGATGACCAGATAGCCCAGTACTTAAAGATTCTGACTGCGAAGCTTGAGGTCCCGGGTTCGAACCCTGGTCGGGCCAGGCATTGTGTATGAAAAATATGAATTTCAACAGTTTCAACGCAATATTCTTTATTCATCGATAATTTAATGTTTTTAAGAATTAAGTAAGTAGGAATACTTTAAATAAGTAATAATTAGACAGAATAAGCAACAATTGGACAATTTTATGCTCTCAAATTTCATAACTTAACTTTTAACTTTCCTAACGTAACTTTTATCAGTAGAGCCTCAAACAGAGTAGCAAACAATCTTTTTCCAAGCAGCCGAACTTAATACCATAGACATTTTTTTTCCTTTCTTCGTCCGTTCGGACAGGCTAAGGTCCGGGACCATATCGCCTCGTCATCAGTTGATGTTATATTTTTCGTTATTTTAACATTTAACGTATGTTTTATTTAAGCATCTCATTCGATAAAACTTCTATTTTCTGCCAAACATCCACTTTGAACGAGTAAAAACCTCGAATAAATACAGAATCTGTCATGAAACCAATGTTGCCATATTTAAAATTACTTCCGAAAATGTTTTTTTTAAATATCGATATTTATTAATTTTTCGATATGATAATATCGTATCGGCAATACCGATAAATTATTATATTGTGTGGTCGAAATTATCGATATTATCGTATCGATAATGTCATATCGATATTATCGTATCGTTGCAACCCTAGCTAGTCGCCCCTAGCGCTGAAACATCCGTCCAACTTTCGATCGTGCGCGTACGCAAGTAAACATAATAAGAATGTGAAAGTGTTCGCGATAACGGACGTGCTAACTTAACTTGTGCAATTAATTCAACTTATCCGAGGTTCTGAGGTATTTTTATTAATTGAACATTGAGTTGTGGTGTGAATGTTGTTTTATTACTTATAGGTATCGCCACGAGAGTTGAGTTGAATGATTACACACACAGCTACATAAAGTACTGATTGCAAAAATAGTAGTGAATGAGGGAATGCATGAAATGAGGGAGTGGTCGAAAATGTGAGTGTATGAGGTATTTCATCATAAGATCATCATCATCAGTCGAAAGACGTCCACTGCTGAACATAGGCCTCCCCCAAGGCTCGCCAAACAGATCGATCCCATGCCATCAGCATCCAACCGACATAGCTCGAAGAATCGCCAGACTCAAGTGGCAGTGGGCAGGGCACATCGCTCGTAGAACTGGCCGATGGGGCAAAAAGGTTCTCGAGTGGCGTCCACGGACCGGAAGACGCAGTGTAGGTAGGCCTCCAACAAGATGGAGCGACGACCTGGTTAAGATTGCGGGAACGCATAAGATCATACTTACATATAGGTAACCTATTCTTGAAATAAAACAATTTGAAACTGATAAGACATATTTGGCCATAGGGGCGTATTTACCATAGTCGCCACGCTTGGCAGGCGGGTTGTCGACAAATATCGAGGACGCTGCTGCCCGTCCTCCGGTATTACTGGCCTCAGTTTTAGGACATTCCCGGGTCCTTGAAGAAATTTTTAATCAATCTTGCAATTAACTGTTGAGTCTGTTGAACTTGCTATCGGTACGAATAAATGTCAAAATCCCGCTGTCATTACACGACTTGTTGTTGTGTGCGTGACTTCAACTCTCGTGGCGATACCTATAATATAACATACTTCGTTTTTTAACATTAGAAAGAAGGTAAGCGATTTTGACATATGTATTTTTATTGAAAAACACTTTTGAAAAATTAAATCACGGCAAATATATAACAATTACGTAACAAGCAAATGTGGTTATTTACATTATTTTGGTTTCATAATAGTTAATATTTTTTAAAAAGCGTTTTTCAATAAAAAAGACTCATCATTATTGTTTACCTTATTTCTAATGCTAAAAAAAACGAAGTATAGCTGGTTGCGAAGATCTTCTGCGGGGGAATGAAGAGGACTATGTACTTTAAAAATAAGAATACAAAAAGACTCCAAAAAACTAATCTCGCTAAATTAAATATTTTGTATACTTACGTAATATTGTGAGCTCTGCCCTTCCCGTATTATTGCTGTGTTTAACGCGCCGCGGGAGGGCGGCGGCTGAAAATCAGCACCGCCGGCTTCCTAACCGGCAGCATTTATGCAGAGCCTGAGCCTATTGCCACATAGTTTTTTGAAATGAAATGAAATGAAATGAAATGAAATGAAATGAAATGAAATGAAATGAAATGAAATGAAATGAAATGAAATGAAATGAAATGAAATGAAATGAAATGAAATGAAATGAAATGAAATGAAATGAAATGAAATGAAATGAAATGAAATGAAATGCAATGAATGAAATGAAATGAAATGAAATGAAATGAAATGAAATGAAATGAAATGAAATGAAATGAAATGAAATGAAATGAAATGAAATGAAATGAAATGAATTGAAATGAAATGAAATGAAATGAAATGAAATGAAATGAAATGAAATGAAATGAAATGAAATGAAATGAAATGATTATTCACAGAACATACGGTATAAAAGATGTTACAAATACACATTAGAGCTATCATATGTTCGTTATGTTTTTTTTTGTTTTGTGTGTTTCTGTATGTTGTTTTTCTGTTTCTTCTTTTTTTTTCATTGTATTTCTTTTTATTTTGTGTGGTTGTGGCAATAAATGAATTTTAATTTAATATAATTTATTTTAATTTTTGAGAAATCCCGGAATTTCTATTCGTCATTCGTCTGAAATGGTTTACGTGTACGATGCCGTGGGTTATGACTTAAGGCTAATGAGTTACAAAACTTTCTTCACCACTAACTGTCCCCAGGCTAAAACATTAGCTTCATAACATTAAGCGAGTAAACGGCGAGTGGCGTTCATATAAAAGCTACGACGAGAATTGACTTTAGCTTATAGGTACCAGCTGTTGGCCGGAACTTTGTCAGTAATTTTGTCATGCATTTTTTCAGAATAAAAAGATTGCGTTAATCCCGGTTACAATCAGCCTGTGCTGTCATATTTTATCAAACCGTTTATGCGTGGTGGAGTAACAAACATTACATGCAAACATTAGCATGCATATATTTTTTTGTATTGAAGAATAAGTTATAGTGAAACTGCTTTGTATTACCAAAGATGGAATTTTATTTTGCCTTCGCAACTTATTTTTGACCATCTGACATTCAATTGTTTTAAGTAAGAAAAGTTAAACTATACAGGGAACTGGAAGCTTCAAACTTATTGACGTAAACCTTTGACACAGTTAAATAAATTCTACTTACTAACAGTAAAGAGTATTTGCATATTTTAACAAATATTAGTAGGATTTGTTTTAAAGGGGCAAAGAAAAAAATATGACGAGCTGGCTGCTTATTTTCTCTAGTCGGGTAGGCACTATAAGAAGAAAAGGGCACAGACAGATACAATACTCAGGAGCTTGCGCAGTAGCCATGGGGGCTGAAAAAATTAAAAATATCACATTTCAGCCACTTTTAAAAAATCATGGAGCCACTATTGATAATTATAGTATCGTTTTTACGTTTTTTTTTTTTTTTTTTTTTTTTTATGTTAGAAAGGCCAGACAAACGAACTAGTGGGTCACCTGATGTTAAATGATCACCACTGTCCATAGACAACCGCAGCGCTTTACGCGATGCCAGTGCGTTGTCGGCCCTAAAGGAAAGGGAACAGGGGAAGGGGGTGAGGGAGGGGAAGAGGGAAGGGGTGAGGTATTGGGCCCCCGGCACTCTCACTGACCGTACGAAACGCAAGCAGGATTACTGCTGCTTCACGCCGGTGTTCTGTGAGAGGGTGGTACTGCCCCGGACGAGCCGGCCCATTCGTGATGCAGCGGCTAGCTACAACATGGCTCTACCACTACCTGACACACACTACCTGAGTGTAGAGTAAGACGTGTGTTGTGCTACCTCGCTCCCCACAAAAGTGGCAGAAAAAAAATGAAGTGCAACAACAACACAACAACAATATACAAGGTACTACTTTCATAATAGGTTTCAAACTAATTTGTCCTATAATAACTTATTTACATCGATCTACGTTTTCTTCATATATATACACTTTTTTGCAATCTAGTACCTATATAGAAATATACTTTACTAGTGCAAAGAATAAGTCAACTCCTGTTATTTGTAGCTCAACGTAGTCGACTTAAGATGTTGCCTAACCTGACTCCCACATCGGCCACCCACTGGATCTGCCATAAATTATCTGCCCAATTTGTCTACGGCAGATTTATGTTTTAATTGCTGTTTGATAAACCTGAACTCTTAAAATCCTGGGCAAATTAAGGCAATGATAGGAAATCTAGTCACCTTATAGTGTTGCCACCTTTTTCGGTTGAAAAAAATTTAATGAAAAAGATGTAAACTTAGAAGTTAATTTAAATTTTTATTTAAATGCCTGGAGCAAAAAATCTTGATGAAGTTTTTACTGTGTACTTTAGGTAAGTTTAGCCTATATATTCAGTTTTACTTTTCTAATTATACCTATTTTTTTATATTGTTGAAAAAAAATGTTTTCTACAAATATTTTGTTTTACTTGAAGTACTTAGAAAGAAAGTGTAACAAATAAATACACACACGCACACGTACCAACACCAGCAACACAAACTTTTGAATTTTTTGTGTTAGTATAATGTCTACTGGCCCCTAAAAGTGCAAGGCTAGCATAAAAACGGCAAATGGCCCATAATGACAAGTAATGGCTGTCGGCTTGTTGACGTTAGCCCGAGGCGGAAAGTGCCAGTGTTGCCATGCTGCGGCCATCGCCTTTTTGTGTAGCCAACTATTAATGTTTAATGGCTTGATGGTCCCAAAGGAAGATCAGTCAGCGCCGTTCGTAGGATCGGCAATTTGGCTGATTTGGGACCATTTTGTGACACGCGAATGTTATGTTATCATTGTTTTATTGTTTTCTTTCTGTGTTTAATAATTATAATAACTTTTATTTCGGGCTTCAAACGCTAAGAAATGTACAAAATAGTCTTAGGTGGGTGAATTAACTTTTGTGTGTTGTTTACTCTGTCCTCGGTTGTCCAAGTGACACTTCATACTCTTTCATAGAAAAATGCTTAGGTTGTCCAAGGGACAAAATTTGTGTAACCATAGCAACGGGTGGCACTAAAAAGTGGAGTCACCCAAGTTATATATCTGTGCTAATGTCTGATTGAATCTAATCTTTCTTCTAATAAAAATCTCGTGTCACAGTGTTTGTAATCGAAGGAGTTCACCGATTTTTATGTTTCTTTTGTCTACATTAGATATTCTGAGAATGGGTCGTAGACTGCTTTTTATACCCTCTTCGCAGATGGAGTCGCGGGAAACTCGTAGTAATACATAATAACAATAATTGTATACAATAACTGAATTATTTTATTATTTACGCGTTTGTTCCGAATCACTTTAATGTATACGTGTAGAAACACAAAAAAATTTCTAAGTTCGCACAATTAAGAGACAATCTTTTGAAAATGTATTACCATATGAAAACCATAGGGATTAAAACCTAAACTTCCCGCTGATATAGAACAGAACTATGGAATTCGACAAGAAGCAAGGCTGCACAATACACAAATTAAGAAAAAAAACTGAAAATTACTGATCCTCAAAAAACTACTACTATGTTTTTGTTGCTCGCCTTTAACATTGTACGGAATCCTCAATACGCGAGTTCGGCTTGCACTTAGCGGGTTTTTAGGGTTCCGTAGTCAACTAGGAACCCTTATAGTTACGGCAATTCCAAAATTCTGCGCTTGCAACACTGATGCTCGAAGAATAATCGGTTACAAATTACGAACCATGCTAGCGTAATTATTATGACAAAATTCGATATTAAATGAGCGAAGACTGCGTAAAAATAATTATAAACATCTTTTTTGTAAATGTCAATTTTGTTGGGCCGGTTTGTCAGCAAGCGTCCTTGTAATCTTAAGCAGGGTTTTCTACCAGGTTATGCCAAGAAATGATCAGCCAATCATTGGGCTACACGAAGAATTATTAATATACAGCGATGTGAGTAGGATATGCTATTTGACACCAATCAATTGAAATACTTTTTATGAGCTGTTAAAACGCAAATCCCTAGATTGTATAGCCTCCTGCGGGGCACGTCTAATTTTTTTTCAATGTACTTTAAACTTTATGTCACATTGAAATAAGTCCTATATTGTATACGACACGGCGGCAGGAGAATAGGGTAGGTAATAGTGAACAGAAACGTTATCTACCGAACTCAATTGACTTTTTATTTCTTTTAAAGCTGCACAAAATCTAGTTGTAGTTAATTGAAAATTAATCTGTTTTTTGCTATAGTCGTGACTTAAATTTTTTTAGTAATGGTGTTATATTTGTTAAGTTAAGTGCAAAATTAAGTTGACAATTACCTTATTTTCATAAAAATTGCTTCATTTATTATAATAAACATCAAAGAAATCATTGGCTCAATTGTAATCAATTAATCCGTTAATTTCTCTATAAATACAGCCTGAGAACCGCTAATTAAATTTTTCAAACCATTTTCAATGATTCACAAGCCTATTAACGAAATTGAGAGAGTGCGCAAAAAGGTTTCCGCCATTGTTGAGTTTTCCCGCGCTTTGTCGAGTACCACAGAGTATGGAACGCGGACCACGCGGTGCTGTGCGCGATTTTTTTTTAATTGAGTAGACTACAGAATCTTACGGAGTTTAAAAACGGTTAGGCGGCTTGAGACGAACATAGATTTTTTCTTTAGTTAAGTATTTTGACCATTTAAAATGTTTTCTTGATGCTTGAATAATCAAAATGCTTGATTCAACTACAAATTTACGTGCTTGTTACGCCTGAGATGTGGAATTAGACAATTCCCTCTTTTACCTTGAGTACTTAGTCACTTGAAGACAGATGTAAGTAATTAATCGAAAGATATTTTTCATTGTCTTAAATTACGTAAAAATATCTGTGCTGGTGCCTCTTTTTCAGTATAGGTACGCTGGATACCTTGTGCTAAAGGTGTATAACTTAACTAAGTGGTAGTAAAGAAAAGATGTACAATAAAAAACACGTCTACCTTAATCTAAAGTATCTAGAGACTCCTATAGGGTTCTGAATAATGGTTTTTAGATTGACAATAACAATAGAAAATGGATGAAAGCGTAACTACAATGACGTTTCGAAGTGGCGCCTTTGAACTATGTATCTACTCAATTATTTATACACCGTGAAATTTTAGTGGTTGTTTTCCCGAAACGAGGTGATTTAGTATCGATTGTACAATCGATTTATAATTACTATTTTGACTAGAGTCAAAAATCCAATTGTGAAAAACGAAAGTCGAAAATGACCGCAAACCAATAGTAACGCTTCGTTGGTACAAGTAGCGTACGATCGTACGATAGGCTAGGTACCAACGAAGGGTTACTATTGGTTTGCGGTCATTTTCGACTTTCGTTTTTCACAATTGGATTTTTGACTCTAGTCAAAATAGTAATTATAAATCGATTGTACAATCGATACTAAATCACCTCGTTTCGGGAAAACAACCACTAAAATTTCACGGTGTATATTTACCGTCATTGTCAGGGAGGCTACCAATTTACGAATATTCGAAGATTTTCTGTTTAGAACTATTCTATCTATCACGAACGAAATGGCAAGATACGAAGTCCGAAATCTGAATTTTGTAGTATAAGGCCAGGCATTATGACATTTAGTCTTAGCATAGCGTAAAAAATTCTAAGCGTAGCTGCAAAGGCTCGACGCGTAATGAAGGTCGGAAGGACTGGGACCTGTGAATTGGTATCGGGGGGGACCCTGCCCCGCTACGCGCGTGCCCCGTCTCGATTGCCGAGTTACCTTATTGTTATAATATAACTACGCTATAGATGTAGCCATGTCATATATCTGTACTTCTTGTACCTTTATACGCGCAAGAGCTCTACCGGAATGACAACATAATAGAGCGGCGGCCTTTGTGTTTCTAAAAGGTTTTCGCAGACTTGTTTTAAGTTTTATATCAAATTTATTAAGGTTGAGTTCAGATTGACAGGGCCCTGTGGTTAGTTGGGTGCTTAGATTTATAGGGCTTAGATCCTGTGATAGATATAGATGAGATATCTTCTAATATATAAAAATCTCGTGTCACGTTGTTTGTTATCGAACTCCTCCGAAAAAGCTTGAACGATTTTTATGAAACATCTTTGTCTATACCTGGTACCTAGGTCTGAGTGGTCGTAGGCTATTTTTTATGCCCCTATTCTTCGCAAACGGTGTCGCGGGCAACAGCTAGTTTTATTATAAGATCCTGATGGCCTATAGATTTGATCTATGGCCTCATAAGCAGATACAAAACTAGGTACAGATAGAATTTAATTTTCAATTAGTTCACAAAGCGAATTACAGTTGTAATTTTACACTGTTTTACGTCGTAATCAATGTCAAATTTATGAAACAAAAGAACTAAACTAATCAGACTGTTAAAAAGAGGGACCAACAGGCTAATTGTCTAACTCCCACGCAATCGCCATCGCGTTCATTTTGACTATTATGGGCTGACAATAAAATTGGTATCGGAAATAGCCAGCTGTCACAGCCATACAAAAACAATCAATCCGATGCCTAGTGTCAAAAATGTTACACAATTACCCTGCTGGGGCATAGTTTTTCTATCTCTTATTTTAAATTTATCACAATTTTTACCATTCGCGAATGATATTTTCATACACGTGATTTCAATAATCAGCCCCCAGTTATGAATCAACTTATTTACTACAATGATTGGATATTGTATCGCTTTGTATATCTGGACTACTCAGCCTGCAGTGCGCCGCGCCCTAATCTTCATTCGCCTCAACTATTTTATTCTGTCGTTAGGCCCCATCTAGCCCACTTAGCCCACTATGTGAGCAAGCGTGGGCTGATTGGCTTCTTACCAGATTTATTGTTAATTGTACCTAATGGTTAAATAACATTTACGTAAGAACTAGTGAAGGATTTAGAAAACACACATTACACATACTTAATGGCATTTTTGTAGGGAGCATTTTCCCTGTTTATTACAAGTATAAAATTTACTCGACTGGCGAAAGATGGTTTAGTTTTTTGAGCGTATGTACTTATTTATGTTTATATATGTATCAATGAACTAAAACAATTACTTTGCTCACCCGCGACCTTACAATAGTTACGTTTATGCAAGAAATGTGCGTTCATGCAGTTCCTCCACCTCCACACTGTACGAACACACACAAATCACATAAACCCAACCATCACCACCACCAAGCTACACTGACGCGTTTCGAACTCAACCAGAGCCCATCTTCAGAGTTACCACAACCGTATGCTATGCTACCAAATGTTAAACTAACAATCCAAAACAAATGTTTTAACTTGTCACTGTAACTTCTCAAGTACCCATTTTATTTTTCTTATTCTCAAACTACCCCACAAAAATTAACTTTTATTGACATATTATAAAACTACCTTGAATTTTTGTTTATTTATTTATAAGGCATATTTAATTAATACTAACTGTTCAAATTCGACCCAAGCCGCAGTAAAGGAGAAGATACTAAATTTACCTGTTCATTAATAATAGACCCCATAGTGTTGTACCTAATTATTTCCATGCATTTCAGAGCATCCAGACGCAACCCCTTGCCGCAATAATGTAACACTTCATAAGAATCTGAATCTAACAATGAATGATTTGATTCCAACAAATGTTTTGCAAAATTCGATCCATCTGGATGCTCATTCCTATTATTCTCTTTCTAAGGAACATTTTGATTTAGAGTTGAGCACTATTTATCAGATAGCGATCTCGAATGGTTATACAAAATCAATGATTGATGCCGTAATGATTGGGCGTCAATGAGGGAAGCCAATTCCAGCAGTGGACGTCCTACGGCTGTAATGATGACGATGATGATCATTTTTGGCACGCCCTGTGCAGCCTAAAAGGCTCGATGGATTTTAAAGTGTGAGGTATCATTTTATTTGTCTCAGTTGCGAGAGTGACTTAGGGTAGGTACCTATTATATTGTCCTCGAATTGCCGTTGGAACAGGAATTACACATGAAAAATGGATTTCTGATACTAGGTACTTACACGATTTCAAAACTTCCTATTAAATTTGAGTTTAAATTTGATTTTCATATTATTATGTAAGTCGGTGACAAAGGGACGTGTAACGTGAATAAATGAATTTTAAACATGTGGACCACTTTTGGGTGTGAATAAGGAAATACTTTTACGCAGTCTGGTTTTTTTATCTATTATTGAAATTAAAATTATCTATTTGTCTGTGTAAAGGCAAATATCGAAGTTAAAGATAAAGGAAAACCCAACAAAATAAAACAGCTTCGGCCTTCATAAAATGAATATCGAACACGGCTGTATGAATACCGTTTCCTTTGTCTACGGTCGGCTACTATGTTAATTAAAAAAAAAACCGGCCAAGAGCGTGTCGGACACGCACAAGGTAGGGTTCCGTAGCCATTACAAAAAAATCAAGTAATATTTTTCTAAGGATTTCGTATGGGTACGGAATCATCCAAGTTTAGGTATGCTTTATACCTTAGGCTACTATTTACTTTTAAACTACAAATAATTTCCAAGCAATCTTAGCCGCTATAATTTTCCTAGTAAATTTGATATATTTACTACCATTCTGAATTTTTTCAAATTTTTCCACCTAACAGTTTTGATTTTAGAGGGGGGGACGCTCGATTTTAATGAAATTTTTCACTTTAAAGTTGAATATTTCGCAAACAGATCACTAAATAGAAAAATCATGTTAGCAACCCCGCAATGGTTTTAAAAGACCTATCCAACGATACCCCACACTATAGGATTAGTCGAGAAAAAAAAATCACCCCCCCTTTACGTCTATGGGAGGTACCCTAAAAAAACTATTTTTATATTTTTTATTTTACCACTTTGTTGGCGTGACTGATATGTATATTCATGCCAAATTACAGCTTTCTAGTACTAACGATCTCTGAGCTTAGCCGCGGACAGACAGACAGACAGACAGACGGACAGACATGGCGAAACTAATATAAGGGTTCCTAGTTGACTACGGGACCCTAAAAAGACCGCAAGGCGCGAAATGCGTTCAATTTCACCTGACCGCGACCGCAGAACGCATCCAGTGTGGCAAATCCTTTAACCTATGCATCACAAATCTGATGTTATTTCATTATACATTAATAATATGTTATGTTTTATTAAGGCTAGGCGTGCACAGATGCCAACAAGGCGTTAAGATCTTTATTCTTATAATTGCATTTTTATCTCTATCAAAGCTAACATTATATAAGTGGCTATGAAGAGATAACGATATAGCGCAGTAGGTCCTTTTGAATGTCGGTATTTTTTGATTTACTTACGGTTTTGTTTTAACCAATGAATGTTTGACATGACCAATCAATTGACATACTTTTCACGATCAAGAGAGTACTGTGAAGTCACTCATTTCAAATGATTTATTTAGGAAGTCAATCGAGAGATGGGATGATGCCACAATCAAACAATAACTCAAAGACGCGATTCTAAGTAAAAAAAAACACTTAATTTCAACGCTGGAAACGAGATTAATTGTATGTAAACTAGTATTAGTAAGTACACAAACAACAACAAAAAAACCTTAAACTTGAAACATTTGAAAAAATAAACCGGCTAAGTGCGAGTCGGACTCGCGCACGAAGGGTTCCGTACAATTATCTATAAAAATCACGTTTGTTGTATGGGAGCCCCCTTAAATATTGTTTTATTTTAATTTAATGATTTATTTTTAAAGTCAATACATAATTAAATATTCTGTGAATATTTCAAGCTTCTACCTGTTGCCGTTATCAATATCGAGCAAAAACGAGCAAAAAAAATCACGTTTGTTGTATGGGAGCCCCCTTAAATATTTATTTTATTCCGTTTTTTAGTATTTCTTGTTATAGCGGCAACCGAAATACATCAGCTGTGAAAATTTCAACTCTCTAGCTATCACGGTTCTCGAGATACAGCCTGGTGACAGACGGACGGACGGACGGACGGACAGCGGAGCCTCAGTAATAGGGTTTCCGTTTTTACCCTTTGGGTACGGAACCCTAAAAATTGTCACAATTGACTAAGGTATAGAGTTAGTGAGTTTGCAGAGTTAGGGCGTGTAAAGTTAGAAGCTTGGCTCTACAAGAGATAACTTTGACAACTTTTTGAATACTAAACTCTGATAACTTTTTTAAAGTGCGACGTATGTATTTTATGGTCTCGTCTTGGCAACATTTTACATGAAAATGTTTTTGGTACGATTTATATCTATGGAAGTTCCCAATCCGCACTGGGCCCGCGTGGGAACTACGGCCCAAGTCCTCTGATTCTGAGAGGAGGCCTGCAACGGTGTATAGGCTGGGATAATGATGATGATGATCTATGGATGGACTACCGTGCAAGTGACGGAAAACTTACGGAACTCTAAATTTTTTTTTTTAAATACATTCTAGCTCATAAAGGCTAATAAGCAATATTCATTTAACATAATCTACTATTTTGTTTAAAGTCTCTAAGAATAACGTCCAATGACCAATGAATGAATGAACTCTAAATAATAATGTTTTTTCTCCTTTTCCAGCAAAGAATGCGTGATGCCGATGATCCCCCTCGGCTTGAAGGAGACCAAAGAGGTGGACTTCCGGGAACCCTTCAAGGACTTCATCCTGGAGCACTACAGCGAGGACGCGGCCGCGCACGAAGACGCCATCTCCGATTTTATGGACATGAGACAGGTATGGCTTATCCATACATCATCCATCATTATCTAGCTAGAGAGATACAACTCCGGTGTTAGGCTTCGGCCGTGGCTGGTCACCACCCTATAGGTTGTAATTAACCGAGAATCATTAAAAATCGTCCGCTCTAAACAAGTTCTTTGAGATCGTATTTTTTTTATTAAAGTTTTTGTTCATCGAGTAACTTACCAACATCTCTATTTTACAGGCAATCCGCACCCCAGTCCGCTCGACAGCCGGCGTAGCGCTGCTCTTCAAATACTACAACCAACTGTACTTCATCGAACGGCGCTTCTTCCCGCCGGACCGCTCGCTCGGAGTGTACTTCGAGTGGTTCGACTCCTTAACAGGTGAGGCCATCTAGCGGGTAGGTTTGGTAACAAGCTCATGCTACTCGGTGGTAGATGGCGCTTTTCTCAAGATTGTTTTACCAGTTACTATAAAATTGTATACCTCGTTCCATATACAATATCCACACTAATAATACAAATGCGAAAATAACTCTGTCTGTCTGTCTGTCTGTTACCTATTCATGCTAGAACCGCTGCACCGATTTAGATGATTTGGTATGGAGATAGTATGAGACTCTATGAAAGACATGTCTAACGAATTCTTCTCGGACGGAGTCGTGGGCCACAGCTAGTTAATATATATTAGAATCAATGTCTATACAAACTTTAGGGACTTTAACTCAAATCTATTCTATTTTGCAACTTTTTTATTCAACTTGCAATCTTTGTTCAATTATGAACTATATTCTAATGCACATTTTCTTTGTGATTACAGGAGTGCCATCGTGTCAACGAACGGTAGCATTTGAAAAAGCATGCGTCCTTTTCAATATTGCTGGCATCTACACACAAATAGGCGCTAAACAGGTACTTTTTTTGACGGTTTGTCTATAAAGAGTTGCTAGTGTGTACGGAATGGAGGAGGTAGTAAGCTTTAATTTAAGTCTACCCTCTAATGTTCAGAAATCAATCAATCAATCAATCAATAATTTTATTTGTCAAAACATAGGTAAATACATGTACAAAGATCTTAACTGTATAATTTAGTATCACTATGTTGCACCATGAGGCATACAAATACATAGGAAATATGAGGCATGCATGTTTTTTATTAACCTATAAGTACATAGTAATACATAACATGAGACACAACATAATATTAACGGATCATTTTCAAATTCAAATTCAAATAGGTAATTTATTTCAAGTAACACGACTCATTGTATTAGTGGACAAACTTATTTCTAGAGTTAGTAAAATAATAAAAAAAATAACTATTACTACTAAGAAGAAGTGTGGAGTTTCATCCACTTCTTCAACAGCGGAGAATCCCACCGGTCAGTCAGTGCGCTTAGTATTCTGTTAGGGCTGACGCGGTTACGGGCATGGAGCGAGGCGCACCTCTTACGCAGGACGGCTGCAAAACCATCCACCTGCGTCTCTGCAAACACGCCCGACGCTCTGCAATACCGCGACAGCCCCAACAGCATCCTAAATACATGTTATACTGGACTCGCAGCAACAACATACAACTTTATTTAGTTGTAAATTCTGTGGCTCTAGTGAAAAAGGGGTTAAGTCTGCAGAAATTAAACAGCTATTTTCTATTTTATGTGTAAAGGGGGTTTAGTCGAAATCAGCTGTTCAACTTCTGAAGACTTAACCCCTTTTTCACTAGAGCCACAGAATTGTTATTGAACACGATTACAGTAGTACGCAATCTATATGCCGCATGGTCCGACAAGTACAGACGATATATTTGTTTTTTTTTTCAGGAGCGTCATACGTCGCTTGGCTTGGACGGTGCAGTGGACGCCTTGCTACGCGCAGCCGGGACGCTTCGCTACATCCACGAGAACTTCACCAACGCGCCGTCGGTGGATCTCGCTGCCGACACGCTCCTCGTACTGGCTGCTAC
Organism: Archips crataeganus; assembly: GCA_947859365.1. Lineage (NCBI taxonomy): Eukaryota > Metazoa > Arthropoda > Insecta > Lepidoptera > Tortricidae > Archips > Archips crataeganus. Next base: position 2,199,519 of record OX402067.1, read on the forward strand.
TATGACGGTATGTTGCACGTTCAAAGTAGATAAGTTAAGAGCTATGGCGCCAAAAGGTTCTCGAAAGGCGTCCACGGACTGGAAGACGCAGTGTTGGTAGGCCTACAAGTAGACGGAGCAAAGATCTGGTTAAGGTTGCGGGAACGCGTTTTTTTTTTATGTTAGTGAGGCCAGACAAACGAACTAGTGGGTCACCTGATGTTAAATGAACACCACTGTCCATAGACACTCGCAGCGCCTTACGCGATACCAGTGCGTTGGCGGCGTTGGATGCGGATGGCGCAGGACCAGTCTGTTTGGTAAACCTTAGGGGAGGGGCATGTCCAGCAGTGGACGCCTTTCGGCTTAAATGATGATGTTGGGTTGTGTTAAAGAACTAGGTTTCAACAGCTGGTCCGCTCACGAGAGAGTCTGGTAATTGAATTTAAATTTAAAGAAAGAAAGAAAGAAGACATTTATTCACTTTTACAAGACACACAAATACAAGAAAGTAAACACAATTTCATACAAATAAACAAAGTTCACAAAACAATGAAGTAATAAATATGGGCATACACAGATCTGCATGTGTGTCCTCGCAAAAGTGAAACGGTCGCTGACTCAGCATTATGCTGAGGCGTTAGACGCCTGCAATGCTGATTTTCTGCCAGAACCGTCTGTGACTCACGGAACGATACACAAATATACTATATAGACCACTTAATAAAATGATAAATTAATGAAATGATAATGAATTAAAAAATAATTTAGATTTATTATTGCGTAGCATAATACGTAAATAAATAAATTACAACAAAGAAAAAGAAATTTCGGGATTTTACTAAATTCCTAATGGTAATTCCCAGCATTTACATCATGGTTTTTTACATAAAACTGACCATGATTGACCTTAATCCTCACCTTATAAAAAGTGCAGACAAGACCAATGCTGATTCTCTCAGGTTAAGTATGAAGTATCTTTTTTTCTATTTATTTTTTTATTTTCTTCAACTTCATTTTTTATTACTTTTACGGTCATCCCGTGAAACCATATATTTCAAACTAAATACAAACTGAAATATAGATGCACAGAAAAAACCCCAGAAAAAAGACCAATGCTGGGAATCGAACCCAGGTCCTCAGCGTTCCGTGCTGCGTGCTTACCCCTACACCATCACTGGTCTAGAAGTTAGCGACGAATCTTTCCCATACATCGTACACTTCAGTCTGTTATAATCACATTAGGCAGTGATAAAGCGCATCTATGTTAATGCCCTCTACCGAGAGACTTCAACACTCCTTCGGAGCTACCCGCTCACCTGGACCAAGAGATGGCGCTACTAGGCCAACTTTTACAAGACCTGGGACCTGACCTGACCTGACCTGAGGACCTGGGTTCGTTTCCCAGCATTAGTCTTTTTTCTGGGGTTTTTTCTGTGCATCTATATTTCAGTTTGTATTTAGTTTGAAATATATGATTCTCTCAGGTTTATTAACAGATTATCACTCTGGTCATGAAAGGCCCCAGATTGTATCTATTTGGAAATACAGACGATGGGATAGAATTTCGGTAAATTTGTTTCTAGCAATTGAAACACCATTGCGGGTGTAATCATGCCGAACTTCGAACGTCTTCGAACCCTAAAAAGATCTGTTCTACGTGTTAAAACTAATAATTGAATGTGTGATTATTATATTTATGACAATGTTTGTTGGCAGGCGCAAGCGCGCGAGTGCCTGTTTGAAAAGCTCCAACTGCAGGCGCGAGAGTGCGCGCGCGGCGAGCTGCGCGATGACCTCGACATGTGCCTCGACTTCGCGCAGGAGGCTGCCCAGTGCGCGCACACTTACCACCAGCTCTACCAGAAGGTGAGGATACGTTCAACGCCCTTAGTTGTCCGCCAAGTGCGCCCACGCAGGGGTGCTACTCCAAAATTCGAATTCGTTATCACAACGTCCTCTCGCTCTGCTATTAAATACTATTAGCGTAAGCGGGACAGCATGATACAGAGTTCGAAATTCGAACTTCGTAGACACCAGAGGAGAGAACATCTTCAGCGCCCTGTATGTGCATGAAAACGTCTAGTGCGTGCAGACTTACCACCAGCTGCAACAGAAACTGAGGGCACTTTCGACGCCTTTAGGTGTGTGTGAGGCTGCCCAGTGCTTCCAAACTTACCATCAGCTATACCAGAAGGAGAGAACACTTTGAGCACCCTTAGGTATCTGCAGAAGGTCACCCAGCGCATACAGATTCACGACGAGCTGTACTTTCTAGTACACTTAAGGACACTTTCAATGCCATTAAGTGTGTGCAAGCACAAGATGAAAGAAAGAAAGAAAGAAAGAAAGAAGACATTTATTCACTTTTACAAGACACACAAATACAAGAAAGTACACACAAATTCATACAAATAAACAAGGTTCACAAAACAACGAAGTAATAAATACACAGATCTGCATGTGTGTCCATGCAAAAGTGAAACGGTCGCTGACTCAGCATTGTGCTGAGGCGTTAGACGCCTGCAGCGCTGATTTTCTGCCAGAACCGTCTGTGACTCACGGAACGATACACAAATATACTATATAAACTACTTAATAAAAAGATAAATTAATAAAATGATAATGAATTAACAAACAATTTAGATTTATTATTGCGTAGCATAATATGTAAATAAATAAATACAATAAAGAAAAAGTAAACTGCGAAAACATAACCCTGTAAAACAACAGGTTGGCATATCAAGTGCTGGTTTTATAGGTAGGATTTTTGGAGCGTTAATAAGTGATCCTTCAGCTTGCGCTTGAAGGTGTACCTACTAGACGCTCCTTGGATAGGGGGAGGAATATCATTCCAGCACTTGGATGATGGATGGATCCGGTACGTGTTTGTGTTTGGAAAGCTGGGGGTGTGGGAGTGCGTACACGACGATCTCAATATGCTTCTGCCTCATCTATAGTTTCAGTAGATGCTGGATATGTCTTGTGCCAAAATTGTTCGGAAGTGTGTAAATGATATCGATGTGTTTAATGTTGCAGATGCAAACAGAGGGAGTCTTCAACTACGTGCCATACTCGTGGGTCTCATTGGTCCACGTCAAGACTGAATTTTATAAAGGTAAAACATTTTGCCTTTTCACAACAGAATACTATACAATTATGCCGAATATACGCTACTGAAATTCCGCGGCTGTATTTACTTTCCAACGTATTCTGCTGACATGACACACGCGGTAATTACGCGACAGATATTCGGGATGATTACGCTTCCAATGAAATTTCCAGTACTCGCAAAACATTTGTCGAAATTACGTCACGTTTTGGCGTGATCACCCGCGGAATTTCAGTTTACGCCCAACCGATGATGACAAGACATGACGTAATTTCGGCAAATGCATTGTTAGTAATTGAAGCAGAATTGCAAGGGTAATCGCATCGAAATCCGAGGCCGTATTGTCTAACTAATGCGTGGGCGCTCGCGAACGCATTCACCGTCTCTACGGTTATCCTACCGTGTGACAAAAAGAAGTGGTAAAAATTGTGTTTCCAAGTGCATTAGACAATAAAGTCTCCGGTCGCGTAATTTGTGCAACATGTGACTTACCTTTAAATTTAAATTTGATTATGTCGTAATGAATACAGTGTCTAAGTATACCTAATGTTCTCGATTTTTTTTCTTGATTGGTAGCCCTAGCCCACCAGTACTGCGCAACTGGGTTACTTCATGCAAACTCGACGCCGCGCGCACGCGACCGCGTCGCGGCGCTCTACCACGCCGCTAACGATCGCAGCGTCGACAACGGTAACTATTCACCATTCTAGTTCTGCTACTCGACGAGAGATGACGCTAGTTGGCTATTAGTAATGTTGTTGAAAGTTTAATAAAATAACAAAATAACAAATGGCATCAATCAAAACACAATTGGGGTGTCACGCGTAATTAACAATAATTATGCAATTTCCAGACTATTCGAACGGCAACAACATATGATTCTAACTCCGTTCGAAGCTTTTTAACACTACGCACCTCGTACGTTGTTGCCGTCGAATTATACGAGAATTTGAACTGTTGTATAATCTGAAATAAATTAAGGCAATATAAATGTCAATTGAATCATACCATTCCTACTACTTAACAACAAAATTCTTCACTCGATGTCATTTTTTTTTTCAAGTTTATAATATTTGCTTTTTTCTTTACAGATCATACAAGTCACATGAAAGTCTTGTCTTGTTATCCAGATATCTATCCCTAACGCTTTAAATTAATTAGTTCCTGCAAATGACCAACAGATGGCGCTAACCTCAGCTATTTTCCAGGCTCCGTAACGACATCTGTGAAGTTAGAAGACGAGTTGGAGTTTGCTGTTCTGGGTCGCGCGCACCTCGCGGAGGCACAAGCGCTTTACGAGGAGGCGCTGCGGCTGCAAAGGATGTGCCGGTCAGTTTAGTTGTCCTACTTATTTCTATATACAGGGTACTTATCACATTTGAATTGTTGTCAATTGGGAATGTCTAAAAAAAAATATTAGTGGTATATTTTTTTTGTATATAAAAGTCAATTATATTATAAGAAACTAATTTCAATACTTTGTCATTTAGTTCACTACTTTTTTCTAAATTAATTATAGAATCTATTTTGGTTGATGACGACAGATTGTAATTGAGGGCTCCCACACTGCCAAATTTCTAAATCTATCTAAATGCGTACGATAAGGCAACCCCTTTAATTATTTTTTGTGTAGTGGTACACTGTAACTAGTGGCACTTTATTGACGCTGTCAAAAGTGCTAGATGTCAGACAGCGGGTCCAAATCGAACTCTGTAGTATAATCCACGCGTAAATTGTGAAGAATTAGAATTCTTCACACACAGAATAAAGTACGATTTAGACCGGTCACGCAATTTACACCAATGTCAAATGAAGGTCATTGCTTATTTGTTATGTAATAAATTCATTACATAATATTAAAATTAAATAACTACAGAAAACGGGTTACAAAGCATTTATCTCGAAATGGTTTTCGATTTACTATACATTGCAAAAAAATAGACATCCCCAATTGTGTACCGATCTGTACCGCACTCAGCTAACAATATGTTTTTACACGTAACAGTGAGCTCCGTGACAAGGAGCCGCTGGCGCGCATGGTGCGCGCGCACGCCGCGCGGGCCGTGCGCGAACGCAGCGCGCTGCCCGACGCGCCCGCCATCGCGGAACTGGAGCTGCTGGACGCTCCCGCTATACTACGTGAGTCAATACTATCCTATAACCTGCACGGGCTCTCAAATTCCAAATCAATTTTATCTAAATCGTAAAGAAGTAACAGACAGACACTGACTTTCATCATCATCATCATCATCATTTTAGCCGAAAGACGTCCACAACTGAACATAGGCCTCCCCCAAGGCTCGCCAAACAGATCGGCCCTGCGCCATCAGCATCCGACGCGCTCCCGCAACCTTAACCGGATCGTTGCTCCATATTGTTGGACGCCTACCTACACTGCGTCTTCCGTTCCGCGGACGTCCCTCGAGAACCTTTCGGCCCCATTGGGCATAAGTCTGGCAATTCTTCGAGCTACATCCGTAACTTTAGTTCTTGCGCGGATTTCATCATTTCTAATGCGATCCCGCAGAAAAACTCCAAGCAAAGCTCTCTCCATCGCCCTTTGAGTGACTTTCAGCTTTCTTATGAGGCCCATCGTTAGCGGCTACATCTCAGTGCCATAAATCATCACTGGCAACGGCAACACACACAGGTCAAAAACTTTTGATTTGACACTTACTTTTACATTTATAATATTAGTGATCATTTAAAAATCTATCTAATCTATATTTTCCCAACGTTCCAGCATCCTCGAAATTCCAACTATCCCTCACGCCACCAGACTTCGCACAGCACAGAGTCGACGACCTCTTCAAATCTCTAGGCCCCATAGCAGTCTTCTCGGCTAAACGCCATTGGAGTGCCCCTCGCCTCATCACTCTACAGAAACACACGGACCAACGCCGCGCCAGTTCTAGAAGAAACGAGAGGCAACGACGAGACTACACCGACATAGAAAACGGGAAAAGATCCGAGAAAAGGGACAGATCCGAAGACAACAGCACTTACTACAACTCCATAATCAGGAACGACGAGAAATACGACGATTACGACAAAAAACTACAAAGGGTTATGAAGCAGAATGGAGTCTACATCAACAGCTACAACAATATCGATTACCATCCAAAAGTTTTAGATTACGACAAATATGACTATAGGAATAATGAATGTTACGTCAAGACTAATACGGAGAACGTGAATGGGAAGTTGAAGAGTGGGAGGGAGAGGAGGAAAGATCCTTTGAGGAGGGTGGCGAGCGAATACAATGTGGCAAATTCGAAGACTGATGATGAAGGGTTCGGGTTCTCGGTGAGAGGAGATGCGCCTGTCATGATTGCCGCCGTTGAACCGAACTCGTTGGCTGATGTGAGTATTTGAAATATCTTCATTCCTATCGTGGTCAGTATCCGGAGCAGATAATCCGCCTCCATTTTCTGAAGGAATATAATTCGCCAAATTCATTTTAAGTGTCTAACTCCAGTAGTTTAGGCTGTGAGTTGTTACAACACAACAAATAAAATTAAAATCAATAAGACTAAATAGAAAGACGCTTGTTGATGAAACTGTGCAGAACTGTGCCTATATCAACTACAAACGACCACTATTTTAAAGTCTGAATATATTCCAACTGCTGTTATATTTATTTTCACCATCTTGACTTTTTTCATTTGGCTTTTGACCACAAGCATGCCTGATAGTAAGCAACGATGTGGTCTAAGAAGGAGCACGCTTGCCAAGTTTGGATCTTGTTTTAAAGACTATCAGATGGTACCACACACTACAGCATATTTTAATTTTACAGATCGGCGGTATGCGTGAAGGCGACTTCATCATCTCAGTAGGAGACAAGGACGTGAAGTGGAGCTCGCACGAAGAGGTGGTCGCGCTAATACAGAAGGCTGGAGAGTCGCTCGCCCTGCGACTCGCCACGCCAATGGACAAGAGCTTAGCCAAGGTACTACAATTTAATTCACATACTTTTTTTCTTTACCCACCTTGCTCAGAACATTAAAAGAAAATTTTGAAAAAAAAAACGAGTGCCTCATCTTAATTACGTCTTCGATCATAGCTAGTGCAGTTTGGAAATTTCACACACGTTACTAAACTGCTTTGTAGGAGCATGTAGGTTCGATTATTCCTTCACCTCAACATTCAGTGACCCATATTAACAGGCTGATTCAGGAGTCATGAGCAGGAGTGAAAGGGGTGACGGTGGAGGCCATACTGAGCAACTTTCACTATGGGACCAACCAGCCACGAAATCGCAAAAAAATCTGCTGTTCCATAAATTTCGATCAACAACTCTTGATTAGATGTTTTTTCGCACTTTCGAGCCTGATTCCATAGTAAAAGTTGCTCGTTGTGAATCTCTCCATCACCAATTGACTCATGACTCCTGAATGGTGATTGAACACCTAATTTGTAAAATCAACCTTTATTCCAGTCGTCCCCCGACATCGCTCGCCAATCTAACTCCAACCAGGGTTCCGTGTCAGCTGCCTCGTCAGCCTCCAGCGGTTCAACAGCAGCCACCGCGCGCTCGTCAGCGCGCCGGGCGCCATCTTGGAACCCCTTCCGACGTAACACCACCAGAGACAACAGCTCGCACCGAGGTTCGCACACTAGCAACATCATATTCCGATAAGTTGAGAACAGCGACATCTGTTGACCAGTAGCTGAGTTTACAACTAAAATGTAACACTCATCTAGACTTGCTGGTGCGCCATTGATTGCTAGTTATAGAGTTAGCGACACCTATCGATAAGTAGCGTGTACTAACGGTGTTCTTAGGTTATTGTGATGTCAGGGTCTTTGAATGCTTTATAATTGTTATCGTGTAGTTAGAGTCGTGTTTATAAACGAATAAATGCATTGTATTTAGCTTCCAAAATAATAGTGATGCACTTAATTTGGATTTTATGTAAAAAAAGAGTGTACTAATACAAGTTAAAGAGTGTTTCTAATGAGAAATGTTTAATTAGTTGGATTTAAGAAAGTGATATGAAAAACTTGAAACGTATTTTTGTAATTGAATCCATCCATAACCCGTCCAATTTGCAACAGAATTGTACTTATATAGTCTTAGGGCAAGAATGATTTTTTTGACTGTTTATGTAACGCGATATTGACTTTCTTTTCGAGTCAGCGCCATCTATAGTCGAGTAGCTTGAGTTTAGATTTGTATTTTTTCCTGTGCTTCTGCACAGACTCAGTGGTAACCAATGCTGGCTAATGCAACTATTATATATTTAGCTTTTTAAATATATAGTTAGACTATCGGTTCCTTGAAGAAGGCTATGAAATTCCAAAGTTTCTTTACGAATTTACTTATTGATTCGAAACGATATGAAATGGCGCGAATAATTATTGAAGATATAAATTTTGAACTTGAAATAATATTAACGATTATTAGGTCGCGGGTACGATTTTTTAAATATTGGTGTCTTGTTTTTATTATTTCATTGTATTATGTTTGTCTTCATATTTATCATTATTATTGTGTATTTTACACAAACTAGATGGCGTTGGCAGTTGTAATTATTTTTTTAGTTCCAGTCATAGCTGCATAGATGGCGTGAAATTCAACGAGTTAAAATCAGCGCTATCTAGTTTACTAATAACTTGAATTTATTATATTGTGTACAGCTTTAGCTTTGAATTTAACGTATTCATGTGTAAGGTACAGTCAGCATAAAAAAATTCAAACAATATTCACAATGTCAACTCATTCGATGCTGCTGACTGTGCAAAACTTATTTACTTATTATGTATTCGCTACGTACGAACTGCCGCGTCTTTATTTTTTCAAGATGTATGCAGTTGGTGGTAATTGAATGAAAAAAAAACTTATTATTTTCTTTACCTCATATTTCCACCTAATCTCAACATGTATCATCAATTAGATTTACGTTATGCGTGTATGTCACAAAATTCAGTATTTATAAAATAGTTTAATTTAATTTTGGTTGTGATCGATTTTTAATCATTTACATTGATCGCACCCAGAAATATAAAGAACGTATTATTATAGTTTTGTTTGATAAATGTTACGTCATGTTATGTATAAAAGTAGTTAAGGAGATGTATATCATTGTAAAAACATAAAAGTTGTATAAATTGTTATGGTTAAAGTGAACAATAAATTTTGTTTAAAGGCATTTTTTATTTTTTCTACTAATAGATACATTGTTGTAAAAAAATACCCAAATAAATCATTTAATCACATTAATGAGATAAAAATTAATAAAGTAGACGTTATAACGAGGTATTAATTAACGGATTGTGCAATGTGCATATAAGAAAAAGAAGATATAATAAAATAAAAATAGTCTTTATTGAATACCAGAGATCAGTGCCGGAAGATTATACAAATAAAGTAATCATAATTCCGTTTCGATGAGGCCATGTGGAGACCAAAAATAATGAAACATCAACAATATTACCATAAAAACTTAAATAAATAAATATCATGGGACAATTCACACCAATTGACCTAGTCCCAAAGTAAGCTTAGCAAAGCTTGTGTTATGGGTACTAGGCAACGGATAAACATACTTATATAGATAGATGCATACTTAAATACATATTAAACACCCAAGACCCGAGAACAAACATTCGTATTTTTCATACAAATATCTGCCCCGACACGGGAATCGAACCCGGGACCTCAAGCTTCGTAGTCAGGTTCTCTGACCACTAGGCCATCTGGTCATCCATTTAAGGTCGTCTCAAAATTAAATAATAACCTTTTAATGCGTATTTAACATGCATCATTTCATAGAAAATTGTCATTTTAGGCAAGTTAAATACATCTTGTCTTGAAATAGATCTTTCACGGCTATTAATCAACTCACTTGAAACTTAATTTCACTACTTCATCAAGAGATGGCGTTAAAAAATCAAAATGCTTAACAAAGCGCCATCTTGATTAAGAAATCTACAACAGAATCTTTGAAGTGTCTTGACCTAGCAACATTTTTTTCACATTGCTTTTAATCTCATCGTACGCTCCGAAAAAGAAAAAATAGCTGGCCATAAGCATGATCATACGTGGTGTATACCCGGCGAATAGACCCCGCAGTCCTGCTTCTCGGTATATCACGCGTAGTACTGTCTGTATGCGCAAGCTGTGTGCGGTGTTGTGCTCAGCCCCGGCTAGTATGATGCGTGTTTTGGCGACGTCAAAAGGCGTTGTGATTGTACCGGCGACTGCACCTGCCGCCGAAAGGAAATGTGGACAGAATGCTTCTGCAAAGCAAGATTAAGGGGCTGTTTCACCACCCATTGATTAATTTTAACTGACGGATAAATGTGATGCCGTCTCCGTCAATTCGAACAAAACAAACAGAGACGGCATCACATTTATCCGTCAAATAAATTTGATCAATGGATATATTTCATACTAAATACAAACTGAAATATAGATGCACAGAAAAAACCCCAGAAAAAAGACCAATACTGGGAATCGAACCCAGGTCCTCAGGATTCCGTGCCGTGTGCCATACCCCTACACCACCATTGGTCTAGAGGTTAGACACGAATTTTTCCCATACATCGTACATTTCAGTCAGTCAGTCATAGATGCGCGCTGTATCACTGCATAAGGTGATTATTTGACAGACTGAAATGTACAATGTATGGGAAAAAATCTTGTCTAACCTCTAAACCAATGGTGGTGTAGGGGTATGGCACACGGCACGGAATGCTGAGGACCTGGGTTCGATTCCCAACATTGGTCTTTTTTCTGTGGTTTTTTCTGTGCATCTATATTGCTAGGTTTACACGAGCTTAGTAGCTAATGCTTAGTACTTGTCACTTACACTTGTCAGATGCGTGTATTGTATAATACTAAGCACTTGCACAATATGTTTACACACTTCTGACAATGACAAGTGTAAGTGACAAGTACTAAGCATTAGCTACTAAGCCCGTGTGTAAGGCACTTATTTCAGTTTGTATTTAGTATGAAATATATATGGTTTCACGGGATGACCGTAAAAGTAATATAAAATGAAGTTGAAAAAATAAATACAAAAAGATACTGCATATCCATAATTATGTCGCACTCCAGCGGGCATTTTGGGGGTACATCATTTGGTATGGTTTACAAAAAATATTTTAACTAACGAGTATATGTACTTAGTATTTGCAACATACTCGTTATCAATCTTAAATTGTCTTCGTAATACTCTTTGAAGTGATAACTGATAGCCCATTTAAGTGGTGGCATGTCAGAATGCTAGATAAGGTTCACCAATCAATCAATTCATTTTCGAGTAGTCAGAATAAGGTATTTGTACTTAGTATTTGGTGCCTAGTATTTGTAATGTGCAATTCCAAATATCTTAGCAACTAAGGCTGTACGTTAGTTAGGTGTTTATTTTTTTATATCCATTCAATTTTAAATAAAAATAAGATTGAATAGTATGTGGTATATTTATTGTGGCCACTTAAATGGGCTATCAGTTATCACTTCAAAGAGTATCTATACATTAAAGACTAATAAATGATAACGGGTAACTAATTAACTAATACTAAGTACATTATAATTTTATAATACTCGTAAGTTAAGATTTTTTTTGTAAACCTTACCTTGCCCCCAAAATGCCCGCTGGAGTCCGACGTATGTTCATATCTAAGACTTGGTCAATGGATGGTGAAACAGGGGGTCAGTTAGCGCTAGGAGTAGCTACAGCATCAAATACTCACCTGAAAACTAGTGACAGTCCCGTCATTCCGTCTCCTCACTTGTTCCTTCAGCCACTCCCAGATGGGCATGTCGATCAAACTGCGAGGCAGATCTCTAGCTACGGTAGATAAGTAGCCCCGGAACACACCCCTGCGAATACCCTCTGATTTATAAGCCTGCAGATCAAAAATTAAACATTTATGATGATATCCTTTAATCTAAGAGAAGATGGAGAGGCTACCTTTCATTGAGCTGGTGGAAGAATGTAGAAGAGACCTCAAAAAAGACCAGAAATCTGAACAGACAACCCAAAAATCGATTGACTTGGCACAGAAGAGTTATATTTTACTAGAGAGAGGGAAAAGGATCTATTTCAATTTCTATTTCAAGTTATTTTCTTGGAATTTTATTCCACTTTTGCTAAGCGGCAGCTAAAAAACTTACGTTATAAAGAATGCTAAGACTGCTTCTCTTATCGACGCCGACACACGTCTGTTTTCTTTGCTTCATGATTTCAGCCGGCACTCTGATCAGACACGTAATCTAAAGCAAAAAAGGGGTGCGGTTAAAACACGACTCGTAATTGTCAACCCAGAATGAATCATAATAATGTACCTGATAATTGAATTCCTCAAGTTATTGAAACAAGAGTGAAATTAACAAGCAGTGTTGTTGTTCAGTCAGGGTCAAGAAAATAAGATAGGGTCGTAGTGCTTTCACCTCACGCAAAAAAAGTACATAATCATTTAGCCCAGCGTGCGCCGATGTTAACATCAATGCCATAGGGAAGGTAATGCTTTTAGCACTCTATGTATTGATTGTTTAATGCGGTGTCAGTAGATTCTTTATGGTCCGAAGTTTAACAAAAACTGCACTTTAAAGTTGAATACTTCGCAAATGAATCACTGTTTTTAAAGGACCTATCCAACGATACACTATCAGGTTAGACGAGAAAAAAAATCACCCCACTTTACGTCTGAATTTTTTCTTCTAAAGTGTATTTCACCACTTTGTCGGGATATTTTTTTTACACGTCTATGCTAAATTGCACCTTTCTAGCACTGATAGTCTCTAAGATAAGCCGCGGACGGACGAACGGACAGACAGACAGGCATGGCCAAACTACGAGGGTGTCGATTTGCAATATAGGCTCCGGAACCCTAAAAAGAATAACGATATGATATCATATATCATCTACTTGTAAACCAACTCACGATCTCAGCAACACCGGCGGCACCGCTGTGTGCCGCGGGCACATACACCGGCGGCACCAGGGGCTCTACAATTGCTTTTGTAGTTTCATAGGACACAAAAAACAACGCCGCGATTGGCATCGCCGCTACGGCTACTGGAGCTAATCCTGTAACATAATTTTATTATTTCAAAGTTATCAGCTCTTTTGTTAGCTGCGGAAGGGATTTTAATCGCATACCTAATGGGCATTTACTTTATTTTCAAACATAATTGTGTGACCAAATTGCGTTGGGGTTTTCAAATTATAGTTTTAGATACTACGGATGTGCGGATGTGTAATTTTAACGTGTAATGTTCAGTGGCGTTCCAGGCATGTTATGCCCGTTGACTGAAATCCGTAAGAGAGTTTGAAATTTGTATTTATCAAGGATGATATACTACTGGATTAGCAGTCGCCATAGTACAGATCGGCCGCGGAAAAGTAGTTCGATTATTAAATCTAGATGGCGCTGAAATATAGCCAGAGGCTTTGAAAGCAAAACAATAAGACTACAGATGTTTCATATTACTGCAAATGTATTATTAATTAATTTAATTCCTATTATTAATTAATTTCTTTCAAAGCCTCTGGCTATATTTCAGCGCCATATAGATTTAATAATCGAACTACTTTTCCGCGGCTGATCTGTACTATGGCGACTGCTAATCCAGTAGTATATCATCCTTGGTATTTATGCAGTTTCTCTTATTGATGACTAGGTGGTTGCAAGGGGTCACAACAGCGCCATCTTTCGCTAAGTAGCTGGTACTAAAATTAAACCATCATCTTTTTAAGAGTAAATAGAGTGTAAATAATAAATTGTTTATGGCAATTTCACTAATATTGTATGCATTTATTTTATTTTCGTAGGGAGCCTACAAGTATTGACAGCATTAAAATATTCTCTGCGAGAATATACTGCTAGATCGAAAATAACTGGCAGCTCCATCTATTGTCGGATAGCTAATACTTCAGCCTGAACGCTCGAAATCTTAAACATCTTTGTGAGAATTACTCATGCAATTTAGTTTACGACTCGACTTCATCTACCTTAGATCTGTAAATAGAAATGTTTGGTCCCAAACGTACCTTTGTAAACCCCTTTAAAGCCCCCTGACTTGTGGAATCCCTGTACACTCTGCAAGCGAGTCTTGAGAGTATCGAGCGGGTACAGACTCGTCACCACTGTAAATCCGGCTACTGCACCTGCCTAAAAGTAAACATTTTAAACAGTGAAAAATAAACCTTTTTTCGACGACGGGGGGCCCAATGAGGGTTTTCTGACAGGTGGAATATCGCTAGATGGCGTTAGTATCGTAAGGTCTATTTGACGAAATACCTATTTGAATCATGGAAGTAATAAGTACTACGTACAACGGGAATGAGCTCTATCTGTGCATCTTGCAGCTAAAATAAAGAAAATAAAACCTTATTCTAAGGTCGTAAGAGACTTGTTGAGTCTTTTTGTCTTGTTGAAGCCGAGTGAGAGGGCAACCACTGAACGCTGTGTCCCGTTCTAACAGTGACTTAGAGTTGCCAGAGTTAAGTTAATTTCAATCCTTTCGTTTTTTGTAGAACAATATGCGATTGATGTAATGTAATGAAGTAAAAACATTTACTTCTAAAATGTTTCTAAATATAAATAATAATTTATTACCGACATTTTAAAACAATAATTATTCGTTGCTACGTGTAAAGCCTTATCAACGCAAAAATTTTGCGATTGGCGTATAGGTTTTCTTTTATTTGTATGAAATACGGACACCTGACCTGACAACCCCACATGAACCATCCAACCAATCAACCATCGCCAGAGAGGGATAAGAGGTACAGTTACTGAGCTCTCGTTCGGCTTCAATTTTGCGACAACAGCTCATTCCCGTTGTACATAGTACAGTACTTATTACTTCCATGATTTGAATAGGTACACTTCACACAAATATGAAAATCATGCATCAGTCATTTTCCTACAAAAATGTCAAAGTGACATTACTTTAGTTCAATCCATTCGTGCCAGTTCTTGTGACTCGACCTGTACGTATAAATACAGGGTTATTTGTAATTCATTAGCATCTTTTTAACCCTAAACTCCTACCACTTAAACAAATGTTTTTTGTTTTACGGCTTTTGTCATAACTTAATATTTTTGGTGTAATAACGTTTTGAAAATTTGAGACTACCACTTATTTTTACGATACTCTGTGTATTTGTACGGGAAAAAAGTGCTTCATTTTAAAAAGTCGTAAAACAAAAAACATTTGTTTGAGTGATAGGAATTCAGGGTTAAGAGGATGTCAGTGAATTACAAATAACCCTGTATACGTACTAATTAAATTTGTTCATGTTAATTTTTAATTGTTATGTCAAGTGTGTCTGGTGTGCGTCATGTAGCACCAGCTGATTAAATTTAATAGAAAGTATTAACATTTCATTGTCATTTTTTAGATTCTATCAAAGTCATCATCATCATCATCATTTCAGCCGAAAGACGTCCACTGCTGAACACAGGCCTCCCCGAAGGCTCACCAAACAGATCGGTCCCGTGCCATTCGCATCCAATGCGATCCCGCAACCTTAACCAGGTCGTCGCTATATCTTGTTGGTGGCCTACCTACACTGCGTCTTCCGGTCCGTGGACGCCACTCGAGAACCTTTTCGCCCCATCGGCCATCAGTTCTACGAGCGATGTGCCCGCCCACTGCCACTTGAGTCTGGCGATTCTTCGAGCTGTCGGTGACTTTAGTTCTTGCGCGGATTTCATCATTTCTAATGCGATCCTCCCCTCCCCTAAGAATGAGAGAGCTTAGGCTTGCGGAAATTCACACACAAACAATTGAATTTATTTACAATTTTTTTTGTGTTTTCCTCATGATATTTTCCACATACTCAAGAGGGGTGAGCCCAGAGTCGAACCCACGACCCTCTGCTTAAAAGGCTGGGTCAAACCACTAGGTTACTACGACTTAATCATCATCATCATCCCAGCCTATATACGTTCCACTGCAGGGCACAGGCCTCCTCTCACAATGAAAAGACTTGGGCCGTAGCGGGAACTACAACGACTTATTTCTTACTTAATTAACATTTTGTGAATTATTTAGTAAAGAAACCACTTACAATTCCAGGTGCCAAATACGTAGAATTTTGAAATTTCGGCGTCTCCAATGCCTCCATAGTACCCACTAATTCAACTCCGAAGACCGCAATATTACCACATTTACCCCCTGTTTCACCATCCATTGATCAAATTTATTTGACGGATAAATGTGATGCCGTCTCCGTATGTTTTGTTCGAATAGACGGGGAAGTGCGAGTCGGACTCGCGCACGAAGGGTTCCGTACAATGAGGGTTTTCTGACAGGTGGAATATCGCTAGATGGCGTTAGTATCGTAAGGTCTATTTGACGTTACACCCATACAACAAATGTCAAAGTTGTCAAACGGACCTGACGATACTAGCGCCAAATAGCCTCTCATAGAAAACCCTCATTATCTAATGAACTAAAACAATTACTTTGCTCACCCGCGACCTTACAATAGTTACGTTTATGCAAGAAATGTGCGTTCATGCAGTTCCTCCACCTCCACACTGTACGAACACACACAAATCACATAAACCCAACCATCACCACCACCAAGCTACACTGACGCGTTTCGAACTCAACCAGAGCTCATCTTCAGAGTTACCACAACCGTATGCTATGCTACCAAATGTTAAACTAACAAACCAAAACAAATGTTTTAACTTGTCACTGTAACTTCTCAAGTACCCACTTTATTTTTCTTATTCTCAAACTACCCCACAAAAATTAACTTTTATTGACATATTTAAAACTACCTTGAATTTTTTGTTTATTTATTTATAAGGCATATTTAATTAATACTAACTGTTCAAATTCGACCCAAGCCGCAGTAAAGGAGAAGATACTAAATTTACCTGTTCATTAATAATAGACCCCATAGTGTTGTACCTAATTATTTCCATGCATTCCAGAGCATCCAGACGCAACCCCTTGCCGCAATAATCATCATCACCTCATTATCTATAAAAATCACGTTTGTTGTATGGGAGCCGCCCCCTTAAATATTTTTCTTTATTTTAATTTAATGATTTATTTTTAAAGTCAATATATATATAACAAGCTGCTGCCCGCGACTCCGTCTGCGAAGAATTCGTTTATCGCTATCCCGCGGGAACTATGCAATTTTCCGGGATAAAAAGTATCCTATATGTTAATCCGGATTATAAACTATCTGTGTGCCAAATTTCATCAGAATCCGTCTAATTGTTTTAGGGTGAAAGAGTAACAAACATCCATCCATCCATACATACATACTTACAAACTTTCGCCTTTATAATATTAGTAGGATTGTGAGTAGACTCGGATTTTAAAAGAAAAGCCCCTCGTTCTGTTACAGGGTGTATAATTAAATATTCTGTGAATATTTCAAGCGTCTATCTGTTGCCGTTATCAATATCGAGCAAAAACGAGCAAAAAAATCACGTTTGTTGTATGGGAGCCCCTTAAATATTTATTTTATTCCAGTTTTTAGTATTTGTTGTTATAGCGGCAACCGAAATACATCATCTGTGAAAATTTCAACTCTCTAGCTATCACGGTTCCCGATATACAGCCTGGTGACAGACGGACAGACAGACAGACAGACAGACAGACAGACGGACGGACAGCGGAGCCTCAGTGATAGGGTTCCCGCTTTTACCCTTTGGGTACGGAACCCTAAAAAATAGCCTACGACCTATTCTCAGACCTACCGAACACAGATAAAAAAAAATCATAAAAATCGGTCAAGCCGTTTCGGAGGAGTTCGATGACAAAAACCGTGACACGAGATTTTTATATATTAAATTAGGCAGTCATTATGATATGGGAAAATATAAAACCGGGCAAGTATCCGTCGGATTCACACACAAAAAGTTCTGATTTGGCTTGTGTGTTTGTATTGCCTATTAGTTATTAGACTAAACGGGACTTAGCACGCAATAAACTCGTTCGGAGTTAACTCGTGACCACGGTTGCTGCAATGTGGCCGAAACGTCGAGGTAAATAAAAAAATATTTATTGCGTGATAAGTCCCGTTTAGTTTAGTAATTATGATAAAATCACGAAAGTTTAAAACAGTATATTGCCTATTATCTTAGAAGTATTTAGAAAGAAATAAATATTTTATTCTTTCTTTCTTATTACTTTTAGGCTATTTGATTCCCATTAAATAAATAAATAAAAATTTAAAAAATATACAATTAATTCTATTACATTTTTCGTTTTATTTTATTTATTTATTATTTATTTATGCAATATTGATCCTGCGGACTTACAGCTCAAGCCAAGACGTCCAGCAGGATAGTAGTAGGCATTAAAACTAACTTAACCTAAGAAATATGCCGATGAAATTTGGCTACTTGAATCACAAGAATATTAAAAACCGGCCAAGAGCGTGTCGGACACGCCCAAGGTAGGGTTCCGTAGCCATTACGAAAAAATCAAGTAATATTTTTCTAAGGATTTCGTATGTGTACGGAAATCGTCCAAGTTTAGGTATGTTTTATACCTTAGGCTACTATTTACTCTTAAACTACAAATAATTTCCAAGCAATCTTAGCCGCTATAATTTTCCTAGTAAATTTGATATATTTACTACCATTCTGAATTTTTTCAAATTTTTCCACCCAACAGTTTAGATTTTAGAGGGGGGGGGACGGTCGATTTTAATGAAAATTTTCACTTTAAAGTTGAATATTTCGCAAACAGATCACTGAATAGAAAAATCATGTTAGCAACTCCGCAATGGTTTCAAAAGACCTATCCAACGATACCCCACACAATAGGGTTAGTCGAGAAAATAAAAATCACCCCCACTTTACGTCTATGGGAGGTACCCTAAAAAAAATATTTTTAGTTTTTTTTATTTAACCACTTTGTCGGCGTGACTGATATATATATTCATATTAAATTACAGCCTTCTAGTACTAACAGTCTCTGAGCATAGCCGCGGACAGACAGACAGACGGACAGACATGGCGAAACTATAAGGGTTCCTAGTTGACTACGGAACCCTAAAAATGGAAAAGTTTTTGAGTATATGCGGGCGGGTATTTGTTGCCACTTGACGCTAAAATGGCTGGACGGATTCGGATCTTATCTAAATTACTTTTTATTCCATTATTCCCACGGGATCCGAGGTTCTTTTTATGCAACGTTAATGACATCAACGACTTAAGTTTTGGGATTTGTTATGGGAATTATTGCGAAATTCCGAAATTCCAAATGTGATGGTAACGCGAGCAAAAACCAATTAAATGAGGTTAGGTTAGTAAAAAATAAAAAGACTGTTGTTTATTTTTAATTTTTTTACTTGTGTTTTACTTGCCAAATATTATAACTGTACGTATGTATATGTCAACGTAAGTAAATTAAAGTATACACAACTAAGCGAGTAGTGATTTGATAGCAATACTTTTAGTCCGAAAATACATATTCAAAAGGTTGTTTGTTTCGATTGCGTGGGCTTAAAAACTTTATTTTTAACCCCCAACACAAAAAGAGGGGTGTTATAAGTTTGACCGCTATGTGTGTGTGTCTGTGTGAGTGTGTGTCTGTCTGTCTGTGGCATCATAGCTCTTAAACGGGTGAACCGATTTGGATGCGGTTTTTTTAATAGAAAGCAGGTTTCTTGGCAATGGTTCTTAGATATGTTTCATCAAAATCGGTTCAGCCGTTTCAAAGCTCTTTTGTTAGCTGCGGAAGGGATCTTAGACGCATAATGGGCATTGACTTAATGTTCAAACATACGAGTGACATAATAGGGATGTTTCCTAGGTAAAAAAATAGTAATTCTTATTAGTCCGTATTTTACATTATCAAAAAATATTAGACACTTAATTTTTCTTTTGACAATTAAACAAAAAATGACGAAGATATGGCGCGTTGAACTTCCGCGTGACGAGGCGTGACGTCACTTGTTCCTAAAACGCTCATACAAAGTGTAGGAACAAGTGACGTCACGCGAAACTTCAACGCGCCATATCTTCGTAATTTTTTGTTTAATTGACAAAATAAAAAATACGTGTCCAATATTTTTTGATAATCTAAAAGACTGACTAGTTAGGAAAGTAGCCTATTGTGTTGGGGGTTTTTAAAATTTTCAATTTACAGTTATTTACAGCTTCATCAGACAATAGTCTCAAGCATTTAATACTAATTTCATGTTAATAAAAGTTCTGGGGTAAATATAGCCGTTTACGGTTTAAAAAATACCCCTTACGCATCCGCCCTTTTCGGCGAAGCATGTTTACGACAGATTTTGTGTTAAAGTGCCAGAAACGAAAAATAATACATTACCTACAATACAATACAAATATTCTTTACTGAGCACCATAAATCCATATAACGACATTACAACAATTGGGCCAGTCAACTTTTTTTTGTAAACGATTTTCTGCTACTTTCTATTTAAACCGAAATAATTAAAAAACTGATTGTTATTCCTTATTTAAAGTATACTTTTCAAAACCCTAGATTTTTGTAGTCAATAATGGTGTAATTGCCATATTTATTTTATTTTGTTTAGCTTCTATTTCGTGGGTGACCCAGGGGACAATGTTGTCCCCGAAATTTGTATGAAAATAGTGGTATTTCCCCTGGGTGACCGGTTTTTTTCATAGAAATACTTTTTTTTTTTGGTTTTCACATATGCACTATGATAAACAGTTTATCTAATTACTGCAAAATCATGGTTTCACTAACCAGAGATTACAGAGTTACTTGTAAAGGAGTAAATAGAAATTTACAAAAAAAAGTTGATTGACCCAATTACAAACTAATGAGATGAAACTAAAGCAAACCATATACCTATACAGGCAACGGCTTCTATGAAGTTTCGGAATCCTGACAATGTGAACCACAGGAAAACAAATGCTATACATACTTATTGCGTGTGACAGAATAGTAAGTATAGCATATTTTTTTCCTAAGGGTCACATTGTCAGAATTCAGAAACTTCATAGTTAACCTAACGGTCGTTGACAATAGTAAACCTGCTGCCTAGCTATGCTCCAATGTGGAGATTAAGACAGTTGGCCAAATTACAAGCACATGAGTTATTCTATCTTTGTCCTCTAAGCCGGCAACGCTTCTGAAATCTCTGGTGTTATGTCTGTGGGTGATGGCCCTCACATACCATCAGACTACTTGCGCTTTTGCCATCATATTAAATTTCGTATACTTTAGCATCTTGACGACTATTTTTTTTTAACTTTTACTTCCCTATCCTGGGCTGCCTTTTTTTTATTTTTTGGTGTGGAAAATGCACCTTATGCATCGTCTCCGTTCGGGGAAACGGAGGTATGTGGGGCTCTCCCCAAGGGGCCTACCCACTAAAAACCACACGGATTCCCTCGTTTGCCATTGTGAACGCCGCGGGAGCACAAGGAGTCACCGCAACGCCCACTGGCCGCCCCGGGATGGGGCTCCTCTGTCGACACCGTGTAATGCGGGCTCGGCACTCCCCGGCCTCCCCCGCTGGTGAAGGATTGTTTTAAAGAGGTTTACTCCTCGTGGCTTCCGCAGATGCCCACGTTCCCGGCAAGCCGGGGTTACGTGCCCTCACGTTAGCTCCCGCGCCCTCATGTACTGCTCTGAAAGCAGAGCGGTACTGAGGGCACGGTCGCTTCCGCCCACTAGGCTCCCCCTCGCCTTTCCCTGTCCGCCGTGGCAGAGCAGGTACTTAGTTCGGGTTCGCCTCCATCAAAGGCGTCCGCCCAAGGGCGAGACGCCGTCCTCTCTGCGGTCCCACGAATGGGCCCGCTGGTTCGGATCCCCTGCAACTAGTTGCGGGTTCACCTCACCACCCCTACCCCCCCAGTATGTCAGTCAATTGCCACAGGTCATGGACCCATCCGCTACTCTTCTCCCCCTTAACCACCAGGGTTAACAGGGGAGAACCGTAACCGTCGTGCAGCCCAGGTCGTGTATTCCCGTACCGACCCAGGCACATGTGGAGATTGCTGACCCCCACCCCCCCAGTCGGATATTAGCCAACGGTTAACTAAATCCCCGAAGGAATTAATTAACCGTTGTTGCCCAGGGTGCACTGTCCCAGGCGTTACCCTTCCCCACCCCATGAGGCCTACGCCATCCTGGGCTGCCTGCCAATCGAGCTGAAAAGCGCTCAGGTCGTCCCGTCATCTCCTCTTAGGTCTGCCTCTGCTCCTTTGGCCATCCCTCGGAACCCATTCGGTAACGATTCGCGCCCATCGGTCCGGATGTATTCGGCAGACATGTCCGGCCCAGTCCAGAAAGAATGGCGGAGGAAAGGGGAGACCTTTGCCCAGCAAAGGCTATATTAAAAAAAACTTACTTATGAAACCAACAGAATGTAGGTAAATGACCATTATGACCTTGATAACTATTACATATTTGCTGTGACTAATTTTTTAAAGTGTCTTTCAATAAAAGAACGTCATCAAGATCGCTTACCTTCTTTCTAATGCTAAAATCAACGAAGTATGCTACATCAAAAAAATGCATACATTTTCATTTCATATATTTCGTACTAAATACTAACTGAAATATAGATGCACAGAAAAAACCCCAGAAAAAGACCAATGCTGGGAATCGAACCCAGGTCCTCAGCATTCCGTGCCGTGTGCCATACCCCTACACCATCACTGGACTAAAAAAATGAAGTTGAAAAAAAAATACAAAAAGATACTTCATAGCTAACTTATTTTCATTTCACTAAAATGTACACTTAAACTTAGTCAATAATTAAAAATATGTAATAATAAACTAAAAATCTGTAAATTTACGGAACTTTTTCTCACATTTATTTTAAGTTATGATTAAAAATGCACTGTCTCTCCGTTAAAGAAAAAATCATCAATAATCTAAACATATAGCTACACTTTTGCGGATATTTCTCAACTCACTTGAAACTTAGTTCCTCTACTTCATCAAAAGAGGGCGTTAGAAATATCAAATGCTCAACTAAGCGCCATCTAGATTAAGATACCAATAACTACAACGTGGTAGCCTAGTGGTTTTACCTATGGCCTCTCAAACAAAAGATCGTGGGTTCAAAATAGTTCAAATCCACGCTCGCACCTCTGAGTTTTTCGGAATTTATGTGCGAAATTACATTTAGACTTTACTTTGCACTCTACGGTGCAGGAAAGCTGCATACATATGCGAAGAAATTCAATGGTGTGTGTGTGAAGTTTCCTATTCGCACTGGGCGCACATGGGAACTACAGCCCAGGCCCTCTCAATCTGAGAGAAGGGAGGCCAGCAGTGGGATATAGACTGAAATGATGGTACATATTTAAATTACCCTAGTCAAGTTAAGTATGAAGTATCTTTTTCTATTTATTTTTTATTTTCTTCAACTTCATTTTTTTTTTTTTTTTATTACTTTTACGGTCATCCCGTGAAACCATATATTTCAAACTAAATACAAACTGAAATATAGATGCACAGAAAAAACCCCAGAAAAAAGACCAATAAAAAAAATAATAAAATTAAAAAAAAAAAAAAAATGACGTTGAAGAAAATAAAAAATAAATAGAAAAAGATACTTCATACTTAACTTGTAAAAGTTGGCCTAGTAGCGCCATCTCTTGGTCCAGGTGAGCGGGTAGCTCCGAAGGAGTGTTGAAGTCTCTCGGTAGAGGGCATTAACATAGATGCGCTTTATCACTGCCTAATGTGATTATAACAGACTGAAGTGTACGATGTATGGGAAAGATTCGTCGCTAACAGAAGTTAGCCATCCATCATGGTCTTTCTAGACCAGTGATGGTGTAGGGGTAAGCACGCAGCACGGAACGCTGAGGACCTGGGTTCGATTCCCAGCATTGGTCTTTTTTCTGGGGTTTTTTCTGTGCATCTATATTTCAGTTTGTATTTAGTTTGAAATATTTACCCTAGTCATTCAACCTCTTCTCCACGGTGCTTTTAATCTCATCGTACACTCCAAAAAACACGAACGCGCCAATCATAAGCGCGATCACACGTGGTGTACACCCGGTGAATAGACCCCGTACTCCTGCTTCTCGGTATATCCCGCGCAGTACTGTCTGTATGCGCAAGCTGTGTGCGGTGTTGTGCTCAGCCTCGGCTAGTATGATGCGTGTTTTGGCGATGTCAAAAGGCGTTGTGATTGTACCGGCGACTATAGCTGCCACTGCGCCGCAACACGCGCTCTAAAAATAAAGGCAATATTTTAGTACTGAAGTTTTAGCTATCCGACAATAGATGGAGCTGCAATGGAGCTACGGTGAAACGTTTTCGCAAGGACTATTTTAATGCTGTCGCCATCTATGGGCTGCCTAGGAAACCAAAGTACATTGTTTTCACTACATATCCATACTTCCATACTTAATATTATAAATGCGAAAGTGTGTCTGTCTGTGTGTTACCTCTTTATGCTTAAAACGCGGAACCGATTTAGATGAAAGTTCAAATATATTTATTTTATTAGCAGTACGGCTGCTCACCGAATCTAAGATCATTTAAAAGCGAAAAAGTTTTTCGGGTGCGCCGGCGGGATTCGAACCCACGTCTCCCGGGTATGCGCCCCAACGGGTGTTCTACCAATTGAACCACGTCGCATCCAACCGACTCCCCCGAAATTCTTAATCGCATACCCGGGAGACGTGGGTTCGAATCCCGCCGGCGCACCCGAAAAACTTTTTCGCTTTTAAATAATCTTAGATGAAAGTTGGTAGGTATAGAGATAGTTTACGTCCCGAGGAAGGACATAGGATAGTTTTTATCCGGGAAATTACCCTTTAAGGGGGTGGAAAGGGGGGTAAAAGTTTCTATGGGGAAACAAAAACCGCTGAACAGATTTAGATGAAATTTGGTATGGGGATACTTTAAGACCCGAGGAAGGAAATAGAATAGTTTTTATTCCGGACAATTTCATAGTTCCCGCGGGATAGCAATAAACGGATTCTTCGCAGACGGAGTTGCGGACATAAGCTAGTATTATTATTATATATTATAAAGCTGAATAGTTTGTTTGTTAGTGTGTTTGTTTGGTTGAACGTGCTAATCTCAGGAACTACTGGTTCGAAAGGAAAAAATATTTTTGTGTTGAATAGTCCATTGTATCGAGGAAGGCTTTAAGCTATATAACATCACGCTACGCCTAATAGGAGCGGAGCATCATTGATTAATGCGGACGTAGTCGCAGGCACCAGCTAGTGTATTATATAATTCTTCTGTACGTGTTTGTCACTTAAATCCACCTAAACGGCTAGACCGATTCGAATGAAAATTTGTGTATTTTCGTTCCTACATATTGGTTCCTGGATAGTTTGGAAACACGATTTGACCCGACAGGTGGCGCTGCTGTGGGCAGGACAACGTCTGCCGGATCCGCTGGTCTAATATAGGATTGTGCTTGTACCTGTAAGGCTATTACGTGACTACCTGAAAACTGGTGACTTCTCCGTTATTCCGTTCCCTGACTTGTGCCTTCAACGACTCCCAGATGGGGATGTCGATCACACCATAAGGCAGGTCCCGGGCAACGGTGGATAGGTAGCCTCGGAACAAGCCCCTACGGATGCCCTCCGATTTGTAAGCCTGTGGATGAACAATGAGATTTAAGGATTTAAGAGAGCAGTGAGCTTCTAGCGCTAATCAATTTTAGGTATTCTATATTCTATGCACTGACACTAACGATAGGGGGAAAGCGCGGCGCCTCAAGATTGTTTAGGTATTTTCTTCCTATTACTAAAACAAATACATACATATATATCTTAAAATTTTAATGTGTATGCGCTATAGAAAATATCTTGTTTTATTATCATTCAAAAACTCATGAGCTGCCGTGCAATCTTTAGTTGGTTTTTTTTTTCTATAGATGTACAAGTAATCGTGTTTCTAATGTGACTGATTTATAGAGGGAATCTTCCAATACCTTACATATAAATAAATAAATAAATAAATAAATCATGGGACAATTCACACCAATTGACCTAGTCCCACAGTAAGCTTAGCAAAGCTTGTGTTATGGGTACATATGAATTTAAAAATTAAGCATGAAGGGATTAAATGAATGCAATAAATGCTGAATGTAACAAGACACAGAGAACAAGGGGAGGTCGCCTGCCATCGACTTTATTGGGACCGTGCACGACGGTGGCGCCGCGTAGCGTTGACAACATGTCCTCCTCATTTACTTCCAATTTTTGCCATGTTGTGCGCTGCGATCGTTTTCTGTACCCCCAACACCCGCTTCTGGCTACGTGCACGACGGTGGCGCCGCGTAGCGTTGACAACATGTCCTCCTCATTTACTTCCAATTTTTGCCATTTTGTGCGCTGCTATCGTTTTCTGTACCCCACCACCCGCTTCGCACATAGCCAATAGAAGGACAACAGGACAACCTCAAGAAAGCCTGGTTGCAACATACAACCTAAATTCGACTGCCTTGGCGCAGAAAAAACAGAGAGAAGGAAGATTCCTTTTGGCCTATGATGTCTATGAAAAAGTAATGTTGCTGGAAGCGGTAGCTGAAACAGACTTACGTTATAAAGAATGCTAAAACTGCTTCTCTTGTCGACGCCGACGTACGTCTGTTCTCTTTGCTTCGCGATTTCAGTCGGCACTCTGATCAGACACGCAATCTACAGCAACAAATATATTATTATTATAAAATGTTTAGCTGCTATAATAAGTTAATGTTCCTTTTTGTATAATCCTTATGTATATAGCGATAAGGCCGTCTATTGCTTACCTTATATTTTTTTCCATGTGTGTACTTGTTTTTCTGTATTGTTTTCTTCGTAGTAGACAATAAAGAGTCATTGTATTGCATTGTGTGTACCTAATATTTTTAATGCGAAAGTAACTCTGTCTGTCTATCTGTTACCTCTTTACGCATAAACCATAAAACCGATCTAGATGAAAATTGTTATACAGATAGTTTGAGACTCTGGGAAGGAAGGGACATAAGATAAATTATTATAAGACATAAGCTTGTGTAGCTCTACTGATGGGACAAACATCCTCTTAGAACGGGAGAGGATAAAGAAGATATTTTCTTGTGAATCCGATGTAGCAAAGCGATCACGATATGAACTTCAAATTTAAAAATTTGTACTTAGTAGCACTTAAGGGCCGATAATACAGAAGAAAACTTGGCCCTACATGCAAGCATTAGTGTGATTTTAAGCGGCACTATGAGGGTCCTGCATGCAGGGATGCAGGGCTTTGAGTAGGGCACTTCAATAGCAACTCACGATCTCAGCCACCGCGGCGGAACCACTGTGTGCCGCGGGCACGAACGCCGGCGGCACCAGGGGTTCCGTCAGCGCCTTCATGGTCTCATAGGACACGAAAAACAGGGCCGCGTTTGGCATCGACGCTATGGCTACCGGCGCTATGCCTGTGAACATATTAAATAATACTGGTAGGTACTGGCATTAGTATCACAATGTTTCTAGCCTTATACTACGAAAATCGATTTTCGAAGTTCATTTCGAAATTCGAATTTCGTAGGTACAATATCCACTTTAAAAATAAATAATGAAAATAGAATAAAACAAATATTTAAGGGGGCTCCCATACAACAAACGTGTTTTTTGCCGTTTTTATAGATAATGGAACGGAACCCTTCGTGCGCGAGTCCGACTCGCTCTTGGCCGGTTTTTTTGCCGAGCGTACCTTTATAAACTCCTCTGAAGCCCCCTGACTTGTGGAGTCCCTGGGCACTCTGCAAGCGAGTCTTGAGAGTGTCGAGCGGGTACAGACCAGTTTCAACAGCAAGCCCCGCTACTGCGCCTGCCTGAAAGTAGATACACCTAAATCTACATTGCTTATCGCGAAAAAAAAATATGAACAAAAAATTTTAAAAAATAAGTGATTACAGTATACTATAGATGGCGCTGTATCACTGCTTAATGTGATTTAACAGGCTGAGATGTGCGATGTATAGGAAAAATTTGTGTCTAAAACTTCTGACCAGTGGTGGTGTAGGGGAATAGCACGCGGCACGGAATGCTGAGGACCTGAGTTCGATTCCCAGCGCTGGTCTTTTTTCTGGGGTTTTTCTGTGCATCCATGTCTCAGTTTGTATTTAGTATGAAATATAAAAAATAATCACCTATACACCGCGTTTTTTTATTTCCGTTAACTTTAAGGGAAGATTATTCAGGTAAAATATTTTTGATATATTCAATAATTTTTAATGGCTGAACCACTATTTAAAAGGAAAAAGATATATTTTTCAGGAGTTAATCACGAACTAACGTTTTTCAACGCCAAGCCTAGTTAATCGTAAAGCTACTTTGAACTTTATGTCATTTACGTCAAGATCACTTTGAGGTTGTATTCTGTGACGCATATATCGGCCGTTGGGGTTGAAATGATTAATTGCTGAAATTACCTCGACGTTTCCACCGCATTGCAAGTGGCCGTGGTCATTAGTCGAAGGAAGCGAGTGGGAGGAGTGGAAAGTTTAAAACATTATATTAAAAACTACTTACGATTCCAGGTGCCAAGTACGCAGAATTTTGGAATTTCGGCTTCTCCAATGTCCCCATGGTGCCGCAAAACCACTATTAATACCCAATTCGAATCTGAACACCAAAATAGTAAATTACTAAATAGTTAGGTACCAAATGTTTATTTACCTACTATCCTAATAAATGCAAAAAAACTTTATCCAAGTAAGTATATTAGAAACACATTAGCATTTGTATTCGAAACATAAAAAGCACTTCAGCCCATTCGATTATAAAAGTAATTATACTACATCGTGTGTAAATCAAAAAATATCTTCACTTCACAAGGTAAAACCTGCACTTATAATTTTTACTTTCGTATTTAATGACATTTTGCTCAAAATGTTGCAATAAAATTTTACATATCACTAAAAGTATTTTTAATCAAATATTCCCGCACAATTAACCGCGCAACTTTAAAGCTATGGTTGAACACGTTTAGTTTTATACAATTTGTCGTGGTCATAAAGCATTGTCCCTTTCTAAAAAAGCGTGTGCGAAAGAGATGGATGCTTTACGGCTGAGTATCCCAACGAATCACACGAGACACTGAATCAAATCACATGTGCTTGAACACATATATCGTTATCAACCCGCAATCTGGTAAAAAGATAACTGACAGATTAAATTGTAATAAAATAGGGAAGTACCTACACTCGGTTGCCTCTCTGAAATGATATAGCAGTATGACGCAATACTACGAAAATGAATGAATGGAAAACCGTAGCTGACTCCAAGGTCGCGGAGATTGTGAAATTAGTTAAACTTACTAGTCGTTTAGTGCTGTTTTGGTCGTGAAAACCATTAGGTATCTTTTATTAAAATAAAATTACGATATTTTACTAAATTTCCATCGGAATTCCCAGAAATTACATCGTAGTCTGTTTAAGTTGTACTTATGGAGAACAGCGTGCAAAATACGGATGTTGACGCCATTAAAAAATAATTCGAAGATACTACTCCAGTAAAAAAACGCTTTATTTTAGGCCTGTAAACCAGATTAATTTTCGATTAACTGCAAAATCAAATTTTTTGTTGCTTTAAAACAAATAAATAGTTAGTTGATTGAGCATGCGAACAAGTGAAGTCATAAGTTGCTATTGCCATTCAAACTCTATGGGAGAATTGTTTTGACAGCTCATAAAAAGTACGTCAGTTGATTGGTGGTGTCAAAATCCCTATTTCATGTCTCCAGACTTCAAGATGCTGAGATTTCTGGATTTTAATCACTCACACTCACTCACTTCAGCCGAAAGACGTTCACTACTGAACATAGGCCTCCCCCATGGCTCGCCAAACAGGATCGGCCCTGCGCCATCCGCATCCAATGCGTTCCCGCCACCTTAACCAGGTCGTCGCTCCATCTAGTTGGAGGCCTACCTACACTGCGTCTTTCGGTCCGCGGATGCCACTCGAGACCCTTTCGGCCCCATCGGCCGTCAGTTCTACTCGTACGAGCGATATGCCCTGCCCACTGCCGGGATTTTAATGTTATAATGATATCCGTACACGCCTTTTTATGGTGCGGAAAATGCGCCATATGCATTCGTCTCTGTTCGGGGAAACCGAGGGTATGTGGGGCTCTCCCACTAGGGGCCTCTTCACTAAAAACCGTATAGATTCCCTCGTTGCCATTGTGGACGTCACGGGAGCATGAAGAGACACCGCGACGCCCGCCGGTCGCCCCGGGATGGGGCTCCTCTGTTGACGTTGACACCGTGCAATGCGGGCTCGGCTTTATCCGTACAGTCAACGTCATAAATAAGTGACCACTTTCGTATCTTATCGCCTTAGATTATTTATACACTAGAAGGGTTGCCATAAGTGTGGGGACTCAGACCGGGACATTGAAAGAAAAGCTAGTAGAGGTAGAAAAAAAGAAACTTGTATTACAGCAATAGGTAACTTTAAAGGTTTAGTCCTTGCCTAAACACAAAACAACTTTTAACACAGCCATTCAATGCCAGCGAGTTTTTTACTTTTTTTTAGGGTTTTCTTTTTGTTGGCGCTTTTCGCTATAATAATAATAATAATACGTTTATTTCGCATAAAATGTGGTACATAAAAGATGGCAATGTTATTTAGTTACAAACGTGTCACACATTTAATTAATATTGGTGAAAATCACATTATCGGCTACGAGCGCAGCGTGTAGCATGCGCTGCCGCTAGGTATATTACTGTTTACCAAGTCCAGCCCTCTATTAAATTACTATGATTTTTAAACCGGGACAATTTGCTTATCGGCCTGGACGCCGGGACACCATGCTTCAAACCGGGACATGTCCCGGCGTACCGGGACGTATGGCAACCCAACACTAGATAGAGCTTAGGCGGCATGAAAACGTCCCGAAAAATATAAGCCAATCGTTGGCTTATATGTCATTTGCCTCCCTTCAGTTTGAATGACTTAACACGATCGTAATATGAAGCTGTCAAATGGATTTTTGGACGTTTTGTATCGCAATGTTTGAATTCGATTTGTGGCATTCGAACATGGCGGATGTAGACAGTATCTAATTTTGGTATTTCTGTTTCTTTGGCTAGTTGTAGTATAATTTTGATAGTGTTTTATGCGGCGATTAACCTTAACTGTTGCAGTGATCACAAAATTCTATATTGGTCACGTGTCTGACATTTTTTAATGCGCAAGTTGTCTCCTCGTGGTTTCTGGAATTTTACTATCTAGTTGCAAAAACTACAATCACCGTACAACGTCGCTCCCAAAGAGAGCAATTAACTGACATTGGCACAAGCCTAGTGGCCGCCATTAAGGAAGAAGAAGAAGAATCGCAATGTTTGCTATTCACTATTGACACTCTATCTAGTGTATAAATAATCTAAGTTTATCGGTTTCAGTCGTTACATAATTTCGTATGGCATTTCAAACATGACGTTGAAGTGACAAGGTACAAAAGTGATCACTTACTACGTATATTTATGACGTTGACCCTACAACCCTATCCCGTTAGGTCGCAATCAGAATCATGTCAACGTAACAATAGAGACAGCAAATATAAATTATTACGGTCTCCACTTAGGTAATCTTAAAGTAAAAATAAAACAATATTTAATTCAACCCTGTATTAGCACTACAAACTAAATAACATTATAATACTAGTTTTGTAACCAACGATAAATAAAATTAGTTTTCAACATAATTTGATTTAATCAAGAGCAACTTAATCAAAAAGACTGTCAATATCTACACAATGTCGTGATCCTTTAAACGGTAAGTCTGTAAATCTCTGTTTAGTTTCTTCACTGAGTTCATAGATGGCGATGGATGACTTTTTTACCGTGGAGTGCCGGCTTAAGAATAGCACTCCCCCAACTCTTCTCGCGGGTGTCGTAAAAGACGACTAAGAGACTCTGTGACCAAGTACACATCGGTCCCACCGGTGTCGGGCAGCAGCGATACCGGTGTAAATATACTGCGATTGCCAACCCGCCTGCTCAGCGTGGCAATTAGAGCAAACCCGACCAAATGGCAAGTCAACACGAACCACGGCCCCCAGTTGAGAGTGGCCGAGGATCGTGCTCAGTGGCGTGCCATGGGAGAGGCCTATGTCCAGCAGTGGACGAACATAGGCTGATGATGATGATGATGATGATGATGGATGACTGTGTTGAGCAGAGGACAAAATGCTATACGAAATGAATGGCACAGAGACCTCTCTATACTTATAGTATTTCCAATCATTTATTTTCTCGATGACAGCTCCCGTAGAATGTAACTGCGTTTAGTTACGCAAAAATTAACTTTTAAATGCGACGTATAAAAAATACGACAACTGCCTAATTTTGTTCCTTGATCCCATATAATATTCATCTAAGACACATCGAATCCATGTATGCAGTATTTTTTTTAAAGTGTGATAAATAATAAACGTTTTAATAAAGTTACATTCTATGGCGTAACATCGGCCTAGAGAATTATTTCTCTATTGCTAAGCTACAATAGAGAAATATTTCTCTAGGCAGATGTTACGCCACATCACACACATAACACCACATTTGTATTGTGAGAGACCGGGAGATGTGCGGGCTAGTGATGTGCCGAGTCGCTGTTTTGAAGAATCGAGTCAACTCGAGTCATTTTATGTGGTATTCGAATCCTGACTCGATTCCGCGACTCGAGTCAGTTAATATATTATTCGAATCCTGACTCGATTCTGCGATTCGAGTCCAGTGAAGACCTACTTGAGTCTATGTTTGGTATCTATTCGAATGTTTACTAGAGTCAAGAAATTCAAATCCAGAAATCAAGTCCGTTACCAATTTTATAACAAAAAGGAAAAATCGAAAAGGAGTATCTTCAAACAGCATAGTATTCATTCATTGCTTAAGTAAAAAGAGATTGAATTCAAGCGAGTCAATCTGACTCGAATACTAGACTCGAGTCAGTTGTACTCGCGTAATGGAATCGAGTCAGCGAGTACGAAACCGATTCTCCCTGACTCGAGTACCGAATCGAGTCTGGCGTACTCGAATCAAAATATTTTTGTACTCAAAGTAGGCGAGTCCTAAGCAGGAATCGAGTCTGACTCGAGTCAAGCCGTACTCGGCACATCGCTAGTGCGGGCGGCAGGCACACAAGGCGCGCTCGCCGCCCGCACCTCTCCCGACCCCCTTTGTCGTCATACCCCCCAGCCCCTGTACCGCACGAGCGAGGACTCATTTAAATGGTTTAGCTATAAATTAAGCGACGTTGTATAGACATTGACAGTCCTCTTGATTGAATCGTTCTTGGTATAATTTTAACCCTTAATAAGGTAGAGACCACATGCATTGAGTGGGAAATTCAACCTTATTGCATTCGTAATACGTCTCAATTTCCATTGTAAATATTGGAAATAAGACTAGTTTTAAAAATATCCTTTGTCAGTTGTCAGGTATGTATACTCACGAGCAGAATAATTGCATCACCTTGCATACATGTACACCTAATAACTTTGTGAACCTTTATAATAACTTTGTAAAATTTTAAAATTTCATAGTGCTTAAATTTCAAGGAACAGCATCACATAAAAATAATTTCAGAAAGCCAAGGAAAGCCGGTCATTGGGTGCGCATGAAAAAGCAAAGCGATGCAATTATTCTGCTCATATTTCAAACTAAATACAAACTGAAATATAGATGCACAGAAAAAACCCCAGAAAAAAGACCAATGCTGGGAACCGAACCCAGGTCCTCAGCGTTCCGTGCTGCGTGCTTACCCCTACACCATCACTGGTCTAGAAGTTAGCGACGAATCTTTCCCATACATCGTACACTTCAGTCTGTTATAATCACATTAGGCAGTGATAAAGCGCATCTATGTTAATGCCCTCTACCGAGAGACTTAAACACTCCTTCGGAGCTACCCGCTCACCTGGACCAAGAGATGGCGCTACTAGGCCAACTTTTACAAGTTAGTCTTGGTCCAGGTGAGCGGGTAGCTCCGAAGGAGTGTTGAAGTCTCTCGGTAGAGGGCATTAACATAGATGCGCTTTATCACTGCCTAATGTGATTATAACAGACTGAAGTGTACGATGTATGGGAAAGATTCGTTGCTAACTTCTAGACCAGTGATGGTGTAGGGGTAAGCACGCAGCACGGAACGCTGAGGACCTGGGTTCGATTCCCAGCATTGGTCTTTTTTCTGGGGTTTTTTCTGTGCATCTATATTTCAGTTTGTATTTAGTTTGAAATATATGGTTTCACGGGATGACCGTAAAAGTAATAAAAAAATGAAGTTGAAGAAAATAAAAAAATAAATAGAAAAAGATACTTCATACTTAAATTATTCTGCTCGTGAGTGTATTCGATAGCTGCTTTTGATTCTGCGGTAGTATGCTCCAATATATGGGGCCTTATTAAGGATTACAATTTGTTATACTTAAGAATATGACACATTTTAAATAGGAAGGGGTTTGATGATTTGTGACACACAAAAAAACATTTTCATGATATGCGTGACGTAATTTTATGCATGTATCTTACCATTTAGGTAGAATTTTCACAAAAACCGATTCGGGTTGTCCGAAATGGTTATTTCTTTTAATTTTATTTACAAATAAGAAAATGAACAGTATTTCCTTCATGAAAACGCCGTATAAGCAATCAATTTAACCATCATAACAATAACGTGAAATATATAAATAGCAATTTATGTTTTCGAGTCATCTATTTAATTAGCGCAGAGTTGTGCAAAAATAAATATACATTATTCATATGTTATTATTATTACATATAATAAATATGCATAAAAATGGATCTCTATTTCTTTGGTCACACAGTAACTTGCGAAAGACTTGACCGATTTCATTCATATTTTTTTTAATTTCCTAATCCTTTGTAGAATGTTCTCACGGAAAAAATGGCGGAGAAAATTCGAAAGAAAACATTATTATATTAACCTTTTGACCGCCACGCATCGTTTTTGTTTGGAACTAAATTGATTCTTAAGCGGATGCGTGTAGGTTTAATTTTGTATTACCGTACTGTCGTCTATAGCCGACGCTGGCGGTCAAAAGGTTAATTAATTCAAACAATGCCATATTAATGCATTCGCTGCCCGCTGTCAGACTCGAGATTTCTTCAGATGCCACAATCCACATGCCACAATCCACATGCCACAAGGATGCCGAAGGTTTAGAATCCCGAAAACTTCATATGTCCGAAAGCATTTTTTTCTGAAACTGTAAATATTTCAGGATTTATTTCAGGACCATCGTGTAGAACCCTTTAGGTTAGGTTAGGGTTGTTTTATAAAAATCCTGAAATATTTACAGTTTCAGAAAAAAATGCATTCGGATAAATGAAGCATTCGGGGTTGTAAGTATTCGGAAAAAAAAAATCTAAATTTTGATAGGTAACCCATAAATGCACATGTGCGTTCAAATGATTGCCACACTATGTATGACAGCGGCACTAGGCGAAAATCACGAAAACGCGTATATGCGTTCCCGGCAGTGAAAGCGTTAATAGCTACATTGAATCATTTGCACGTCCGAAGCCGGGGCGGAACGCTAGTGAAGAAATAAGAAAATACATTTATTTCAAAATAAAGCAACACAATTTCATCAATATCACTCTTATATAATATATAATATTATATATTCATATACATATATGAACTGTCCTAAGACTACCTATATTATCACTATGCTACTGTACATTTATTTCATATACCTACATACAAAGGATCACAAATTTTACAAAATTATTGGTAACAAGATATACCTAAATAAAATAATTATCAGTGGTTGTTCTGGAATCCACAGAGTAGCTATTTGTTAAGAATATTTTTCGAAGTCAAGGCCCGCATAAGCGCCGTTGAATAGTCGTACTGCGTCAACGGTGAGTGTAAACGTGCCTTTACATGGTGATTTTAGTGTCGTATGCTACCCTATATTTGACAATGACAATAAAAATGACGATGAAAACGTGGGTAGTTGTGCGCCGCGCGAGCAGAGTGGCGGCGCGCAGTGCGCGTTTGGCAGCAGCCGACGCGTATTCCGCCGAGAGGAAGGGCCACGGATTAGCCCGAAACGTGACAAGTTAAACTCGTTTTGAACCTGCCTACGAAGCTTGAGGTCCCGGGTTCGATTCCCGCGTCGGGGCAGATGTTTGTATGAATAATACGAATGTTTGCTCTCGGGTCTTGGGTGTTTAATATGTATTTAAGTATGTATCTATCTATATAAGTATGTTTATCCGTTGCCTTGTACCCATAACATGCTTAGCTTACTTTGGGACTAGGTCAATTGGTGTGAATTGTCCTGTGATATTTATTTATTTATTTAAATCCGTATTATTTCACTATTTCTGTGTCTATCTATCCAAATACCCCTCAACAACCCTCTTACAGTCATCATAGACCCCAAAAAACACGAACCCTCCAGCCATGAACGCGGTGAACCTAGGTGTACACCCGGCGAAGAGGCCTCGCAGCCCGTTCTCTCTGTATATCGCGCGCAGTACCGGTTGGATGCGCAACTTGCGTGTGGCGGTATATTCTGGGGCCAGCATGATGCGGGTCTTGGCGAGGTCGAGAGGTGTCGTAGCGGCCGCCGCGAACCCGCCGGCTAGGGAGCCGCAGCACGCACTCTGGGGATAGAAACATTGGTCAAAATTAGTTGGTTCAAATTCAAATTCAAATTCAAAATTCTTTACTCACATAAAATATGGTACAAGAGGTTTACTAATAATTCGCAAATTACGTTTCCCAAACTGATTCACTTGGCAAATGTTTCATTTCCCAAATGTTTATTTTTTCTGAAACTGTAAACTTTTCAGGATTGTTATAAAACAACCCTAGCCTAACCTAACCTAACCTACAAAATAGTCCTGAAATATATCCTGGATAGTTTACAGTTTCAGAAAAAATAAACATTTGGGAAATTAAACATTTGCCAAATGAATCAGTTTGGGAAACGTAATTTGCCAAACGAAACTACCTACCAACTAAGCTATATTATATAGCTCAGTTGGTAGGTAGTTAAGTAATAGACACAAAATGTAATGTCGAGAAGGAGGAGGAGCGGTGCCTCCTGACACAGGCTTTTTCAAGCTTAAAAGGAGGCTCCAGCCACTATTGTGTAAAATCCTATTACCTAACAAATAAAACATTTTTCATTTTTAGGGTTCCGTAGTCAACTAGGAACCCTTATAGTTTCGCCATGTCTGTCCGTCTGTCTGTCTGTCTGTCTGTCTGTCTGTCCGCGGCTAAGCTCAGAGACTGTTAGTACTAGAAAGCTGTAATTTGGCATGAATATATATATCAGTCACGCCGACAAAGTGATTGAATAAAAAAAAGTAAAAAAAATTTTTTTAGGGTACCTCCCATAGACGTAAAGTGGGGGTGATTTTTTTTTCTCGGCTAACCCTATAGTGTGGGGTATCGTTGGATAGGTCTTTTAAAACCATTTCGGGGTTGCTAACATGATTTTTCTATTCAGTGATCTGTTTGCGAAATATTCAACTTTAAAGTGAAAATTTTCATTAAAATCGGCCGTCCCCCCCCCCCTCTAAAATCTAAACTGTTGGGTGGAAAAATTTGAAAAAATTCAGAATGGTAGTAAATATATCAAATTTACTAGGAAAATTATAGCGGCTAAGATTGCTTGGAAATTATTTGTAGTTTAAGAGTAAATAGTAGCCTAAGGTATAAAACATACCTAAACTTGGATGATTCCGTACACATACGAAATCCTTAGAAAAATATTACTTGATTTTTTCGTAATGGCTACGGAACCCTACCTTGGGCGTGTCCGACACGCTCTTGGCCGGTTTTTTTCATTTTCATTATAAAGACAAGGGTTTTCTTAAATATACTAAGGGTATTTTCGATAAAAAGTGAGTGGATGAAAGTTGATGAAAAGCCGTGGTGGCCTAGCGGTTCGACCTATGGACTCTCAAGAGGGTCGTGGGTTCAAATCCCGGCTCGCACATCTGAGTTTAATTAGTTGGGCCATTCTACTTTTCGTTGACCAGTCATTTTTTGTAATGTGCTCTTTAAATATTTTTTTTTACAAAAACTGTAAAGTGCTCGGTTTTATCATTAAAAATTTAAATAGGGACATAATTAAGCTTACATTTAAAATTATCACTATTTATAAAAAGTAATCTTTATTATCTATAAAGTAGGTAACGCAGTGGACATGCATGTCCCCGCCATTTGTATGGAAATTGGTGTATTCTCCGCTAAGTTACCAATTTTTTTTACAAAATTTCTTTAAATTTAAAGTTTTTTTGCTTTTAAATATTAAATTTAGTTATTTCAGTTTTTATATAAGTTATTTATACTTCAAATAAATTACCAGGGATGCCTTATATTTCACAAAAGATTAATGGTTACTTAAAAGTAGAATGGCCCAGTTAATTAATTGATATTGTACGAGCACGCTCGACATTAATGTTAAGCTGACGCTGCACCCGCTGTGTACGTCACTCCGTTTACATAATAAGTAAAATATGTTATTTTTATATACCTACGTATATTTATTTATTTATTTATTTTATTTATTTTTTCACTACAATGTTATAAAATGATTTGATAAACCTATTCCTCGAAATGGTTTTGGAATTAGACCACATTGTAAAAAAGTGATCAATGCCATCTAATAAGCATGTTAGTTACTGTGGCACAACATTTCTTCTAATTAAACTGTACTACTTTTGTCCCCTCGCTGACGGGACAGAATAACAACAAGAAATAGTTGATCCACCCAAAAAACAAGATATTCTTTACTAAGAACAACAGGGTACTTTCGGCATTCAAATACGTTGAGATCTATGGCCGTAGTCTCAATACCTGGAAGCTGGTGATCTGTCCGTCGTTGTGCAACCGGACTTGGGTCTTGAGGTACTCCCACACCGGTAGCTCCAGGAAACTGAACGGCAGGTCCCGAGCAACTGTTGACAGGAAACCGCGGTACACGCCCGACCGCAGACCATCTGCTTTATACGCCTGAAAATCATACGTTTCAACGGGTCTATATTGACTCCCATAAAATTTTAAGTCATAATGTATCATTAGTCATAATCAACGTTAGTCATACAGTGATTTATTACTGAAACAATTTATTTTTCGGAATTGTTATAAAACAAACCTAACCTAACCTTAACCAAAACAATTACTTTGCTCACCCGCGACCTTACAATAGTTACGTTTATGCGTAAAGTAACGCCTGATTCAATAAACTAACCTTAACCTACTGCATTCTATAAGATGGCATTTAAAAAAGTCCTGAAAAAAATACCGTTTCAGAAATAAATCACTGTATGACTAAAGTTGATTATGACTAATGATACATTATGACTTATATTTTATGGGAGAAAAGGGGCACCGTTTCATAACATTTCCTCGTCCCAGCCTTCAAAAAAAAAAGGGGGGTTCTGGGGTTTTCAGAAAAAATGTACCCGTTTTGCCTTAAATTATCCTTAATTTTCCATAGAAAATTTATTAGTCAGTTTTGTGACGGTCCATACTACATGTATGGTTAACTGCGTCACAAAACTGACAATTAAATGAGGGACACTTTTTTTATTGCTTAAATCGACAGTGCTTGTGATTCTGAGTAGAAATAACCCAAAATTCGTTAGGTTTTTAAAAAAGTACAGGGTACACTATTTTCTGAAAATGCCCATATACGTCCCTCTGCAGGGCACAGGCCTCCTCCCAGAATGAGAGGGCTTGGGCCGTAGTTCCCACGCGGGCCCAGTGCGGATTGGGAATTTCGCACATTTAATTTCTTCGCAGGTTTCCTCGCCATGTTTTCCTTCGCCGCAAAGCTCATGGCAAATTTCAAATATAATTTCGCACATAAATACCGAAAAACGCAGAGAGGAAAACATCTTAAGGAAACCGCAGCACACACCTGTGGAGAGATTCAATAGTGTGTTAATTTCTCTTCTCAAACCGTCCTGGACTCATGTGGGCATTACGGGCCGAGCCCTGAAAGGAGGCCTGTGCCTGCAGTGGGACATATATAGAAAGAAAGAAAGAAAGAAACAAAGAAAGAAAAACATTTAAACGACCGCCTTAGCCTAGTTGGTAGTGACCCTGCCTACGAAGCAAGAGGTCCTGGGTTCGAATCCCGGTAAGGGCATTTATTTGTGTGATGAGCACGAATATTTGTTCCTGAGTTATGGATGTTTTCTATGTATTTAAGTATTTATTTATCTACATATACACCGTGAAATTTTAGTGGTTGTTTTCCCGAAACGAGGTGATTTAGTATCGATTGTACAATCGATTTATAATTACTATTTTGACTAGAGTCAAAAATCCAATTGTGAAAAACAAAAGTCGAAAATGACCGCAAACCAATAGTAACGCTTCGTTGGTACCTAACCTAACGTACGATCGTACGCTACTTGTACCAACGAAGCGTTACTATTGGTTTGCGGTCATTTTCGACTTTCGTTTTTCACGATTGGATTTTTGACTCTAGTCAAAATAGTAATTATAAATCGATTGTACAATCGAAACTAAATCACCTCGTTTCGGGAAAACAACCACTAAAATTTCACGGTGTATAAGTATGTTTATCGTCGTCTGGTACCCATAGTACAAGCTTTGCTTAGTTTGGGACTGGGTCGATTTGTGTAAGATTGTCCCCTAATATTTATTTATTTTATTTTATCTATTTATAACAACAATAACACATACCTACACAGGCTAAAATTAAAAATACAAACATAGACATAGGTAGGTACAGTCGACTACAAAAAGATCGATACCGCCAAAGTTACAAAGATATGTATACACACCTTTATTGACTTAACATTAAGGTCGTGTATACATATTTTTGTAACTTTGGCCGTAACGATTTTTTTGTAGTCGACTGTACATGTAGACGTCGCTATAAAGGGTCCCGACTCAGCATGTCGCTGGTTAAAAAACAAAATATAGGTTGGGATTAAGATAATGATGATGATAAATAATAATAATAAATCTTTATTCAAAATAGGTTTTTACAATATAAAACTTAAGTCTAAACAAATTAAAAGTGAATAATGACACATGCCTGAACTAGGAAGATCCTGTGTCTCAGGCGAAAAAAGGACTTACACAACTAGACATAACTACATGAATTAAGTTAAATTTAATTAAACTAACACTTGCAGAAAAAAGAAACCGCTATGTAGGTAATCTTAGTACTAAGGTAAATTAGGAAACATTATTAACAATAACATAATAAGTACCTATTATCAAAACCATGGGATTCGATTTGTAGCATTCGAACATGGTGGATGTAGACAGTATCTAATTTTGGTATTTCTGTTTCTTTGGCTAGTTGAAGTATAATTTTGATAGTGTTTTATGCGGCGATTAACCTTAATTAACAGTGATCACAAAATTCTATATTGCTCTCGTGTCTGACATTTTTTAATGCGCAAGTTGTTTCCACGTGGTTTCTGGAATTTTTCTATCAAGTTGCAGAAACTACAATCACCGTACAACGTCGCTCCCAAGAGAGCTTACTTCGACACTGGCGAAATTGTCCTACCGTTAAAGTGGGACAGAAGCCATATTTTTAAAAAAAGAAGAAGATCAAAACCATGTTTATTTAAACAAGGTCAATAATTTAAACATATATTATTGTTACCATTATTGTATTGTTTTTCAACCATCCAATATTGATGATGCTTTGATGATGATGATGATGATGTACTTACCTCAATCAGTATCTTGATGCTGCTCCGTTTCTTGCTGCCAACATACGTTTGCTTGCGCTGTTTCGCTATTTCTGTGGGTACGCGAATGACGCACGCCAACTGAAGAAGAAGGAAATATTATTTTTATTTTATTGGGGAAATTCGACAGACGTTCAGTCAACTTTTATCCTACAAAAAAAAAATAAAAAAAAAATAAAAGTTCTTTATTACCAAAAAATTAGAGACAATTTAAAACAAAAATAATTGGGGATGTCTATTTTTTTTTTACAATGTATAGAACATCGAAAACCATTTCGAGATAAATGCTTTTTAAATCGTTTTCTGTAGTTATTTAATTTTAATATTATGTAATGAATTTATTATATAACAAATAAGCAATGACCTTCATTTGACATTGGTGTAAATTGCGTGACCGGTTCAAGTCGTACTTTATTCTGTGTGGTTAGAATTCTTCACAATTTACGCGTGGATACTACGGAGTTTGATTTGGACCCGCTGTCTGACATCTAGCACTTTGACAGTGCCAGTAAAGTGACACAGTGTATAGTGTACCACTACGCAAAAAATAATTAAAGAGGTTGCCTTATCGTACGCATTTAGATAGATTTAGAAATTTGGCATTGTGGGAGCCCTCAATTATAATCTGACGTCATCAACTAAAATAATTTCAATAATTAATTTTGAAAACAGTAGAGAACTAAATGCCAAAATATTGAAATTAGTTTCTTATAATTGACTTTTCTATACAAAAAATAATATTTTTTTTTAGACATTCCCAATTCTGCAACACCCACA
The DNA here is from genome assembly GCA_947859365.1 of Archips crataeganus. Classification (NCBI taxonomy): domain Eukaryota; kingdom Metazoa; phylum Arthropoda; class Insecta; order Lepidoptera; family Tortricidae; genus Archips; species Archips crataeganus. Next base: position 2,242,029 of record OX402067.1, read on the forward strand.
CTAGGCAGAGCCTGTATCATGGGAGTCAAAACATACAGGATTAAACTTTAACATGCGGCTTGAAAGAAACGGAGTCACTGATGTTGTACAATAATAATAATAATATAAAAGAGATGTATAAGGACCATATACAGATTGCATGTTGAGGAATCACTTCGTAATGTTTTTAAAGAAAAACGACTTCTGACGCTTACCAGTACTTAACCGTGACACTTATTTAAATGATGTAGACCTTTTCAATGGGGCAGTGAATATTATTTTGAGTTGTCCGGTGTCGCAAGATGCAGTACAAATATACAAGTTCATCAAGCATTCTTTTGCAGTCAGAGAATCTGGACGTGGCGGGAGCAGTGTTTGATGAATTTGGCCATTGAGTCTCCCAATAATAAATAAATAATAAAAAATCATTTTTTGCCACAACATAATTAGGTACAGGAATATCAAAACAGGAACAAAGACAAATGGAAATAATTAGCTACGTTCCGGCAATGAGGCTGGCATAGTCACACAGGTGCAATAAAGCCTCGAAAAAAAAATAGAAAAAAAAAAGACGCTTACAAGTACTTACATTTTAGAGATATGCCTTGTTGTAAAAAACAATGAAAGTTATTTTAGAAAAAAAAGTGTATTAAACAAACCATTGCATGTTCAATATAGATACGATTTATTGCTACCTAAAGTGAACAACAAAATGTATAAAAACAGTGCTTTCATTTCTACCATCAAGATTTTTAATAAAATCCCCATTGAAATTAAAATGTTGGATGGTAATAAATTTAAAATCAAACTACGTAGCTGGCTTATTGGAAAAGTTTTCTATAACTTAAAGGAATTCTTTGATAACAAAGATTCAGTATATTTTACTTACCACCTCACCAACGCATGCCGCCGCACTGTGTACCAACGGGGCATATTGAGGGGCAACTAATGGCTCGGCAATCTTTTTAGTAGTCTCATAGGACAAGAAGAACAGCGCTGTGGTGGGCATCGAGGTTGCTGCCACTGTTAGTAAGCCTGTAATGAGAAAAGTATAAGTAAAGAGAAATGGAAAAGATGTCTTATCATAGTGAAAATATATATACAGACCACTCACGTCTTAAAATGAGTTTAACTCAACTGTTTGGGGCTAATCCGTAGCCCTTCTTCCTGGAGCCAAATGTCACGGGGGCTGCCAAACCCAATGATTATGCTACGCACACCCGAAACATGATGATGATGTGTGTAAGTTAAATTGTTTTAAGACACAAGTGATTTGTATATTTTCAATATGAGTGAGTTTCATGGTAGTTTCATGTTTAAAAGTCTTATCATCATCATGTTAGCCTATAACTGCAGGGGACAAGACTCCTCTCAGAGTGAGAGGACTTGGGCTATAGTTTCCATGGGGGCTCAATGCAGATTGGAAATTTCTAACGCACCATTGAATTTCTTTTCAGGTGTGTGCAGATTTACTCGCAATGTTTTCCTTCACCATAAAGCTCACTGTAAATTTCAAATGTAATTTCAAACATATTCGAAAACTCATAGGTGCAGGCCCGGGCTTGAACTCACAGCCCTCTGCTTGAGAGCTGCTCTGTTGGGGGCTCTTTAAAAAATGTGTGAAATAAAAAAAAATACAAAACCTTTATAGACCCCTCTGAAACCACCCGCCTTTTGGAAGCCCTGTGCACTTTGCAGACGCGTCTTGAGGGTATCCAAAGGGTACAAAGCAACGTCTACCGAGATACCAGCCACCGCACCTGCCTGGAAACCAAATTACGTTATAGAAAGGATTTACTGAACAAAAATTTTGGTATAGAATACCTAATTAGACTAATTACACAGTTAATAACTTTAGAACCGACTGAAAGTCAACTTCATACGTTAAACTAGTTATATAAACCAATAAATAGATACAATTAATTCAGAAATGCTAAAAAATATCGTAGAAAACGATCTGAGAATTCCAGAGATTCGCAATCGGCGCGTTAACTATTTATTACTTAAAATATGTAACAGATTGATGAATGAATTACTTACTATCAAAGGCGTCAAATACGTAAGTTTCACGGCTTTAGGTTCATTTAAAGACCCCATTTTCAATTATTATTGCAACACGGGTATATCAAGGCGAACCTAACCTCTTCACAAGACGTTTCGAAGATGAAACTAAAGAATTATTTACACAGTAGTGAAGCTGAACAAACTGATTTTTTATGTAACTGAAACAGTTAGGCCAGTGCCAATATTTCATCTCAATTAACAATACTTTCATCACTTCAAACTTTAAAAGTTTTGAAAGATATTTCTTATTTTGACATTGACACGTTAGGTTTTTAAATTTGAGACTAAGTATGCAGCTAGGGAATGGTTCCCATAAAATATCAGATGTATTTTCTTGCACTAAAAAAAGATTATTTTATTAACCATACGAATTATCCTTACTGTGCATGCAAGCGTGCAAATGCATAGCATTCAACCATCACATATCACACGGATGTTTTTTGCATAAAGCTTGAACACCATAGCGTCGTACTGTGAAAATTCACTATTCAAAATGATTTAGGAGTGGGATTTATCGTCTGTACTGCACAAAAGAGCATTAAAAATACAATTCTATTAGTTTTAATTCATCTTTAATAAAACAACAGAATAACATATAAAAGAGGGCAATTTTAAACCTTTTGTCGCAAATGGTCCCGTTCGGCAATTTGTCCCGTTCGCAATTGGGGATGTCTATTTTTTTGCAATGTATAGTAGATCGAAAACCATTTCGAGATAAATGCTTTTTAACTCGTTTTCTGTAGTTATTTAATTTTAATATTATGTAATGAATTTATTATATAACAAATAAGCAATGACCTTCATTTGACATTGGTGTAAATTGCGTGACCGGTTCAAGTCCTACTTTATTCTGTGTGGTTAGAATTTACGCGTGGATTATACTACGGAGTTTGATTTGGACCCGCTGTCTGACATCTAGCACTTTGACAGTGCCAGTAAAGTGACAGAATGTATAGTGTACCACTACGCAGAAAATAATTAAAGGGGTTGCCTTATCGAACGCATTCAGAAAGATTTAGAAATTTGGCATTGTGGGAGCCCTCAATTACAATCTGACGTCATCAACCAAAATAGTCTCAATAATTAATTTTGAAAAAAGTAGAGAACTAAATGAAAAATATTGAAATTAGTTTCTTATAATTGACTTTTCTATACAAAAAAAATATAAAAACCACTGGTAATTTTTTTTAGACATCCCCAATTCTTCCCATTACCAAATCGTCCAAATTCTAGGTGCGTTTCCGGGGCGATTTGCTAACGGGACCAGTCGTGAACGAAACGAGGTGCGTTTGCGGGGCGATCTGCTAACGGGGCAGTCGCGAACGGGACGAATTGCCAAGAGGATCGAAAATATAGGACAACAAAGTAAAAAGTTACGAGTTTTTCTAAAAAAATTTGTTTTTTGGCTCTCCTGAAAAGTGCCATTTTGTCCTTTAAGCCAATTCAACCTAAAGGTATCGATATATCGACAGATGTGAAGATTTTATATGCAGATAAATACCTACATCAGGTGGTTGCGCAGAGGCACACTTTCATCATCATCATCATTCCAGTCTATATACGTCCCACTGCAGGGCACAGGCTTCCTCTCAGAATTAGAGGGTTTGGGTCGTAGTTACCACGCGGGCCCAGTGCGGATTGGGAACTTCAGTGTATAATAAAATTATCTCTCAAAGGGCCGGCAACGCACCTGTGACACCCTTAATGTTGCGGGTGTCCATGGGCGGCGATGATTGCTCTCTATCAGGTGACCCGCATGCTCGTTTTCCCCTTTTTATATAAAATAATATAAAGCGTGTAAAAAAAGACATTCTGTATAAACAATCCGCACCACAAAACACGTCTACTCAGCTCCGAAATTTTAGAGTGAACGTGTTATCTCGCATCTGCACAGTGTGTGATTGGTGTGATACCTACGGATAAGTTTTTGTTTTTATAGGCAGATAAAATCTAACCGCATCTGCGCTGTGTGTGACACGCTTTATAAATACGAAAGCGAGGTTGGTTTGTTGCTAAGCGACATGATAATTGTTGTTTAGCAAGTCTGTAGGTTTTTAGCTGACCGTCACAGTATTTCTTGAATTTATCAAAGTATTAATTCTAAGTGTTTTATATTTTTGTTTATTTACAATGGCGCCTCCAACGGCCAACCCTCACGACTTTATTCCTTACCACACTGTAAAAAAAGCGACGAGTAGAATCGAACCAGGATGCTATCAACTACATAAGTAAGTAATTATTATTTTTTACTTACCTACTATAACTTAATTGCCAGTTTTTAATTAAGCGTTACAATTATTATCCTTTTATTATCATATTCGTCACAGCTAGGGTTGCCAGATGGCTGGGAAATCTGGGATTGTCCCGGAATTACCGTACTTGTCCCTTGTCCAGGAATTACATTTAAAATCCCGGATTTCGGACACTTACTATTTTTTTTTCATTATTGTTATTGTTAATGTTACTATACTAGGTTGCTCAATAAAAACGAGCGAGAAAGCGATCTCAATTTATATTGTTAATTTTGTTTTTAATTCTAATATTAATATGATAAGAGCCAATATTGTATTTATACAAAATGAAAATTGTATTAACAAACACTTATGCCGATTTTTACCAAAGTTTTATTTCATGAATAAGAAAAGGCAGAAACGGTACTCAATTTGAGTTTTGATTTTTTTTTTTAATACACTGCGATGTATTTAGTAATGTAGACAGTTGAGTTTATTTTTATCAAAGATTCAGTTATATTATAAAACACCAAAAATAGGGCGATTTACTAAAATTATTTATCTATTTTCGTATATTTTCCTATCGACCCTTCGATCATCAATACAACTAGATTTCGGGACACATGTTGTTCGAAGTATCGACCGAATTCGTGACTTTCCAAACTGTCCCGGAAACGAAATCCCTGAATCTGGCAACCCTAGTCGCAGCCCCATCAGTCATAGAATTATAATCAGTATTTATTCGACTCCTCTTTCAGACCCAACGACTGCCGCCTCAAATTCCCTGTAACCAACCGTCCCATACACAAATGTGAGCTTTTAAAGCAAGAGATCATATTGGTCCCTCAAATAGGGAGCTGGAGGCGCCTCGGGATCCCCAGGGGAGAGAGGAATTACTACCCCATCGTCATGCATAAGAACGAGTTTGACAGACTGAAGCGGCAAGCTAAGGTTTTAACCTAATTTTGCAATTAAATTGTTTAGGTTAAAGTGTAGTTCTTACTTATTTCAATATTTAACCTTTACAACGCAAGGTACAACAGCAAAAGTAGATGAGCTGTTGTGGTGTTCAAAATTATCTAATAATCTCTTCATCATCCCAGCCTATATACGTTCTACTGCACAGGCCTCCTCTCAGAATGAGAGGACTTGGGCCGTAGTTCCCACGCGGGCCCAGTGCGGATTGGGAACTTCACACACACCATTGAATTTCTTCGCAGGTGTAGGTATAAACGTTTCCTCACGATGTTTTCCTTCACCGTAAAGCTCATGGTAAATTATAAATGTACTTAACACTATCTCTTATCGCCACAGAAATAATAATAAAGAGGATAGAAGTGCCTTAGACGCGTGACCTTGGCGCCGCGCTGGTGACTCGTAGGTCACCAGCGCGCGACTTGTGGCTCAGTGCTATTTGAAACGTGGGTATGATAACAAGTGCTTTAAAATGGTGTTTTGCAGCATTAGCAATTGCGGAAACTCGTCCACACTGTGCAATTACACTAATAAGGGGATTACATTTCATCGGTATGTAATCGGTGTGTAATTTAATGTAATAATGCGGTTTATATCAAAATACAACTTGAGAAAATATTTCATTATGAAATATTGGTTTACACGTTATTAACACGAAACTTCATATACCATTGCTGCTCATATCCTTAAAAACGCAGATTGCTTTGAAGTATACGCAGCAATGTAATGTAATTTTTGATAAACCTTCTGCCTCGCACAAATGTTCATGGTACGAACACAAGACAGGTTACGACTAGTCCCGAGCTAGTGATGCCCGTCCGTTGACTTGTACACTACAACCACACTGCCGACGCGGCCAATGAAGAACGCCGTTGTGTAAGTGTGGGTATGACTTACGGTGAGTGTTATTCAACGCTGTCTCTAAGTGGTTAGGTTCATAATTGTTTGTAAGCAAAAAAATTAGTAATTGTGTGCGTGATTGCGTAGTACGGTTCCGGTATTTTGCGTGTGTGCATTAATAGTAAGTAGAGGGGACAAACTAGCGCCACTGGTCCCGGAACAAAATAGGAACTAAGGCATTTCTATCCTCTTTATTATTATTTCTGTGCTTATCGCCTTGGAAATACAGTCGTGTGTAGGTCATTTCGAGATCCAGAATCGCTCATCCATTTCTGCTGATTGGTACAAGTATCACAAATGAATTCGGAGTATTTCGTCCAGTGGTTGAACAAATTCTTGCTGCCTTGAAATGCTTATGGCTCAAGCTACCAAAGCCAAACGACTACCCACATCAAATTCATCGCCAGATCGTCACTCAAGATGAGCAGATCGCAGCCATGTACGAGCAAGAAGCGGCCATCCAGAAGGCTGCGAAGGATTCCGAGCAGCGCAAAGCGATGCTTAAAGCGGCGCTCAAACCCCAGCCCGGGGCTGAGGCGACGTCCGGGGCTGAGGACACCGAGCTCGAAGGACCAGACCAGGCGGCGCACACGCTCAGCCGGGCTGAGAGTAAGGAGCTTGTTCATCTAACATAAGACGTTCTTCAGTTTCAGTTGGCATCAGGGTACGGAGTATTCCAGTGTACTGACTCGTTGCGTCGTCTAGTCATCAGAGAAGCCGCTATCACAGATTACTTAATAGTTACTTCGTAACAGATACTGCATCCCGTACAAAATCTTGGTACTTACCGCGATTATAGCCACAGATTATACTACTCCGTCTCCTTAAGAATGTGTGCGTGCCGACAGTGACAAGGGCTGGCAGTTTAGATTTTTTTTTCTACATGTTGTTTTACCATTTTGTCGGGATAATTGCTATATACATATATCCATGCAAACTTTCTAGCACTAATATTCCCTAAGCTAGGCCACGGACGGACAAAGGGACAAACGGTCATGGCGAAACTAAAAGGGTTCCCTTTTTGCCATTTTAGCTCTGGAATCCTAACAAAAAGGATATTTTATTGCATGCTCACAGTACCCTAGCGTTATACTAGATACGAAGGTCAATTTTCGAACTTCGCATCGTGCCATCCCGCTCACGCTTATAGCTTTTTATAGAAGAGTAAGAGGGACAGCACGATACGAACTCCCAAATTGTTATATTAGCTATTAATTTTAGCATAGTCATATTAAAATTTGCCCCCTGTTTCACCATTCACTTATAAAAGTCCAGGCGGCATATTTTTTCCGTGGAACACGAATGAACGTGCGTCGGCGCGCGCTTGTGACAACCTACTGAAATTTCGATCTTAGCAGATCGTCCCCGCGGTAGGTAAATATCGCGCGTAAGTACATGGCATGCAAGAGGCCTGCCGCTACATTCAACATTACACTATCGAAGTCTCAAAACTCGCCGGGCTGCGAGTAAGGAAACTCGTCTTGTTCAAGTTCTGCGATTAGCTTTAAAAGGACCATAGCACATCTCGTCTGTCTGTACCATACTGCGAAACCATAAACCATAAACGAAAGAACCATAATGCGAATCCCATCCTGGAAATCCTGCAGAGAACATTTAATTAATTTAAATATTTTAACCGTACCCTCTCTTTATATTTTAACCCTGTTAACGGATGTTGTTAAACATCCAGATAAATTTGAAACACACGATGAAAGAGTATATAGACAAAATACTCGTAGAAAAGATTTAACTAAATCCATTGCACCAACCCTAGGAGTAGTACAGCATAGCACACGAAACCAAACTGTAAAATTGTACAATAG